>JAJSOF020000040.1:36437993-36997993 GCA_025594305.2 Periplaneta americana | reverse complement strand
TTATTAAACCTCAAAATAGCTTCCTTTCTAAACTTAAAATGTTAATGCGAAAAGATTATGTTAACATGGAAAATTCTCTTCACATTAAAATAACACAGTTTTGCCATTATTTCTGCAACATATTATGCAACAAGTAAACGGAACTTATGGACACATTACAGTAAATAAAACTTAGCTATGATACGCAATAAAGTTATAATATAACAATTCACTGAGCTCCATACACTGAAATAGAAAACCCGAACATATATTACGGCCTAGTCTAGATCGGAAAGGCATTGACTGTGCCGTATTTCGCATTGTTATGAAAAGTTGTGTAAACTGTGAAAAGTTCGTTATTGATTGTAATAACTGTAAATTGCTAAAATACAATGATATGGGACAAGGAGACGTTTGTAGCACTATAAATTCTAAGAAAAAGATGTATATGTATGTATGTATTTATTCACACTGCAATGGGTATATACCCGGTGGCAGTGGTAACTAATTACACTCAATAAAGACAATAATAAACTTGTTAATTAAAATACACTTAATAATACCAATAATTAATAATAATAATAATAATAATAATAATAATAATAATAATAATAATAACAATAATAATAGGGAACATCCTAAATGAAATGAAGCACTATCACTTAAAATAACATTTAAAATAAATCTAATTTGCATCTTCAATCTAAGTTCGAACTAAAACCCACGAGTATTATATGTTCATATGTGCACAAGTACCTTTCCACATTACACTCATTTCGCTGTCAACTCACTCACTGCATTGGAGCTACGACACATTTCACTGATTCTATCCTGATTTCACTAACACTTCAAAACATTTCACTGTTCAAATACTTTGCACTGCCACTATAAACTATAAAGCTTCCCTGACAGGAACACGTTTCACTGACACAACACACTTCACTGACACAACATAATTCTTCACTGATACAACACTTCAATAACAAAATATCATTTACATCCTTTACATACTGTGTATAATTATCATCTATTAGTAAAGTCCTTAATCCTATTTTTAAATACGTTTCTGGTTGTTGGTAAAGCCTTTAGTAAGTCTGCAGGTAAAGCATTCCAGTCCCTGATAGTACGATTGAGAAAAGAAAACTTTCCAGTGTCCGTCCTCTGTCTTCTTTCCCTTAATTTATATGAGTGGTCGTTCCTTGAAGAGTAATTTGGCGGCTGCAACCTATTTTTAATCAGACGTCAGAGTTATCCTGAGTTTATAAAATATAATATATACTTTATGAAAATAAAATATAAACCTTATGTATTTCGTATTTCAATAGTGGCAGGAAGGTGTTAATTTTTCAAAAGAACACGATATCAAAAGTACAATACATTTTATCGTCTGCTAGGTAAAGAGTCTGTGATGAGTCGATAGTAGCGAACCTGGTGGCTAGCAACTATCTATGGATGCATATTTCAACGGTCTATGTTTGCATATTTAGTAAGTATTGAGCATCGCAACTCTATATACTAAACTGTGATACTACTCTGAAACATGGAAGCAAAATATAGGTTCTAGAAACACTGCGGAAGTATTTTATGATGTCCTTCATTACTGAAACAAAATTAATTAAAACAAACATGAGGTGATCAGGGAATAACTGGAGAAATAAGCACAGTTCGTAAAATTGAAAAGAAAATGGGAAAGGATAATATAAATACTATATTACTAGTATGACAGTCTTTTAAATACCCAAGGCAAGCGCGTCTCTGTTAATGCAAGACAAAGGAGACCTGGGACAGCTATGTTCAGATGTAGTAATAATAATTTTTTTAAGTATTGGGTGTCCGCCAGTTAAGTTGATCGGAAACATCCGAAAGTGGTCGAACTGTCATCCCGGTTATTCAAGGTCGAACGCCGCTATTCATGCAAACTGATAACCGGTTTCGTACGCACACCTATTTTTGAGTATTATGTGTTAGTTTGACTATTTAGTTTATATGACGTCATTCCATTTTCGACCAATGAAGTGTAATGAAATTTTGAACTCCAACCAATCATAGTCACACTTTGCGATAATTTTTGCAGCTACATTTATCGCTATCAATTTATCGCATCGTCGTTCTTTTGTTTAGTCGTTGTCGCCAACTGTTTCCCTGTAAATTGATTATCATGAATACATTTAGATGCAACTACACGGTTAAACGTTTCTTTCAACTTTAAAGCATGAATGCAAGATTGATATTTAATATTAATTAATATATTTACGCAGTGAATACGACATTCAAAACGGCGCACCATCTAGACACAAAATCTTCATGCATCTTAATTGAACGTACCTTTTAAACTTGATTCTTTCAATATTCTTCCCAGGTTGCACGCATACGCGATTGGAATATTGAACTGTGTAGATGCAGCTTTAGTTCCGTTACACACTACAGCGAGAATGCCTTTGTCGAGCTATAAAAAATGCTTTCCTGTACCACGAGTAAAGGCTCATTCACAATGAAAATTAAACGTAACGTAAGCGTTAACTTAACGTTACAGTAAAATCAAGAAGTCATACCATCATTCACGATGGGAACATAAACATAACAGCAAATATACCTGGTAACCATGGAAACACAACGACGCCATTTCCTCATATTCTGTCGTATACTTCAGCGCTCCACGATTGTGTTCTGTTTGCAAATCACGTAAGCATAAGCATGAAAGTTTGGAGTTTGCAAACTTTCATGTTAACGTCTTACGGTAATGTTTATGTCAATGCTTATGTGAATCATTGTGAATGATCCCATTTGGTAGCCTGGGCGCAAAATTCTGTGTTTATGTTATGGTCATGTTTAATTTTCATTGTGAATGGGCCTTAACGGTCGAAATAAGGCACAGCTGACATTGGTCCTGCTCCCACAGGTAACTAAACCTATAATTATAGCCTATAAAATTTGTATTTTGTGAATGAAATTAAACAATTAATAGAAAGTCAGATGTTCAAATTTATGTTACATCATCGCGTAACAAACATAAAGACCTTGTATAGTAATATACAAGGTCTTTGATCGAACTGCCTGTCCATACCTGTGGAGTAACGGTCAGCGCGTCTGGCCGCGAAACCAGGTGGCCCGGGTTCGAATCGCTGTCGGGGCAAGTTACCTGGTTCAGGTTTTTTCCGGGGTTTTCCCTCAACGCAGTACGAGCAAATGCTGGGTAACTTTCTCATTCAGACACTAAATAACCTAGATGTTGATACAGCGTCGTAAAATAACCCCATAAAATAAATAAAAATCAAACTGCCTTCCGTATGGCGTAATAAAATTCGTGTTTTAATTATCTATACAGAGATGGCTGTAGATGGGGAGATAATATTAAAATGGATTTGAAGTAGGTGGGATATGATGATAGAGAATGGATTAATTTTGCTCAGGATAGGGACCAATGGTGGGCTTATGTGAGGGCGGCAATGAACCTCCGGGTTCCTTAAAAGCCAGCCAGTAAGTAAGTAAGTAAGTATACAGAGATGGCTTCACTGTGTAGCAACATGTCTCGCTGTGATACATAAGCATTATTAATCAGGTTACTGTAATTATATTATAAGATTTTAAATTATATTATGATTTCAGCAGATAATGAAAATGTATTTATGTTATAATAATAAGAGAAAAGAGCTGTAAATGTAATTAACATTGTTAAACGTGTATTTCGCTTTTCTCAATTGGCATTACTGAATAATAACATCGAATTTCTTTATTGCAGTAATGGATATTCATCTATTTCAACTTCGCAATGTCTGAATAGGTTAAGTATTCGTAAATATACAATTATTACCTTTTGTCATCGAATTTAGGGATGTATTATTTACATTTTTATTTTATTCACGAAATAGTCTTAATAAATGTCACAAGAGGTCTGAGATTAGGCGATCGGCTTCGCTCGTGGATTTATCGGCTAACCTCAGACCTCTCGTGATATTTATTAAGACTATTTCATGAATAGAATAAAAATTTAAGTAATATATCCCTAAAATTCGATCACAAAATATTAATAATTGTATATTAACGAATACTTAACGTATTCAGACATTGTGAAGTTGAAATACTCGTAGATGAATATCGATTATTGCAATAAAGAAATTCGATGTTATTAAGTAATGCCAATTGCGAAAAGTGAAATACAGGTTTAACAATGTTAATTACATGTACTGCACTTTTCTCTTATTATTATAACAAATACATTTTCATTATCTGCTGAAATCATAATTTAATTTAACAGTAACAGTGGGGACAGCTATATACTAATGCTTATGTATTCACAGCGAGACATGTTGCTACACAGTGAAGTCATATCTGTGTAGACAGGTCTAATTAAAACACGAATTTCATTACGCCATACGAAAGGCAGTTTGATCAAAGACATTATTACTATGCAAGGTCTTTGAGTTTGACATGCGGTGATGTTACATAAATTTGAAAGTCTATTAATTGTTTAATTTCAATACAAATGTTATAGGCTACAATTTTATAGGTTACGTTAGGCCTACCTGTGGAAGCAGGACCAATGTCAGCTGTGCCTTGTTTCGACCGTTACTTACAATTAGTGCTACACGAAAGCATTTTTATAGCTCAACAAACGCATTCTCGCTATAGTGTGTAACGGAACTAAAGCTGCATCTACACAGTTCAATATTCCAATCGCGTATGCGTGCAGTCTGGGAAGAATATTGAAAGAATCAAATTTAAAAGGTATGTTCAATTAAGATGCATAAAGATTTTGTGTCTACATGGTGCGCCCTTTTGAACGTCGTCTTCACTGCGTAAATATATTAATTAATATTAAATATCAATCTTGCATTCATTCCTTTAAAGTTGAAAGAAAAGTTTAACCGTGTAGTTGCATCTTAATGTATGTATCTTAATGTATGTATGCATCAATTTACGGGGAAACAGTTGGCGACAACGACTAAACAAAAGAAGGACCATGCGATAAATTGAAAGCGATAAATCTAGCTGCAGAAATTATCGCAAAGTCTGACTGTGATTGGTTGAAATTCAAAATTTCATTACACTTCATTGGTCGAAAATGGAATGACGTCATATAAACGAAATAGTCTTAATAAATGTCACGAGAGGTCTGAGATTTATCTGGGAAATCTCAGACCTCTCGTGACATTACTACAGACAAATTTATTGCTCTCTGCATGTTCATTGTGGAACAGAGTTAGAATTCCTTTTGTGCAAGAGCGCTCTTCGCTGCACACGAGCAGAACGCGAGAACATATCATGCCATTGGTTGCATTTCCAGCATTGCTCTTTTTTGTTCGTGAGTGCACACAGTGCTTCGTAAAGCAGCTGAGGTGAGCACTAGGCTTTCTGGTTTAAGACAAATAATATTCATTAACGACAGTTGCGTGAAAAGATATTCTTGACAATACCGCAAGAGATAATTGCTTCGTAATTATCCCGTGACGCATGATTCATTACAAACAATTTTTACGTTAGTGAAAAAGTGCGAATCTACGGTATTCTTACAGGCAAAAATTATAAAAACAAAGATCCAATCCTGTTTTAAGAGAGAGAAAAACTTAACGATATAAGGTACCGATTAGAAAATTCTTCTGGAAGATAATTGCGACTATTAGCACAGGAAGAAAAATGTTTCTACATCAAGTGTTTTGAAAGCAATAAGAAATTGATTACGTTACCGTTCATACAGTATAAAGTCGTTTATGAACTTAAATGTGTATATTTTCAATTGGTTTTAGATCCGTGACGGAAATATTGTTCGACGACAATACTTAACAAGGGTTTATGGCCACCTATGTCCCCGGACGTAAGTCTCTATGTCTTTTATTTTTGGGCTATCCTTAAACAAAGATAAAGTATGCAAACAATCCACGTAATCTTGAGGATTTAAAAGGAAATATTCAAACGAGCAATAGGCCTACAGCAAAATGAACTTAACGAAGTTTCCCGCAATCTCTTCAGCTGAATTAAGAGAGATAATTAATTGAAGTAAGTGTTTAAGTAAAGTAAGTTTTTAAAAGAGTATTTTCTTACTGATGCGAAACTGCCCTCGGCCGTTGGTTCGATTCCGGCTTAGGTTCATTACCTGCCTGTTTTTTTCGAGGTTTTCCCCAACTGTAAGAAGAAAGTCAGATAATCCCTGGCGAATCCTCGGCCTCGTATCGACAAGTACCATCTCGTTATTACCAATTAAATCAGGTGAACTAGTGGATAGCCGTTACTTTTACATTTTAAGAGCGTTAAAAAGTCTTCCAATTTTAATCTTGAAATGAGTCATAAAGACTAAGGCCCGGTTGCAGAAACGCAAATCAAATCAGTCTCTGATCGCCAATCAGTTGATGTCTGATTTATTTGATTGTTCATTGCGTTGCACAAACGTGAATCTCCAATCAAGTTGTCTCAATTTACTAATTGCTGATTTGAGAAAGAAATACATTTGACAACAGCGCTATTTAGCAACCACAGCCAATTTGTTGTTATTTAACGAATGCATCAAGTGGGCGGTGACTAGGAAAACAAGTGAATGTTCAAGTAAATGTTTTGTTGCTTTTTGTAGGAAGGAAACAGGTGGATTCTATTTGTATATAGACTACAATATAGTGACAAAAAAAATGAAGCCAAAAAAAAAAAAAAAAACGTGAGGGGGCTTCTGTTGTCGACTCCCTTAAGTCGACAAGAAATTGGAATATGCATAGCCTCCATAACCCAAAATAATTCCATTTCCCACCTCTCTGTTTACAAATGGAGCTCGTAACCTACTCGTTAAAAATATTGTGTTGTCATGTGTAGAACCCTGCCAACAGGCTACAACATTCCAGAATTTCAATGATGGTGTAGGCTACATATTGCCTGTACATTCACAGAAAATAAACCTTTTTTTTCGATAAAGTTCGGCATCATTTGAACCAGGTGATTGGATGGGGATGTGAACAGTCTATACAACCAATATTAGGCTACTCTTGGAAATGCTGACATGACTGAAAATTCTCTCTGGATTTCAAATCATTCCATGTTTGAAGTTTGGGGATTTATGAGACCCTGCCATAACAAAGCAATTTCATACGTAACATTCCTAACTACTCGGCAAATAGTTGATTTGTGGACCCTAACAAGATAATCCAAGACCGCCTGAAAAATTCCAACAACATAAAATCTCAGCATTATTAGAACTTGGTTCATAGGAGAAAGTGGAAGGTTTCGATTTGTCTGTCTGCATATATTAGTTTCAATTTTTGAAAGTAACAAAACACACGAATCCTTCCTAAATCTTTGCTCAAATTTTCTGTCATTATACATAAAAACAATTCATGTCTATCACGGAAACGCTTTCTTCTTAATAATATTTTTTTTCATTCCAAAATTTCTTCATCAGAAGAATCCATTATGTCGAAAACAATATTGTTACGCTATAACTATTTACTATATACATTACAGTAACTGCATTATAAACAGAACAACATAAATAGCTTACTTAATCGATGATCAGTGACTTAACCAGCAAAAATCTGTTGATCAAATCTGATGGAAGACTGATCTCCGATCAAACACTGATTGTTCTTTCTGCAACAGAAATAGAACTGATGGCCAATCAAACCCTCCTTGATTGCCAATCATATTTTGATCGGTGTTTCTGCAACTGGGCCTAAGAGAAAGATGGTTGTGATGATGATGGTTATGACGATGATGAAAGCTCAGGAGTGTCTTAGCATATGTAAGACAACTGTGCTACACGAGAAATGATTATGGAATTTAAACACCCTGATAAGCAGTTCTTGTACACAATACGTTCACGAAGAGAAAATTATATTTTCTGCACAGAGTTTTTAAATATTAATATTACAATTGTAATAGCATAAGACTGAGACAAACAGCGCAATTGCCTATTGTCTTACGCAAGTAGAGCAATGTCTGTGAACAAGGTGGGCAACACTTATGTCCCATTGTTTTATGAAAGTGAGTGGCACATAAACTCTGGACCTCGTTGGAAAGTTCACGAAGATATCGTGTTCATTATTTACCTATTCGTCCATTCACACATTTAAAACACTTTGATATCGCCTTCGGACTAGTAGTTACCGACTTTGCACTTCGGGGACTGGAGTTCGTATTCGCCCAATAAGATGTAATATTTATAATGTAAGTGGAATTAGAGGCTTATTTGAAGGATTCGTAACAAGCTGTTTTTTACGGTGATGGGTTGTTAGCCCTTCGCCCAACCCCCAAGCTGGAGGACCACCCCTTATCAGTTGTCCACGACTGCTTATTCAATATATTCGCAGCTACCCTCCATATCTGGAGACCGTCTCCTCTATCCGCAGAAGAGAGGTTTTATATGATATTCTTATTGAATTTGGTATTCCCAAGAAACTAGTTCCATTAATTGAAATGTGTCTCAGTGAAACTGACAGCAGAGTCCATATAGGCCAGTTTCTATCTGATGCTTTTCCAATTCACTGCGAGCTAAAGCAGGGAGATGCATTGTCACCTTTACTTTTTAACTTTGCTCTAGAATATGTCATTAGGAAAGTTCAGGATAACACAGAGGGTTTGGAATTGAACGGGGTACATCAGCTTCTTGTCTATGCGGATGACGTGAATATGTTAAGAGAAAATACACAAACGATTAGGGAAAACACGGATATTCTACTTGAAGCAGGTAAAGCGTTAGGGTTGGAAGTAAGTCCCGAAAAGACTAAGTATATGATTATGTCTCGTGACCAGAACATAGTACGAAATGGAAATATAAAAATTGGAGATTTATCCTTCTAAGAGGTGGAAAAATTCAAATGTCTTGGAGCAACAGTAACAAATATAAATGACACTCAGGAGGAAATTAAACGCAGAATAAATATGGGAAATGCTTGTTATTATTCGGTTGAAAAGCTTTTGTCATCTAGTCTTCTGTCAAAATATCTGAAAGTTAGAATTTATAAAACAGTTATATTACCGGTTGTTCTGTATGGTTGTGAAACTTGGACTCTCACTTTGGGAGAGGAACAGAGATTAAGGGTGTTTGAGAATAAGGTTCTTAGGAAAATATTTGGGGCTAAGAGGGATGACGTTACAGGAGAATGGAGAAAATTACACAACGCAGAGCTGCACGCATTGTATTCTTCACCTGACATAATTAGGAACATTAAATCCAGACGCTTGAGATGGGCAGGGCATGTAGCACATATGGGCGAATCCAGAAATGCATATAGAGTGTTAGTTGGGAGGCCGGCGGGAAAAAGAAATTTGGGGAGGCCGAGACGTAGATGGGAAGATAATATTAAAATGGATTTGAGGGAGGTGGGATATGATGGTCGAGACTGGATTAATCTTTCTCAGGATAGGGACCAATGGCGGGCTTATGTGAAGGCGGCAATGAACCTCCGGGTTCCTTAAAAGCCAATAAGTAAGTAAGTGGAATTAGAAGAGAATGTTTCTGGGATTATCCCTATTTCTTCTCGCGTACTTCTACACGTTCTCTATTATTCGGTGTCATTGTCATTTTCTTATACCGAGTAAGTTCTAGAAAATAAAACTGCATCCTTTTAAATATGTTATTCAATTTTATTCCATTTGGGGAGCTAGTATCAAAGACAGATATACACCATTTTTTTTATCGAAATCTGTGGTCCGTTTGTTTCAGAAAAATATATTTACATGTTTTGTAAACGTTAAAATTTGTTGTTACTTTAACAACCGGACGCCTCCATGCATAGTTTGTTTCAAATGTGGACATGGTGGAAATGGCTTAAAATTGTGACCAGTTAACCTCTTCCCTTACTATATATTTTACCAGTTTTGTGAAAAAAAAGTGTCATATTTTTTTATTTTCGTAAAGAGGTCATTTAATATTGCAGAATCACTGTACGTCACTAATTTTCTTACACACCTAAAAATCACTATGAAACAGACATACATTCATACCTGAATTATTATCCCGAGTTATCTCGTGCACCTTGATTCCAGCTCTGGTAGTTGTCCCACTTTGATTTTCTCCTGAACTATTTACCAACTTATGTTTTTTCATGGATTAATTTATGAGGTACAACACCAGTGCTGCTATCAAGGCGTTAAATGTTGCTTGTCGTGTGATAGACTCGAAAGCAGGGTATTACGCACAGTGGCACATTGCATTCCGGACAGTAGTATCTGCTCTCCTATATGAGAGCGTTTTGGGAAGAATGGTGTAGCAGTCATTGAATATTTGTACCAGTACATCTGTTCTTCAGGTTTGTGAATAATGTTCTGCAGTAACACTATGCCCAAACGTACACGTATTTCAGAGTCTGTAGTAGGCCGCCACGAATTATTTTCAGAATTCTGTGAACACTTATTAGCATGCCGAATCGTCTCCTCGAATATAATGTTGATGAGGTCATTATTAAAGAATAATTTAAAAAATTGAGAATTATCGTTATCAGAAACAATGTTAAAATTTCAGGGAATGGGGACCTCGGAGGTGCAGAAGAAATGGTGCCAGATGTCTTCTATTGAAACCACTGTCGAAAAGACGCGACATCAACTGATCTGAATTTGTTTGTTGGTCTATAACTTCGTCTTCTGATACCGATGTTTCATTTCCTAATCTTCTACAGGAATATATTTCTGATCAAAAGTTTCGGATTCACTAACTTGATCCATCTTTACACAAAAACACTAAACACAAACAGAAACCGCCAAAACTAACTAGCATCTACTCACTACTGTGTGTGAATGCTATATGAGCATAGAATTCCACTCGCAAGGAAGAAGTACAAAAAACACCACCAGATACAGCAATATCACTAACTTCTGTAGCTATCTAGTGAGGAAAAGGTTAATGAAAGAATGGAAACGTATATATTCGGGATATAATCCTTAGCAGCGAAAATGGGACTGAAACGAATTAACTCGGATTAATAAATTTTGACACAAGTTAGCAACCCGAGTTAACTCGGGTTAATCAGGGAAGTGGTTAATATTTATATTCTGACGAGTTTCGATGTTTTAATGATTACGTTAACTTTTATATAAACATTTTATTAAGATATAAGGATTTTGAGGCAGCTTGAGTTCAGTATGGAGCGCAATGGGATGGAGAGTACACCTCAACTGATTAAAAAAGGTAAATTTAATCAAAAGCATGGAAACGTGCTAAAGAAAAACGATTGTAAATTAATTCTTCGCCAATTAAAATAGGGGTCAAAGTAAACTCAGAGAAACTTGCGGATGTTCAGAAGTTAAGTAAACACTTCAGAAGTGAATGGAAGGAAAACCCTGTCTTCAGTGGTATAGTAGGCCTACTGTAATCCAGTGTTATGACAAAAATGTAGACACTAATAATGAATGTGATTGTTTTGAAGATCCTTTAAATGAACCACAACTTATCTATGCAGAATTGCAGTAAAGTAGGAACTAAGGAATTGAATAGAAATAACATTTTAAATTTAATTGTCTGCGTTTTCCCGTTAAATATTAGTTTAAAATTATAACTTCCATAAGATCATCCTGATTCCGGGTTGTGAGTTTCAAAAAATGGACACTTCCATTCGTTTTTTTCAAAAGCGCACAAAAATTAATCTTAGTTTAAAAAGTATACAATGTTATTTTTAAGCATTTTTAAAGTGCTTTAAACTAATATTTTAAATGAAGACCTGAATTATTTTGTTAATAAAGTTACCAATATGACACACAAAAATGTCCATATCTTATACTGGCTTATATGATGATAATTGCCATATGAATAAAGAATTAAGCCACGTATTGTAACTGACTGGAGAGTCTTACCTGAGAGTTTTGAAATAACTGAGGAAGCGAATTTTATTGTCTACAGAGAATTTTATTGTCGCTGTGTAACGAGTGCAACTTAATATGCTCTGTCGTGCAAAAGGAAGAGATAGAAAGCATACTCGCTACCAGCCACGGATACACGCCAGTGCAATGTCTTATCCGCGGGTAATAGACGCTAGCCCAAAGGTGCTCTGTGCTGATGACCACTGGTCTAGAGCAGTGGTCGTCAGCACTCGCTGAAATGTGCAATGGGTACGCGGTGCCGTCCCGTGCGCACCGTCATGCAACAGGAAGAGATAGAGAGCATACCCGCTACATGGATGAATATATAATAGGATGCGAAACTTACTGAGTTTCCCGTAACACATACTAGAGGCGCTGTTGTAGAAAATGATCTTGCTGCCAACTGTTAGAGGGAGGAGCGTTATTACATCTAGCAGCGCACCAAGTAGCGAAAAGAGTAATTGCTACATGCATTTAGCAGCGCACCTGGTGACGAAAATATTAAACTGCGCAGAAAGTATTCCCTCCCACCCTCATCGATATTCAAAACTAGCCCAATTTAAAATAAAACATTTACATTTTTATTCCTCACAGCATCTTCTACTGAAAATTCTTACCGGAGCCAACAGGAAGATAAAAGAGACGATCTATTTTGCAATACCCAATTAAAATATAACCAGACAGAGACAAAAAAAATAAAGCAAAATGTTGGATAATTGGGATTATATTCTTTGAGTATTTATTGTACAGCGCAATTGAAAAGTCTGCAAGAACTACTTAGATAGTTCAATTTATTATATTACTATTACTTTACAATACATTCAACACTATTTTTACAACGTCCATAAACATCACTGTTTAACATACGCTGCTTATACACACACGTATTACTTATGTTCACTTATTAGCAAGTTTCTGTCTGCCATCTTGACTCCTCTTCGAGTCCTCGAGCAATATCTCGAACGGATAAATAGAGAACTCTGAGTAATGTACCCAACACGTATTCCTATGATTTACCCACCTACGACGTCGGGCGCTGATCATCTTACTTCAGCCCTCCACTGCCAGATGGTGCTGACCGCAGTTTCGCATCCTATTATATATTTATCCATACCCGCTAGCAGCTAAGAGAGCACTATAGTGCACTGCGTTTTCCGCGGGTAAGAGAGGCTAGCCCCAGCGTGCTCTGTGCTGATGACCGCTGGTCTAGAGTATCGCGAGCCAGGTTCTTGCTCAATGGCAGTATTCAGTTCACTTGACAGCAGGTGTACAAGGAAATTCTGGCCGGAAAACCAAGCTGTCCACTTGCTCACGCACTGTGTTCTGCAGATTTGACGCTCTACGATCATTTTCTATTTCCGAAATTGAAATTTCCGCTGAAATGAAGACATTTCTATGGCAACGTATCCAAGACGCTGTCCGTGTTCCAAGACAGGACCATTACAAGTATTTCCAGTCTTTATTTGATCACTCCTCTCGTTGCATAATGGGAAAGTTTTCGAACCAATAAAGTGGCTTTGAACATAACTTTAACTGTTTCTTTAACCTGAATTTGAGGAGCATCGGTTCAAATCATATTATGTCCAAAAAACAAAATTTTACAGGACTAACGAAAAACTGATTAGGTACTCCTAATCCGGGTAATTTTTCACAAAATGAAAAAAAGTGAAGTTATTATGCTTGAGGCGTACTTCAAGGAACTTGAAAAAATGAAATCACTTTTCAATTGTGCTCTTCAAATCGAAGGAAAATGTGTTGGACATAATACGTTTTGATACAATAAAAGTACAAATGTTCGTAATTAAAAATTCTTAATAAGGCAAATACATAAAATAACCAATCATTATTGTTATTATTAAATAATAACATTATTTGTTAATATAAAATTACAATTTACACATTAAACATTTTGATATACAAAGTGTTCATAACTTCTTCCTGCTGTCAGATGTCTTTAACGATACAAATGAATGCATAAAAATCATTATTATTGTTATTATTAAATAAAACATTATTTTATTAATGAAAAATAAATATATACAGTAAACAAATTTTATGTAGACCTACAGGGTGTTCATAACATTCATCCGGCTGGATTCACGGTGTTTGATTGTTTTTCACATTTTTTTCGAACCATCCTTCTTCTTATAAGCAGCCACAAGTAGCCATACTACCATCATCCTCATTGCCAGTTACCATAGTAACTGCATCGATAATGTTACCATAGAAATGTAAAGCTTAACACAAATTATTGAAATCAGCAGCCTTTTTTTTTAATTTATTCCTTTCTGCCATAAGTTACTATAGGTAGGTCATAGAAAGAAATAAAAACAGTAATTTTACTGTAGATTTCAGCCCATTTCCCTTCTCCGACATCAACCCCATACCTATGAATTGTAAATACCCAGATGCGTAAGAATGAGGTTAAGACCTGAAGATTTGAATGTTGACTTAGTATTGTATTAAATTAAATTAAAATTATAGATTTCTACATTCATTAAAATATTTCCGGGGTGTGATAAATGTTTGTAGTGGGTCTCATAATCCCTGCATTCTTCATTAAAATTTATTCTTTACGTACTTTGCCTCAGATTTCAGTTTATGTGCATGGTTTGCTTGCTTTTGCTTCTTTCGGCGTCGTCCTGAACTGACCTACAATAGTTTCTTGTTTCAAACTGGAAACAACTTCCATTACACACAGCTCACGAGAAAAAGACTGTGTTGTCCGTATTGAATGTGTAGCATTGTCGAAAAAAGTGGGCCAGATTGAAAGTATAACTAACATAAGAAAGTAATTAATTAATTTCATTTATACCAATTCTATAACATGAATATTGGACGCAATACGATATGAAACAGACACTATAAAGGACTGAATACGATTTGAAACAACCGCTAGTTTTAAACAGTCATTTACGCTGCAAATCTAATCTTTCAGGTAAAGCTCCCTGTAAAGCAGATTTGAATAATTTCAAGGGAAAAAAAAAACCACAATTCCAAGTCACACAGAGATTGTGTGCACTCGATGTGGGTCTCTGGCGTTTCGTCAGCCCACGCGAGTTGTGTGGATATAAAGGGAAAAGTTGAGACGGTGTCGGGTGGAGTTCCCGGGTAGCTCAATTGGTAGAGCGCTGGTACGTTCAACCAGAGGTCCCGGGATCGATACCCGACCCCGGAACAATTTTTCCCTTGAAATTATTCAGTCATTTAGGCTGTTAGCGAATACGATTTGATAAAATCAGAGTTCACAGCGTGCAAGAGCGCATCCGAAACTGTACGAAAATGTATCAAACTCAATTTTGTCCACCAGTGGACTTAATACGATTTGAAAAGATGCCCCTCATTTAATCTCACTACTTATTGACCTCAATATGTATATTCTAACGTACACACTGAGGTATTCCTACCTGCCTAGTTAGAACTCAAGAAACGAATTAAGTAAAAGCAACGAGCTTATCTAAATCAGGGTACGATTTTTTACTATTTGTATTATGAAATAATTAAAATTAAGCAAACACAGCCGCCACGGTGGTCTAATGGCTAGAGTACTGGACCCGAGTTCAATCCTCGGTGTACACCCGATTTATAACTTGTATTGGGCAAGTCCGTGGTTCAGGTAACACAGGGGTTTTCTCCGGGAGCTCCGGTTCCCCTGTGGCATTCCAACAAATCCGGGAACGGTGAATTGCCACGAAATTGCGGTTGGGTCAGTGTGAGATATGTGAATTGCCACAAAGGCATACAACTTTCCGGTACAACATTTTCCCTCCTACTTTGTACAGACTTGTGACTGGGTAACCAACATGATTGGTGTGGTTAAAAATGTTGTTCTCTTTGTTAAAAGTAAAAAAAGTTAGACACCATGGAAAAAACTTAAATTAAGTCTGATATTTCGCTACTTAATTAACTTATTATTCCCAGAACATGAATTTTACCAGCAATCGAAAAGTACTGGGAATGAATTTGAATAAGGAACAAAAAAAAAGTTTTCTTCCCAGGCAGGATTCGAACTACGAAAGTCTTAGTTACCAGTCTATTATGCTCTGAAGTGAACAAGGCTCTGAAATCAGCTACAAGGGTCGGTCCGGTTTTTTTTTGCCACTACTGTACAAAATAAATCGAGCTTAATATTATTTTGTTGTGCTACTAATATGATGTTCTCAAATATGGTCATTAATAGATTGTTAATAGGTCTCTAGGCAGTGGGAGGTATGAAAAGACAAACACAGACTTCTCGCGTCAAAATGTCCTGAATTTTTTGTGTTAATGGTATGGAAACCCTAACCGTGCGGAATCGGGTCGGGAAAGAATATGATTAATTGATTAAATAGTGGACTTACTAATGTTAATTATGTAAGATTTGTCCGGCTTACAGCAGTTTCAGTGCTTCACGCACCATCCTCAGAGCCTACTAGATCACGGCGTCATCGTGAACTTCTCTGCCTGTTATGTGGGTGTGTTTGATTGTTGAAAGGTGTTGAAGAGTGGAGTGAAATAGTGTGTGTGTACTGAAATTTATCTGTGTGTTGAGGATTTGATCGGTGTGTGTTTTAGTGTGTTTGTATATTTCATATTGTTCTAGTGTGTTCAGTTTTTGGTTCTTGGGTTGTATGTGTAGGATTTCCATGTCCGCATTTATGTTATTGTATGTATGGTTAGCATTAGTTATGTGATCGGCGTATGTAGATGTATTGTGTCCTCTGCTTATTGCTTTAATGTGTTCTTTGTAGCGTGTTTGGAATGATCTGCCTCTCTGTCCTATGTAGAACTTATCGCAACTATTACATATGAGTTTGTATATACCTATGTGGTCGAATTTATTTGTTTGTGCTTTTTTGTGTGTTCAGATGTCTTTGTAGTGTGTTTTCTGTTCTGTATGCTATGTTGTATTTCTGCTTTCTGAATGAAGATGCGATCTTGTGTGTGCTTTTGTTTCATATGTTAGTGTGATGTATTTCTTGTGTTCTTGTGTTTGTATTTTGTTTTATGTTTTTCGTGTTTGTTAAGTTTTTGTTTTGTCTTCCTTATGATGTTGTCTATTATGTTTGGGTTGTAACCATTTTCTTGTGCTATGTATTTGATTGTGTTCACATCTTCATTGTAGTGTTGTTGGCTCATCGGTATGTTGAGTAATCTGTGTACCATTGTCCTGAATGCAGCATGTTTGTGTTGTATGGGGTGGTTAGACGTGTTGTGTATGTGTGTGGTGGTGGTGGTTGGTTTTCTGTATATTTTGTAGGTGTGTTTGTTGTCGATTTTTGTTATGGTGATGTCTAGGAAATTTATGGAGTTGTTGTTTTCAAGTTCTAGTGTGTATTGAAGTTCCAGTGTGTATTTTGTTTATGTATTGGTGTAGTTTGTGTATTTGTCTTTTGTTTTCTTTGTATAGTATGAGTATGTCGTCTACGTATCTGTGCCAGTATATTATGTTGCCTCCATATTTGTTGTGTTCATTTGTTGAGTATGTATGTTTGTTCTATGTTGTGTAAAAATATCTCTGCCAGTATGCTAGATATGGGTGATCCAATTGGCAATCCTGTTTGGGTGTAGTATTTGTTGTTGTGTGTGAAATAGTTTTGCTTTGTTATGATGTCTGTGATTTCGATGATTTCTTCGATGTATTCTTGTGGTGTGTTGTTATCTATGAGAATTTGTTTTAGTATCTGTAATTTGTCCTGTATTGGTATATTAGTGTATAAGTTGGTGATATCAAAATGGAAAGAATATGTTTGCGTGGACCTTCCCTTATTACACTTTTGCTTTCAACGCATTTTGCTCTGTAAGGTCAAGCATAAATAAACATTATGAAGATTGGCGGTAAGATGAGGAGACTTTCAAACAAGTAGTTTCATACCCGACAGACTTTCTAACTCCATTACATCGGTCTTAAGCTGAAAATGATAGCGCTAATACAGATTGATGGACACTACGAGACGTGAAGCAAATGGAAGCGAGCAAATGGAGGAAAAAAGAGAGACGTGTCGGGCGGAATTCGTCTTACTACCCACTTCGGATTGATGGGACTTGACACTTCGGACACGATCGCTGCTCGTTCCATGACTTTGCATGAATTTAATCATTATTAGGCTAAGAACGCGTCCATGGAAACAGAAAGTTCTAATTTAAACTTAAAACCAGTAGAATTATGATGTCTGTAAATACTTTAGGTGATTAAAAAGGTTTTTTTTTTTTTTGCACTATAGTGTGTTTTCTCGTCGTTGCAGCAAACGGCCGCCATGATTGAAAGTTGATTTAACTGAATTCAGAGTTGCCAACTTAGGTATGTATGCTGAAATATTACAAATGGGTGCTCTAGAGTTGTAATGAAAACCACTGCCTTGTATGTATCCTACAATCATATAATGCATGTCAAATTCACACAAAAAACGCAGTGTTAATTAATACAGATTATAAGAAATAAATCACTGCATTTGATATGTACAGAACTTTATATTTAAGTTGATGGTGAAGTTTGTACGTTGGCCAGACTGCTGACCTTCAGTCATCTGTTCATAGTGTAATGTACAGTAGTTGCAAAAAAAAATCGGTAGCTGATTTCAAAGCCTTGTTCACTGCAGAGCACGATAGACTGGTGACTAAGACTTTCGTGGTTCGAATCCTGTCTGGGAAGGAAACTTTTTTTTTGTTCCTTATTCAAATTTATTTCCAATACTTTTCGATTGCAGCGATATTTTACTGTTTAATTAGATTATTATTCCCAGAACATGAATTTTACCAGCTTATTTTCTAATGGCTTTCGGAGTGGGCTACATCAGCAGTCGAACTACAACAATTTCAATAGATTACTCGCTATCTTGTGAATGTGGGCGTGGCATGTGCAGTGGGTCTGTAATCAGCTACAAGGGTCGGTCCGGTTTTTTTTGCCACTACTGTACATACTGTATATTAAGATTTTTATAAATATTATTTTCGAAATATACTATCGTGCAAAAAATACTGTACAATACATGTTTGTAAAGTGCATTACAAAATCTCGAAAATTGAAAAACTCGCTCTGCTAGTTTGTCAAACTTTTCTTCGACTTTGTAAAAAACACTTCCAACCTTGTATCGTAATATACTATTGTGAAATACTAGGTAGTATGAGATATGATTATTTGCAACAGAAAATAACTTTTTAAATATACGACATAGACTAGTTTCACAGATACAGCATTTTCAAGTTCAATTTGAAACACAATAATATCACAGTCTAGTATATACAGTTACGAAGCTCAATACGTAGGGAATATGCATCCATAGTAGTTGCTAACCGCTAGAATCCCTACTATCGCCTCATTACAGACAATGCGAAATAGTACGGCACAGTCTATTGTTCCTAGTATTCTCAACAACTCAAGCTTCGTGGCTGTATATACTAGAAACTAGACTGTGATGATATTATGTTTGAGGTTTCTATTACTTACTCGTAATTAGACTTGTAGTAACATCATAACAACATTAAAGTATCATTAAATACTTTATTATTGTTAAAAAATATCCGTTCGTACCACCATTATTCATATTATTGGCCTATCAACATTTATCGTATTGCCAGGCTTTACCTTTATTACAAGATGTATTCAAAGTGTTCTCCATCTACAGCGATCCGGAAATTGTTAACATCTTTTCGTATGTTTCTCTGGCGTCTAAAATATATTTCAGTATGAATTCTTCATTACCTAGAGTGTAAATTTAATAATAATGGAATGAAATCGGGTTTATTCACTATTCAGAAGAACTACGTGCATTCTTAATGTTAGTTTCTTGTAGATTCGGCCATCAAAGGGAGACAGTTGTTTAGAAAACATAACTTCCTTCAGAGTCATGATGCAAGTACAGGTAAATAAAGACTGCTATACAACATAATCTACATCGTATGTTAGAATATTTCAACTGGAATTACTTGTAAAACTACTCAAAATAATTTATTTCTTAATTTACATTATTTATTACAAATTTCACAAATATCTTTTGAATCCTCCGGTATATAGAGACAGAGTTACATCTCGAATTGGTACGGAAGGTAATGCATAAAGATGACAATAGGATCAGGCCGTAATCAGTAACGCAACATGAAACGTTAATTATATAGAAAGAAAATTAGAAGAGGAGACATAAAATGAGGATTGAAACTTAATTATGGAAAATTAGAATACCTGAGCACGAACATTTCTAATGAATTACAAATTCACAGGAAAGTTCGAACGGTACAAAATTTTAAGTATCTAGGGTAACTGGCTTAAAGAAACAGAACATAGATTTGATAAGGAGATGATTATTACTGAAACCAGAAATTTATCAATACAGTTTCATTGAAAAGGAACATTATAACTAGACTTCGAAGTTCAGGTCCCGATGGAGAAGATACAGTTTAACTGATAGCGGAGTGTTGGAGGGAGGTGGGGGAACAGGCTAGGGCTACTAGTTTACATTTTCCGGTCTGGTTGAAGGTTTCGAACGTACTAGCACTGAAGCTGAGACAGTTGGGACTGTGTGAAGTCATTGCGATGTTGAGAACGAAATTCAATTGGGACAGTTTTTTTAAATCTACATTATTAAATTACTTCCGCAGAAAAACTTAAAATAGAAATAAGTAATTTTATTTAAAATGGCAAAATTCATGACAATTGCTGTGAAAAACACAGTCTTAATTACAGACTAAAGTGTATAATGACTAAAGCGCGGACCTCGTTGCCTTTTCATTGCCTGCTGCCGCGATACAAGTTGTCTGCGCAAAGGCTATACCGAGAGTCTGACGTCACGTCCACATCACTCGCGATGGGTACGACGTCTGCACACATTCTCAATACGTACAGCAGTCGGTCGGGCACGTGTAGACCGTGCAGAGTTGTAAACAAGAGTGCCAGTAATGTCAGACGTAAAGAAACAGAAGTTGTTACAATATGTGGAGGAATTTGGCCGTGAGTATTTCACTATACAAGGAGTAAATATATTTTGCAAAGTATTTCATATACAGTTTAAAGGCCACAGAAAATGTTTCATCCAGAAGCATTGTAAGTCTAAACAACATAAAAAAGTATAACGCTGTTTAGCAGACATGATACAACATCGAGTTCAAATTCATACAAGCCTACTCAGAGACAGATTTGTAATGACCTCTGCAATATGATGGTAAGCTGCAATATTCCGTTACACAAGTTACAAAATGCTACTTTCAAATCATTTCTGCAGAAATATACTGGGCGAAACGTTCCATGCGAGTCAACTCTACGCAAAAGATATTTATCTCCGTGCTATGATTATGTCATCAACAGCATTAGGAAATCTGTGGCAAATAATAAAATATGGATAACGATAGACTCACGTCTTGCGATGTGGAACGCGCATTTTCTTAGTTCAAAATGTTTCTAAGTGATAGGCGAAGAGGTTTTTCTTTCGATACTTTACGGAAATGTATTGTTCTTTATTGTAATGGAACTGTGGACGCACCAATAGGTGAAACATAAATGAAAACTGTTGTACAGTATTGCATTCTATTAATAATAGAATGCTATTAAAGTTCTAAGGATGTGTTACAATGCATTTATTTACAACAACGCTGTCATGTAAAGAAGGTGCAACTTTGTCCTTCACCGCACTGAACCTGTACAACGGAGGGAACGTCCGTATCTTCCCCTCCCATCACACAACAAGGTAGAGCCCGGACGAGAAGTTATGGCACCAGCGCGAGAGACTCATTTTAGTTCGTTTGCTTGGACTCGCCCTCACACTCAACTGGAGGGGTGTTGGGTCAGTTGGTTACTAGCATTCCGAGTGTTCAGATCGTTCTGCTACTACCGCTATTGCTAATACTGAAAACATTGTCCTTCTGAGCTCCCTCAATATGGCATTGTCTAAGGTGTGAAATCATAGAGTAGTTCATAGTCAAGGACATAAAATAGCATACAATGTATGGAAATTCATGTCAGAAGAGGTTGTAAATGGAATACCAATTCCATTGAAAAGCGTGTGTGCAAGAGTACTGGCTCCCACTGGTATTTCAAAGCGAAATTTGGCAAGAATCAGGAAAGAAGGGAAAAATATTGAGGCAGGAACAGCAAATTCTTTCTCCAGTCCGGAAAAATCACAGCCGAAGAAGAAGATTGTTGCAGCTGTAGACAGTTTTGATGAGGAAGTCCTAAGAAGTCTCATCTATAATTTCTACGCTACACATAAGCAGAGACCGACTCTGCAATTGCTTCTTCCAAAAATGGATATCAGTGTATGACTATGTGAAGAAAGTAGAGAACAGATACATTGAAAGTGAGCGCGTGATGGACAGTATTTTGTAGAACATTTCCATAAACTTAGGGACATCTGATTCCAGCACAGATCAGTCGTCTGATTCGGACGGAGAATAAGAATATAAAGATGGAATAGCGGCGTAATTTCATTAGGCACCTTCGGACTCTTGAGTAGGAAAGTGGTGATACTGAGGTAAGACGAATGTTTTTAGAAAGAGATGAAACGGATATGCCTGCCGCTCTGAGCTTGAGAACCGTAGCCCAAACAACCCCCACTCCTCTACCCTGCTGGCCGGCAATTTAAAACTTAGCGCGGGTTGGTGCCATAACATCTCGTCTCAGCTCTAGGCATACACACTATCCAAGCGCAGGTAACTTATGAACGCGGGCAATGAAGACCGTGCTTTAATGATGACATGAATTTTGAAGTACTGGTTCTATATTAAAATTATACCGTATGAATCCAAATTAGAAATATGAGATATATATAGAATACGTAATTTTAAATTGGTATTAATATGTTGTTATACAAGGTGCGTCTGAAAAATTCGGTGAATGGTCCCATATTTTAAAAACCGCCCTGGTTAGGATGAGGCATAGAGCGTATTCCGAATCTCACCGGTGAGCAATCCGATGGCATCACGGTGTTCTGAATTCCACCGATGACGTCATTGATGCTCCACCGGTGTCGCACCTATGCTATCAACTTGCAGAGGTGGTGGCAGTCTCCATCAGCCGCCATCAGTGAATCTGATTGGTTCTTGTATAGGGCGGGAATTAGCAGACGAATAACATCGTGCACTGTTGTGTCATGGCGGTGTGTTCTGCTTTAGTTCTGCTGTATTGTTTGTAATGAGCACAATCTAAAAACAATATGTTAATGGCTTATGAGCGAACATGTCAACGGACCAGTTATTACTACCGGTTCAAGAAATAAATTGTTTATGCTGTCTTTTCTTTGAACGAGATGCCAGTACGAAAATTTCGCAAAATTTTGCTAGCGTCGCACAAACAACAACTTGTACAGTCGCCATGACAGCCATAGATCCTTCCAGCAGTTTTGCTCCTTATTTCGCTGCAACGTGACGTCATTGATGCCACCGGACCGGTGAGATTCGGAATACGCTGATACGCATTGAGAGACATGTCAACAAGCGCCCCCTATCGTGCACATCACCGCAGTGAAGTAGTGGTGTACGCTACGACCAAGCTAACGGAGTCAGTGTGAGAATTCGTGTCATTGACACTTTGAATGTTAGTGCAAGTGTACGATGTTGAAGCAGTGAGTAAAAAGTGTGTGTTGGAGTGGTTTAAACGCTTTAGAGATGGTAATGAAAGTGTCGAGGATGAGCCACGTTCGGGTCGACGTCCACAAGCACAATCCCAGACAACATCAAACGAGTGCGACGGATGATCGACGGCTGTCTTTGAGAATGACAGCAGACGAGTTGAAGATCAGCAAAGACAGTGTAACCACAGTCTACTATATACAGTCGCGAAGCTCAATATGTAGTAAAAATGCAAACATGGGTAGTTGCCCACCACTAGGATCGCTACTATCGTCTCAACATCGCAGATCTCTCTCCTAGTAGACGACAAAATATGTTACATTTTCGTTGTGTTCTTTTGGAAAAATTAACACTTCCTTCCATTATTGAAATATTAAATGCATAAAGTTAATTTATTATTTTAATGAGGTATATTAAATTCCACCATAAACTCGAAGATACCTGCAAGAAATATGTTAATATTATTTTTGTTTGTGCAAAATGAACTGAAATTTACTATAATCGTTTCACTCATTCAAGATTATAGCGATAATTAACTATGAAACCAATAAATATTAATTTGCATTTCCCTTTACAACAATAATAATGGAAATATGAATTAATGGAGTAACTTACGTGTACCGGTACTTGTAGTGTAGGCTTACGTAGTTAAAAAAGTGGGATGAGGTTAAGCAATAATAATCACACCAGAATTGGAAATAAATCGTGATCAATAAATTTTATTGTAACACACTTTTTCTACGTCTCCAGTAAAGCAACAAATAAAAATAACAACAGAATTAACAGCTATAATTAAAAACATATCCTTTGAAAAAAAAATAGGCCTAAGCAATAATAATCCCACCAGAATTGAAAATAAAACGTGATCAATAAATTTCATTAAAACAAACTTAATTTTTCTGCGTCTCTATTAAAATATTATTATTCCAATTATTGTATTTTAGCCATTAACATTTTCATTACAACCAACAACGAACATTTCACAAGCATCAATGTGAAATACGCAACGAGCTAGCACTCCATGGAAATACGACACAGTCTAAAGTCGACCGTGGACAGTCTATTGTTTCTAGTTGCTAACCGCTTGGAGCGCTTTATCACGAGGTTTGCAAAAAATCACCTCAAGTTTCGCGACTGTATATAGTAGACTGTGGTGTAAGCCAGCGATGGGCGTTTGAGTGTATTTGCCCTCCGCGCCCACGGAATTCCAAGTGCGAGCGCTGTAGTGTGCCAGCAGCTGTAACAGATCTTACAGCTTTTAAATGAGCTAAATTTAGGACTTCAGGGAAAGAAATTCTTAATACACAATTTGCAGATAGAATTGCAGCTTTTAAGGAGAAATTGCTGTTATGGATACGTCAAATACAAAAGGACGAAATATATCATTTCCCATTCTTATCTAAGCGCATAGAATTTTGAACAATGAAAATTTCGAAATGTACGCATGTATTCTATCCGGTCTATTAGAGGAATTTACATCAAGCTTCCACGATTTAGATTGCCTGGAAATGGATTTGCGTATTTTTGCTACATGTTCTGATTCCAACTGACTATAACGTCCCCCTTCATTATAGTGTGAATTGATTGACCTGCGATGTGATCGAGAGATGCGAGCGAAATATGATTCAAGGTCGAGTCTTATGCAGTTTTATGACGGATTCCAAAGAGGACACTTTCCCAATCTGCATAAGCTGTGTGAGAAAGTTTTGTGTTTATTTGGTTGCACTTATAGATGTGAACAGTTATTTTCTGTTACGAAAATAAACAAATCTCAAACAAGAAATGATGGGCTTTTAACAGCAGTTCTTCGCATAGCTTGTGCTAATACAGTTTCTCCAAATCTTGAGAAATTGAGTAATATGAATTGATGTGCAACAGACGTGTTTTGTTTTGTGTTCAAGGAAGTGTTTCATTACTTTGTGTTCTTATTTAGTTTGGTAGAATAACATTTTCTTTTGAAACATACAGTACGTACCGCAACTTGAATAAACCGGTTTTCGTGCACTCTATAGGCACACTTCTCCGTAGCACACGGTGCAAGCACAGAGTGCATAATTCTGCCTAACCCTGGTGTAAGCATTATTCTTCACGAACATTTGGAAAAGCGGAAGACTTGTGCCCGGTTTATACAGCACATGCTGACAGACGAGCAGAAGCAAACTCGGATGCAAACGTCTGGAGATTTCATCGATATGTCTGACCGGAATCCGCAATTTTTGGCAACCATCATTACAGGAGATGAGAGTTAGCGCTACCAATACGATCCGGAGACCAAGCGACAGTCAATGGCACGGTGTTCATTGTCTTCTACGCCTCCCAAAAAAGGCGGCTGACAAAATTCAAGATTAAGACGAGTTGATCGCCTTTTTCGACAGCAATGGCTTGAGCCATCATGAATTTGTACCCGAGGATCAAACTGTCAACGCGGAAGTTTACGAGGGAGTTTTGAAACCGCTGCTGCAACGCATCCGGCAGGTTCAGCCAGAACTGTACCGAAGTGCACAGTGGAATTTCCTCCACGACAACTCCCGTCCGCACACTGCGATCGGTTGCAAAGCTGTTGGAAACTGTCAGCAAACGCTTCCTGTGGAATCGCTCGCAGCACCGCGGTCACGTTGTGTGATATCCGCAACGTCTGCTAATTTAAGGCGGGGAAACACAAAGAAGTCTTCTGACGCCAAATCTGGAGAGTAAGGAGAGTGTGGAAGAACAGAGAAAGTTGAGCGCGCGGATCGCATGTCAAAAAGAGAGAATTTTAAATATTTACTAGAATGAAATTTTATTATACATTTATCCATTCTTGTGGAGAAATATCGTGCTGAAATTAGTTCACTTTTCCATCATAGAAATAGCCCGTCATGCACCATACAAGGTGTTACATATTAGCCTACATAAGAATGCTGATTAATGAAGACATTGTGGAAATCTAGAAGCCATAATGCGGAGTATCCCTCGAGAACCAGCCTCTAACATCGTATTCATCATAAATTGTACAGGGTGTTAAAAAGTATCCAATATTTTAGGAGGTGCTACTATGCATCAAAACAAGAAAAAAATTTTCTAATAAACATGGGTTCTACAACACATACGTTCTGAGATCTGAACACTTGTTCATAGGAGGTGCTCAATGTGACGTCCATTTATTGCAATGCATTCCTCTCTGTCCTTCTGCGTCCTTCTGTCCTTCACGCACTCTTTGACCTGAATGTTCTTGATAACCAAAAGTCTAGGGGATTTAGATTTGAGGAACGAGCATGCCAAGTTGTGGGCCTCACCAGTCAATCAGTCAATCAATCAATCCATCCATCCAGCGGTTCTGAAATGTCAGCTGTGGAAAAAAATGTGCTGGTGTGCTATCATGCTTGAACCACATCTGTAGTCTTTGCTGACATGGCACATACTCCAGCAAGGTAGGCAATACGTTAATTAGAAAGTCCTGATAACGATCCCCAGTTAATCTCTGTATGGCCCTAAATCTATCGCCAAGAACGCTTGCCCATATGTTGATTGAGAATCGGTTTTGATGCCTTGTTTCTTCAAGTGCATGGGAATTTTCATCAGCCCACACATGCTGATTACGAAAATTCACAACACCATCTCTACTGAACCCTGTTCATATCCGCAAGCAAACTTTTTTTACAGTATTCCTTGCGACGTATCAGTATTCCATGCCAAGGGTATCAACTATGATTATCTGGTAGTCTGCTGTATTGTAGGGCAGAGAAATGCATTGCCGTAAATGGACGTCACATTGAGTACCTCCTATGAACAAGTGTTCAGATCTCAGAAAGTATGTGTTGTAGGACCCATGTTCATTAGGCTTTTTTTCTTGTTTTTATGCGTAATATCAACTCCTAAAATATTGGATACTTTTTTTAACACTCTGTATTTTAACTCAGGATTTTTACACGAGTCCCCGAGGATATGGTCAATCGGCTACGCCATTATGATAATTATGATGATAATACATACTATCACAGTCAAATAACGCGCTTTCTTCGTTATACTCTAACATGTAAATTATTATAATTACGATTCCTGACTTTCGATTCAAAACGTGAGGACTGTGTCCACGTCACTCCGCTTTCTCGGTGATCTACCTGCTACTATCTGGGCTCAGACGCGTGACAGTACAGAATGGGAGTCAAGGTGAAGTTCACATGGAATATAAACAAGTTACAGAACCACGTTGTCCACCCTGAGTTTCTAGAAATTCCTGTTCGAAAGGTAAGGTCATGGCAAAGGCTAAACGACAGTTGTATAGCACACACAATCTTGCTGGCCCACTGGCTTTGAACCTCTACATTTTTATGTAATTCTCGACTTGCTGGTTTTTCGACGTCACGACCGTACTTGAATTTGGTCACGACATAAAATGAACTGTTTGTTTCGACGTCAAGATTGTATTGGAATTATTACCTTTCGATGTCAAAACCAAATTTAGATTTAGTCACGTTTTAAATTGAATTGTTTATCTTTCGAAGTCAAAACTCAATTTAGATTTAGTCTCGTTGTAATATCGACTGTTTACCTTAGAACGTTAGAAATCGATTTGGATTTAGTCACGTTATAAAATGAATTGCCTAACTTTCGACGTTGAAACCGAATTTGGAATTAATGATGTTATAAAATGAATTGTTCAACTTTCGACGTCAAAATTCAGTTTGGATTTAATGATGTTATAAAATGAATTGTTCAACTTTCGACGTCAAAATTCAGTTTGGATTTAGTCACATTATAAAATGAATTTTTTACCTTACGACGTCAAAACGCATTTTAGATTTAGTCACGTTATAAAATGAATTGTTTGCCTTTCGATGTCAAAACGCATTTTAGATTTAGTCACGTTATAAAATGAATTGTTTACCTTTCGACGTCAAAACGCATTTTAGATTTAGTCATGTTATAAAATGAATTGTTTACCTTTCGACGTCAAAACGCATTTTAGGTTTAGTCACGTTATAAAGTGAATTGTTTACCTTTCGACGTCAAAACGCATTTTAGAATTAGTCACGTTATAAAATGAATTGTTTACCTTTCGACGTCAAAACGCATTTTAGATTTAGTCACGTCATAAAATGAATTATTTATCATTCGACGTCAAAACGCATTTTAGATTTAGTCACGTTATAAAATGAATTGTCTAATTATCGACATTAAATCCCAATTTGGATTTAGCTATGTCATAAAATGAATTATTTACGTTTCGACGTCAAAATCTAATTTCGATTTAGTTACGTTGTAAAATGAATTGTTTATGTTTCGACATCAAGATTTTATTTCAATCGGAACATGATGTGACATGAATTGTTACCTTTTGACGTCAAAACCCAATTTGCATTTAGTCACGTTATAAAATGGATTGTTACTGTTCAACGTTAAAACTCAATTTGGATTTATTCACGTTATAAAATGAATTATTTCTTTCGATGTCAAAATCCAATTTAGAGTTAGCATGTTGTAAAATGAAATCACCTTTCGACGTCAAAACCCAATTTCAATTTATCACTTTATAAAATGAATTGTTTATCTTTCGACGTCAACATCCAATTTGAATGAGTCACATTGTAAAATGATTTGTTACCTTTCGACGTCAAAAACTATTTTCATTTAGTCACTTTACAGAATGAAATGTTTATCTTTCGACGTCAAAAACCAATTTGGATTGAGTCACGTTATAAAATAAATTATCTTCTATGTCATGATTATGTTTGAATCGGATTACGTCATAAAATAAATTACTCATCATTCGACACAAAGGTTTATTTTTATCAGATCATAATATAAAATTAATCGTTTACTTACTTACTTACTTACTTACAAATGGCTTTCAGAGAACCCGAAGGTTCATTGCCACCCTCACATATAAGCCCTGTATCGCTATCGGTCCCTATCCTGAGCAACATTAATCCAGTCCCTAGCATCATATCCCACCTCCACCAATTCCATTTTAATATTATCCTCCCATCTACGTCTCAGCCTTCCCAAAGGTTAACATTTCGAAATTAAGGTTGTGTCGGAATTGGGTAAAATATGAAATAAAATCGTTGTTAAGAACTTACTCAAATCAGGTCAAAATATAAAGTGAATTGTTTATTTCTCGACTTCAAGATATTGACTTGAATCGGATGAGGATGTAAGATGGATTGCTTATCTTTCAATGTCAAGACTATTTGGTCGGAACATAGAATGAAGTGATGATGGTGACGTTTGGTCATTAAAGATTGTTACATGGTTGCTGCACGTGCCTTAAACCTAGATATCACGAGTATAAACTTGGCTGAAAGCGATGGATTTTTCTGATGAAGGATAATTCCGAATTTCTGTTTCCACTAGAGATAAATTAATTTCTGAATCCTATGTCACATTATGCTCATGGAATTTGGTAAGCTTAAGGAAATTCAAAGATAAATGTTGCCATCACAATTCTCAGACATGGTCTTGGTACCAATCATTTATTAGAATTATTGTTAGAAATTGCACATAAATCTGTCGATAACCACCGACAAAAAAGCTTTATCGACCCCAAAATTTGCAGTGGTTTTGCAATATCGAATATGTCATATAGTTCATGATTCCACAGATATTAATGAAAATAAATATAATTAGATATATTTTCTAAAACACAGTAACGTTTATTTTGTTCAAAGTAATCATTATTTATGTTTCAATAATTTGAAGAGAAAAATTGTTCCGTGCATCGAACCCGGGACCTTTGGATGAGCGCGCCAACGCTCTACCGACTGAGCTACCCAGAAACTGTACCAGACCCCGGCTCAATTATTCCCCTTATATCAAGATACCTAAAGTGGGTTGACAGAACGTCAGATCCCAACGATGAATGAACAATAATTTCTGTGAGACTCAAATTAGTGGTTTTCTGTTAAGGAACAGTAAACGGTACAAATCTAGTCGTAGGTTTAATTGATCCGGGATCTGGTACAACTCCTGGATAGCTCAGTCGGTAGAGCGTTGACGAGCTCAGATGGGACGGCTTCGGTACCCGGCCCTGGAGCAATTTTTCCCTTGAAATTATTCAAATCAGCTTTACGGAGAGCTGTAACTGAAAACCAGATTTGTATTGTCTGTGTTTATTTCACAGTACCGGTCCCAGTTCAGATTCGTTCTTCTATTTTTCTTGAGAAGATAACTTCATGCATTTCTTAAACTCCAGGAATATCAGAGTTTATTTTATAATTCTGGAATAATGACTAATAACAGCTGTTTCAACAACCTGTACATTGCCGAAATTCTGAATGTAATGTGTGTCTGTTAAATCTAAGAGGTCTGATGTCTTATTTACAAATTTTATAGGTCATTAGAGTTTTGTCATACCAGTGAATTTAAAATTGTGTGTGCCATATTAGATTGTCCATATTTTTCCTTATACTGTTCTCCAACCAGGAGATCAACCGTGAAAGGAATGTGTTTACTATTGCGTCATCTATTGGAGCGAAGTAGATAGATAATATTGTCCACACCTGTGGAGTAACGGTCAGCGCGTCTGGCTGCGAAATCAGGTGGCCCGGGTTCGAATCCCGGTCGGGGCAAGTTATCGGGTTGAGGTTTTTTCCGGGGTTTTCCCTCAACCCAATACGAGCAAATGCTGGGTAACTTTCGGTGCTGGACCCCAGACTCATTTCACCGGCATTATCACCTTCATATCATTCAGACCCTAAATAACCTAGATGATGATACAACGTCGTAAAAAATCTCAATAAAATAAAAAAATAAAAATAGATAATATTATCGTTATAACGTCAGTTTAAAACCAATGCGCTCTCCCGCATCTGTTATTTCCTGTATGAAGAGATTAAAAGACCAGGGGCCGTATTCATAGACATTTTCAGCGACTGCTTTCGGTGGATGATCAGCTTTTTCGTATTCATAAACCAGTGTTAGCGATAGGATATGATTTGAATTCTGTACTAGTAACTAGTGGATAACCGGGGCTAGCTTAGTACGCTCGTAGCGCGTGCTGCGAAATGTCTATGAATACCACCCCAGGAGATTAACTGTGAAAGGAATGTGTTTACTATTGCGTCATCTATTGGAACGAAGTAGATAGATAATATTATCGTTATAACGTCAATTTGAAAACAATGTGCTCTCCTGCATATGTTATTTCCTGTATGGAGGGATTAAAAGATCAGAAGATTAACAGTGATCTAATTTTGTAACTAGGATAGTGTAAATATGTGTGTACCAATGTTGTTGTTTGTGCTGTGAGAGCTAGCCAATAGAGATACGAGTACCCATGTGTGTGTGTGACCTTAAGACATCTTATAACATCAACATTCATTCACAGCGTTATCCCGCTTCGTGTTTGGAGTACAGTACCTGTGCTTCGGTCAATTCATACGGATCTAAACTTCTCCGTTCAGATACAATTTCAGTTGGCACATATACAGGAACATAATTTTATTTTTATTTCAATTGTTATTGTACCTGAGTTTTTGAATGTACTTCACTCTCAACCCTTCTACTAATGAAGTTCCAACTGTCCTCTACACACAGATCCAAGACCGCATATAGTAAACATCACTGAGTCAGTGAGTATAGTACGTTCCAGAAATATGTTCGCGATTTCTAGTGACGAAAGAGCTTTCATTATTGAATCATATTTTCGCACAAGTACTGTCCGTTTGCCTACATCAAATCCCTATTTCCTCCACCTGCTTCTGTTCGCCCCTCTGTAAAATCAGGGCTGTCTTAGCTCTTTTCTGAAAACATTAATTTCTGTTAGAAATTGGACATTTACGTAATATTATACAACTGTTTAAAATAACTTAAATAAAAGGGTCTCGCTAAGTAATTAACTGTCACGTGATTCCCCTCCTTTCTACGATCCTGCGGCATAACCACTTGGACGGACAGTAGATAGCATCTCTGAGTAATTTTATCTGTGCGGGTCGGGCAGAAGTGAAGATTGAATTTACAGTACGTAAGGTACTCTTTTATAGACTAGGTACAAAATTATTTCAACATGAGTTACTAGTACGAAGGACGAAACTGGCAATTGGAATTAGATGCAATAGTCTATAGTGCGATAATATGCACAAAAAAATTGAAGCCTGTATCGAAATGAACGGCCACCATTTTCAAAAATGTGTTTAAATATCCATATTATGATTATTTTTCAATTTAACTTCATTCTCTATATTGTACGCTAATGTGCTGTAGACAGTATAATATACACTGCATAAAGAATACGTTCGCATAGCTAACTCAGTTCGTGAGTAAAAACACTTATTCTTAATGTCAATGAAAATTATAGAACTCAAAATCGCAATATTTCCTAGTTTACGTAAAAGGATGAACTACTTTTCTACCCTCCTATATCTCGTAGAGAGATTTGTTTGTGTTTTACGCCAGTATCTTAGAACTGCAGTCGTGTAAGGGGGTACAAATCTGTGTTTCCGGTTCTCTAAAAGTATAGCCAGGTTAATGTTAAAAATGTTAGTAAAAATAAAATTATGTCCCTGTACTAAGAAGAAAGTAATAGTGGTTTTGTTTCCGAAGAGTTATCTTCTGGGACTAAATCGTGGTAACTAAAGCTGGTGACCAATGTAGACAGCCTACTGCAGCCGTGGCGAGAACGTGACTCGCGAGATATTGTGGCTCGCAGTGATAGCTGTGCTTGCTTCTAACCTCCGCCAACCCCACCCTCTCACTCACTGGAGTCAAACTCCGTTCCATTTGTATTTGTCTCTGACCTGCGAGTGGCATATGTCTCTCTCGAAACCGTGTACGAAACTTCCAAGTAGGATGGGAGGACGCATTTTTTGCTGTCAATATGATGAGAATATTAAATGTATGATTTGTTCACAAGTATTACGAGGAAAACGGTTGTATAACATAAAACGGCATTATACTACATGTTACTGATGAATCATTAAAAGGTTAAGTGTTATTGTTGTTATCATCATCATCATCATCATCGTCATCATCATCATCATCATCATCTCCTCTGTACGTCGACCCTTTTTCAGCAGATGTACGAATAATGCGGTTAATTCTTCAATTTGTACTCACTGATTTACTATGTGATGTCAAATGAAACCTAGATATAAGGACTTGAGTATACCTCGTTTTACCGTGACAACGCGTTATAGTCTCTTTAGCACTCTGATTGTTATATTATGTATGTCTTTGTTTTATGAAGAATTTTGGATAAGGGCGCAAATAGCCATAGTAGCTGACGCGCCCTTTTTAAACCCTACTACTACTACTACTACTACTACTACTACTACTACTACTACTACTACTACTACTACTACTACTACTACTACTACTACTACTACTACTACTACTACTACTACTACTACTACTACTACTACTACTACTACTACTACTACTACTACTGTAAGGACTTGACAAATGTTGAACTTTCAAATCTTTGCCAAAAATAAATATCAGAAGCTTCGTTCTTTCGCTTGCTCTGTTGAAGCCATGTTCGCTACAACTTACGTTTGTGAAAAATTATTTTCAACAATGAAAATAGTAAAAATCAAATTTAGATCACGACTGACAGACAAATACCTTCGTGATCAACTACGACTGGCAGTAAGTGACATAATTCCTGATTTTGAAACTCTGTCGCAGAGACATTCTGAAGACAGTTAATTTTAGGTTGTGATATTGTTCATTTATTGTTAATTTCTTTCTTCGTTACACGTAGTAAACATAGTTTGTAGCCTTGTACTCTATAAAATTATATGACGTAAGGAAAATGAAAATCCGTTAATAAGTCAGACAGTTGCTTCCCTTCCCCTTCGGATGTCCGCCTCCCTCCACAGGTGCTATGCACGTTGCAGGTTACACAGTGGCTCGGCGCACGATTACATTTTCACCACCTGGCCTCCTGCATTAGAAATTTCCTTAATGCCAATTCTCAGCGTTGAGCTGGTTTCTCTCTTGCAGGCTATTAAGTTTGTAAAAATTGCAGTACTTGCTCTGTGACTGTATTTTAAATGACGGAAATCTGTACGTGACGTGACGTGAGACTTCAAATTCCCACGCGAGCTCTGCGTGAAAGTGTCTCGGGTCTCGATATCCGACACGACTCGACATGGGGAGGTCCGACAGCGACGAGTAAGTTCTTCTCAAGACGCATAACTATTAATTTGCAGGGAAGACAATGCCATTCACATCCTCTCAGATGCAAACTTAATTCTCACGACTGTAGGATTTTAGTCTGGTTTCACTAAGCATCACTACCGCCTCGCCAACACCACTACCACAATCATCACCGCCACCATCACATCTGCCTTCGGCGCTGCACCATTATCATTATGACGATCTACAGCAGGCATGTCAAAACTCTGCACATTGTGCACTTGTCTCTGTGCAATGTGCAGTTCCTATTCCCCTACCTGGAGGGAGTGAATCGGCTTGGAGGGGAACGCGACAGGGCTGTACAGTACCTGCAGTAGCAGATCAGCTTTTGTTTCAGTAACACAGATCAGTACGGGTGCTCATTGAGCTGTGATTGTGAATGCGTTATGAAAAATAAAGTGAGGAGTCCACAGATATAACGAAGAAGAGAAATCACTAATCATATAACATAACTGATATGATGTTTTCCTCAGCCAACAGTAATTATTTTAAAATGAAAGGCTTTCATCATATCTTGTGGACCTAATAGTGATGTGAGAATTTAAATCAGATTAGTGAACTTCTCAAAATATGATATTCGCCTGCTCTTATTTCTTAATCAGTACTCTCACGGCAAAACGAACATTACAATAATGTTGTTTTGGAGTCTGTACTAACACAGCCATCAATGGTTAGACGACTTACAACTTCTATTTGATAAGCTGATAAGTGATGAGAATATTGAGTGAAGAATACATGTGAGGCTCTTGAGGTTGTAAGGGAAGGAAGAAAGCAACTATTTGTAAGGCGGAAAAATGTTCTGGAAAAATAATACATAATGGCGAATTTTCCATCTCATGTTACTATATTATCTTAGTATACTTAAGATAATAAATCTTTAAACCTGACATAAGGAAAATATCCTCGCTTCACAGCTTGTGAAGTTTTTTTACTCAATTCAGTAACGTTTCCAACTTGCTGATACTTGCTCTCAACTTTTCCCAAATAAACTACATATAAATTTAAATTCAAGCTTAATTTATCCAATTTATTAATAATAATGTGAATTTATATTAATATACAGCAAGGAAATGATTCCAGTGTAAAAGCCTCACAATGTCCTATTGTATGTAATTGGGAGTAAAATATTTCTTTAACATTTGTGCACCAATGCTCCCAATAATGCTTGAGGAACAATGAAAGAGTATTACTTTGAAATAATCAGTACCTACTACGTAAAATGAAATACTGTGTTCGTTTTTGTTGTTTCGACATTACTGCAATATTTATATTTTCTTCAAATACTGTATACAAACCATGTCAATAAACGACTGCATTGTGAATTGTAACTGAGTAAGTCTATTGTTTCTTGTGTTACAATTATTGTCAAATATAGACACTGACAATAATTGTGTTTTTTCCTTCTGCTAAGTATGTTTATAATGTCCAAATGTCAATTTAATTGAACACTAGAAGCGCAGAATAGATTCTTGTACATCCCTCCCGCTAAGAACTGGTAAGAGCAACACGTGAATGACGCAATCTGCACAGACCGACGTTCCCCGCACATACACTGCACTTTCGGTGTCTGATTTCTGACATGCCTGATCTACAGTATCGTTGTCATCGTCAATATATAATAAATCGTCGTCACTATTGGCGTAATCATGACTATCTTTACTTTACTTACTGGTATATGTATATTCTTCTTTAGTTCATGGTATTCTTTGTATCTCTCAGAAATTTTTCTATGTTCCTCGTCTTCTTACACCCAGTGCATACGCAGCATTTTTGTCCAGGGAGGGGCTTATTATTAAAATTGTTTATAATTTACATTATCGGTGTTTTAAATGTTGTGCATGTATTATTGTTATTATTATTATTATTATTATTATTATTATTATTATTATTATTATTATTATTACGTTACGATATATTTATTGATAGAAAGATTGGATAAAAAGTAATGGCAACTATTCGATATTTCTGACATGGCTTTATTCAGAGTGGTAGGTATAACATTTACGTACCTTCAATATAGTCGCCGCCCTTATTTATTACTTTTTGCCAAATGTTTAGAAGGCGCCGTACACCATTAGCGCGTCCATCTTTATTGATGTTCCGTATTGACCGCCCTATAGCACGGATAAGTTCATCTCTGGTATTGTACCGGGTCCCTCGCAGTGGTTCTTTCACTTTGGTGAAAAGATCGTAATCGCATGGACTCATATCGGGTGAGTACGGTGGATGTTCCAGAATCTCCCATTGCCAGCGGCGCAAGAGGTCCTTGACAGCAGCAGCGGTGTGACTCCTTGCATTGTCATGCACCAAGTGTCGTAGTTTTTTCCTGAGTGCTGGACGAAGGTGGTGCTGCAGGAACCTGCAGTAGTAGTCCGCGTTTACCGTCTGTCTTCAAGGTACTGCGTGGTGCAGTATTACCCCATCAATGTCATACGCCACAATGAACATCACCTTCACAGCACTTTGTGTAGGACGCACTTTCTTCGGACAAGGAGAACCGGGATGCTTCCATTCATTTGGTTGGCGTTTCAAGTTTGGTTCGTACGAGCGAGCCCATGTTTCGTCCTTAGCGACGATTCGTCCAAGAAAGTCGTAACCTTCCCTTTGGTACCGGCCCAACAGGGCCTATGCGACTGAATAGCAGTGCCATAACGGAAATTCCATGGGGTATCCAACGCGCTGCAATTTTGCGGTAACCCAGAATGTCTTGCAGAATGTGGAGCACAGTTTTGTGACATACTCCGACTTCCGTTGCTAACTCTCGTGCAGGTCATCCGCGATCAGCATCCAACAGGAAAGCAAGGAATTAAACTGTATTGTCCTCCACGTGGGGTCGTCCTGTACGGAGGTTGTCCTGAACGGCATCTCTACCTTCCCGGAATGCTTTAACCCATCGTGCCACTGTGCGATATGGCAACGCTGCATAGCCACATGCTTCACGCTGTCCCTGAAAACATTCTTGTGCACTAGAGCCTCGTGCCACTTCAATTTTGTTCCAGGAACGTTGCTCTAGTTTTGTAAACATGATCTTAGGGCGCTCGCACTATCCCTATGAAAATCAACGTCCTACACACTGCAGCAGATTGACAGAGTACTGTCGCCGCTGACTGCACTAATTCATCTAACAGTTCTTGTTCATGTCCACACAGCTGGCAGCTCTTGAATGCACCATCGTCACGTGACAACATAGAGCATAGAGATAGTGTATTTACTAATTAATATGGCTGGAGATAACAATGTTTTTATAAGCAAAGGTTGTCTCTGTATTTTGAAAATCTACTCCTGAATAGATCTAAGATGACACACTAGATAGAGTAGCCTCACGGTCTGAATTGTGTTGTGTACAGAACGGTGGCACATTGAAGTATAATACGGGAAAACCTCCATCCTTTTAGAATGTACGTAATATGGAAACATTTCTCATGTTCCAGCGTTTTAATTTCATGTCTCCACAAGCGGATCACCCGGTATATTCTGCAGTTCAGTAACATTATGGACACGGATCGGTAAGGAAGAACAAATTTAGAGTCCTTAAAAATGCCGTTTTAAATATTTTATTAAATTATAAATTTACCATTGGTTCCCAAATTGGGAGATCGCGACCCCTGAAGGGTCATGTATAGAGCTCAGGAGGGTTGCAAGATGATTTAGAAAATAAAACAAATGGCGTATTAATATACCGTACTTTTATGTTGCATTTAGAAACATAACCAACGTTGAACATAAAAGTAAATAAAATGTTTCAGTAGTTAGAATAATTACTCGTACATCTAATTTATTAATTTCAAAATGCTGTTTCATAAATAATAGAGTTTTGCGGGAATGGAAATTACATAATTCTAGACTTTTATCAAACAAAACCTGTACCGACATATTTCAGGACTCATAATATGTTTACTAACATATTGTATAAAGCTCCTAGATACTTAAAATAAAGAAATTTGGTAATTTCCAGTGTTACTGGAAATAATTATATATAATAACATTTTCATCTGCTATAATCATTTATTAATTGTTGATAAACTAGACAATACTCTGTGAGTTACGAAATATTTATATGTAAAATGCTTTATTGAATATGTTACAATTTTGCATATCCTAGAAATCTATTTGACCAAGACATTTTACTTCTATAGTTCAAAACCTTTCGTAAGAAAAAATATGAAGTTCTCAATATGAAGTATGCAAATAAAAAATAGCCTATACACATAAAATAATTATCTGAATGCACGCAGACCCATAAACATGTTAGTATAATCGTGATGTTATAAAACAGTGAAACGCGACCCACTGAGGAGTCTCAACGTCACCATCCTTCTTCAAAAACTGGGCCACTTCACCTATTTCGAGTCAATAATGAAGTGGTTTGTGACAATCTTAATTCAATCTTAATTTTCGTCTGTGTTCTTCAAATAAATGGACAAGTAATATTGCGAAAGAAGATTATTACGTAGGCAACATCATTGTCCTCTTCATTAATAAGTAGAATCAAATACACACTTAAGCATCATCATCATTATCATCATCATCATCATCATCATCATTAAAAGAATGTTTAGAGCTCTTCCAAAACACATGAAATAGTTCCTGAACTATCGGTATGCCTTTGGACATCCATGGTTTCGTCGTAGGTACTTATTTGTATAATAAATAGCGAATATATGCTATCGATTACAGTCCGTCTTATCAATGTTTCGGAGTCAATTGCATTGACAGTCCTCTACATATTTCAAAATGTGCTTAAATTGTACTTTTTCTGTATTTCCGTGTTCGTTTAAATAACTGAAATCTGTAAATTTTAGCAGATGTCGTTAAGAAGCATGGATTGTTAAGATGTTTCAGCCACCGGTGTAGCTCAGTCGGCCAAGGATCTTGCCTGCCTGTCCAGAGGTACATTCGGGCACGGATCCTATCCCCGCTTGGACTGATTAGCTGTTGGTTTTTTCCGAGATTTTCCCCAACTGTAAACCGACTGTCAGGTAGTCTATGGCGAATCCTCCGCCTCATCTCGCCCAATACCATTTCGCTATCACCAATACTATCGACGCTAAATAACCTCGTAGTTGATACAACTTAAAAAAAGAGAAAAAATGTTTCCATAATTTCACTTCGATATTTCAAAGTTGCTTTCAATGAGATATAATACATTGGAAGTCCTCAAGTACTGGATACTATAGTTTTTTAGAAACTGAGAATAAGGTGAATTGTGGATCATAAAAATAGTGACAATAATAGATGGCCAGACATTTATTTTAAGAGGATTCATAAACAAAGGTGGAAATAATTGACACTATGTAGACTACATAAAATGTTGAAAAAAAATTAAACTTTTTAAAATCAAGAATTAGTGAAAATGGTACCCAGTACCGAACATGTAAAAATATTATACACTAAATATATACACTAAAACACACCTTGATCAAATTCTCAACACACAGATCAATTTCAGAACACACACACACTATTTGACTCCACTTTTCAACAATCAAACACACCCACATAATAGCCAGAAAAGTTCGAGATGACGCTGAGATCTAGTAGACTCTGAGGATGGTGTGGTGAAGCACCGAAACAGCTGTAAGCCGCACAGACTTACATAATTAACACGAGTAAGTCCGCTAGTTAATCTATTACTTAAAATATTATTTTAAAAGTAATTATTAAGGACTCTTAAAGATTATATATAATATGGAATATAAAAACGGAAAAGTGCAAACTGTGAAAAAAAATATTTCCATAATCATATATATTTTTTTAAATTGTTGAAGTTTCTTCCATATTTGGTTGTAATTTTTACAGTCAGTAATTGCATACAATCAGTGTTGGCAACTGTAATTCATGGAAGGCCTTGAAGAAACTGTACTGAACTTGTTAAATAACCTGTATCTGTATCACCGATGACGAATATAGGCGTAATGTTTTTGTCCCGTAAAGTTAAAGAGTCGATCAATTTATATATCAACAACAGTAAATATATTGTGACAGCGACGTGAGAATCGAAGTCACGACCAGCGTCCCGCATGAAAGCAGATCGCACAGGCTCCACGGAACATTGAGTGACGTCGCGCGGTGGAGAGAAGAGAGAGGGTGTATTACGTCACGCGACGAGTTTGCGCGCGCATCTGGTGCTGGTAGAGAGGAGAGGGCCCTGGATTTCTCTGGAATGCCATCTCTAGAGACGGGTGGAACCTTCGAGGTTACGTCGCTGTGATATTAAATTACGGTCGCGAAGGAACGACGGCAGTTTCCAGTTTTCAGTTGATTAGTGAGCCAGTCAGTGAGAAAGCCAGAGCAAGCAAGCCAGTCTTGTGTACCGGAGTTCGACTCGAGTGTGCGTCCGCATCTGCGTCAGCATCCGAAGGCCTGAGTTCGAGTGCAGTGGACCGCAGTTGGAGGGACCTGAGTTCGAGTGCAGTGGACCGCAGTTGGAGGGACCCGAGTTCGAGTACAGTGAACTGTCTCTGAAGGTCTGTGGTTCGAGATACTGTGAACTCGAGTGACTGAGATAGAAGAACTGTGAACTGAGAACTGGTAGTTCTGATTTGTAAATAGTGCTTTGTAAATATTAGTTAAGGTTAACAGTTCATTGTTGTGCGTAATAGTCCAAGTCAATTGTCATTGTCGTCGGTGGAGTGCTATAACGAATACTGTGTGAGTGAAGATCCAATTATTGACGAGAGCGTTTAAGGTGAATTGTAGAAAGGAATTATTATTGTGACGAATAAATTACATTGTTGTTACTAAATAAAATTCACATTGGTGTCAGAACCGGGACATTATCGACAATGGAGAACCTACAGCTGATCCTGCAAGCCATCGCGGAACTGAAAAACGACTTAAGTGCAGTAAAAGCAGAAATGAAGAACGATATCAGTGAGGTCAAGAACGACATAAGTGAAGTGAAAGGCGACATAAGCGGAGTGAAAGGCGACATAAGCGGAGTGAAAGATGACGTCACTACGCAAATTGAAAGCGTTTCGGCCCACGTAGATGGAATTGTCGTCATCGTAAAAGACGAACTTAAGACCGATTTGGATAAACTAAACCAGAATTTTACAACTATAAACGAGACAGTAGCCGAGTTGAGACAGGAGGTAGACCATTTCGACGGCAAGATCCGCGATCTCGAACGTCGTCAAGAGGAAACGTGTGTGCTGATGGACCAACATGCTGTAGAAAACAAGCACATCCTCGCGTTGGTGGATTGCCAGGCTAGAGAACATAAACAGATAGTTGCCGAGGAGGTTCGACGTGCCATGCAAGAAGCGGCCACAGAGTTGAGGACTCCCTATAGTGGCCCTGCGGAACCATCGCCTTCAGCCAGACATCACAACGTCAAGACGCCGAAGTTCGACGGTACGACGTCTTGGGCGATATTCCGTCGCCAGTTCGAGGCCATCGCAGAGCACAATGGGTGGACGTCGGCAGAGAAAACTACTCAGCTGCTGGCCGCGCTTCAGGGACAGGCGTCGGAGATTCTTCACAGCGTTCCAGAAGATGGGACAGCCGCTGAGATAATGGCGGCCCTGGAGGGACGTTATGGTGACCATCAACTTGCTGCAGCATTTAGGACCCAACTAAAAACGAGGGTCCAACAGTCAGGCGAGTCCCTACAAGAATTCGCGATGGCGGTGGAACAACTGGCCCATAAGGCGCTCAGGGGCCTACCTAATGACTTCATCGCTGGAGAGGCGGCCTACACCTTCGGCAGCGGAGTTCGAGACCCGGAAATAAAGCAACAGCTACTCTTGGCAGAGCATCGCACCATCAATGCAGCTCTGGCGGCGGCCCTCAGGATGGAGGCAGCCAAGTTGACTGCGAACGTCTCGGCATCGCACCGGATTAGGAGCGTCGCGGCGGCCGACGTCGAGGACCGTCAACCGAAATCACCCGAGCGACGAAGACGAGGATTGCCTACCTGCTGGTCATGCGGCGAGCCTGGGCACCTGAGGAGGGACTGTGACCGATCTGGTCACAAACAGGAAAACTAAAAGGGGCCGATGCGATGAGGGGCACGTCGGCGCCGTCATCACCATCCCCTCGGCTGATCTTGAAGACGGTTAACAGAAGATGCGACGATGGGCTGATTGCTGACGGATGGATAAGAGGCCGCCCATGCAGAGTACTGGTAGACACCGGGGCGTCGCTCACTATCGCCAGACCGGAAGTCGTGCGTGGACTACCTGGGAGGACGCCGCTGCGCCGGTATGAGCTACGTACTGCCTCAGGCGAGAACCTGCCCATCCAAAAGGAGGTTTTCCTGGATCTGACATTGGGAAAGAGGAGACTGGAGATGTGGGTGTTCGTCGCCAACATCACTGAAGACGTCATCCTGGGACTCGACGCCATGCGGATTTTCGATGTAACGGTGGACGTCCGGCGCCGTATCCTGCGTTTTGGTCAGGATGAAGTGTTCCTGAGAGACGTCGTAGACCAACCCATGACCAGCAGACTCACCTTGGAGGATCATGTGACAATCCCAGCAGGCTGCGAGATGGTGGTGACGGCAAGACTGGACGGACAACCTAAGAGAAACCTGCTCCTCGATTCGCAAACAACTCCGATAGATGGGGTTTATGTGGCCAGATCCCTACTCCCGAATCAGAAGGTGGTACCGGTGAGGGTCCTGAATGTCACCAATCGGGACAAGGAGGTGCCTAGTGGAACTGTATTAGGTAATGTCGAGCCGGTGGTGTCTGTGACGTCTCTGGCAGATAACGAGGAGTGTCACCGAACACGTCCAGATCTAGACCCATCACTGAAAGAGCTGGCTCGAGAACTGCCGGCGAATTTAAGCAGAAGAGAAAGAAGACAAGTCCACGATCTACTGACAGAATTTCAGGACGTATTCAGTCTGTCTGAAAACGACTACGGGAGAACGGAGAAAGTTCAGCACAGCATCGACACCGGAAATGCTCGCCCAATCAGACAACCTCCTCGACGCGTCCCTCTAGCTAAACAGAGGGAGATTGACAGCCAAATGGAGGGCATGAAAGCAAGAGGGGTCATCGAGGAATCCGACAGCCCTTGGTCATCACCTGTGGTGCTGGTGAAGAAGAAGAATGGGGACCTGCGTTTCTGCGTGGACTACAGAAGACTGAATGACGTCACCAGGAAAGACTGCTTTCCCTCCCACGAATTGACGACACCTTGGACACCCTGGCCGGAGCAGAGTGGTTCTCGACGTTGGATCTCAAGTCAGGATACTGGCAGGTGGCGCTACATCCTGAGGACAAGGAGAAAACGGCATTCTCTACAGGCCAGGGACTATGGCAGTTCACCGTTATGCCGTTCGGCCTCTGCAACGCCCCGGCTAAATTCCAGAGACTAATGGAGTCTGTAATGAGAGGCCTGACATACGACACCTGTTTTCTGTACCTTGATGACGTCATCGTGGTGGGCAAGACTTTCAGCGAGCAGCTGTTGAACCTGAGGAAAGTGTTCGAGAGACTGCGACAAGCCAGGCTGAAGTTGAACCCGAAGAAATGTCATCTATTCCAGAAGAAAGTCAACTACTTGGGACACGTAGTAGGGACCAACGGAGTGGCCACGGACCCGGAGAAGCTACAAGCGTCAGAGGATGGCCTAGACCGAGGGACAAGCAGGAGCTGCGCCGCTTTCTCGGCCTCTGCACTTATTACAGAAGGTTCGTAGCTGGGTACGCCAACATCGCTAAGCCTCTAACCCAGCTGACCGAGGAGAAACGACAATTCCAGTGGACAGACGAGGCGGAGTCATCCTTCCAGTCGCTGAAAGAAGCGCTCTGCACTGCTCCTGTACTGGGATATCCCATCCCTGGAAGGAAGTTCACGCTCGACACGGACGCTAGCAACGTAGGCATCGGCGGAGTACTCTCTCAGGAACAGGACGGGCAAGAGAGGGTGATTGCCTACTTCAGCCGAACATTGTCCAAGGCTGAGAGAAACTACTGCGTGACCCGTAGAGAACTTCTTGCCATTGTGGAAGCCCTGAAGCACTTCCACAAATATTTGTATGGCCAGGAATTCCATCTGAGGACAGACCATTCTGCACTCACCTGGCTATTGGGCTTCAAGAATCTGGAGGGGCAGACCGCCCGTTGGGTTCAACGACTGCAGGAGTACAACTTCACCTCCGAACACCGACAAGGGAAGAAACATTCCAACGCTGATGCCTTATCACGACGCCCGTGCCCGGATGGCTGTAAACACTGCCTGAAAGTAGAAGAGCGGGATGGCGCCCACGAAGTCCGAGCAATTGCCGCCCAGCCGAGCCCAGGATGGGATAACGCCGCCATAAGGAGGGAACAGCTGGAGGACCCAAACATTGGACAGCTACTACGTGATGTGGAGTCCGGCCAGAGACCAGTATGGGCCGACATCGCCAACCGTAGCACCACTTACAAAAGCTACTGGGCCCAGTGGGAATCCTTCACTGTCAAGGACGGTATCCTGAAGAGGATTTGGGAGTCGGCCGATGGAAGGACCCACATAGAACAACTTGTCCTGCCCAGGAGCAAGGTGAAGGAAGTGCTGGAGGAGACTCATGCTGGAGTTACGGTCGCGAAGGAACGACGGCAGTTTCCAGTTTTCAGTTGATTAGTGAGCCAGTCAGTGAGAAAGCCAGAGCAAGCAAGCCAGTCTTGTGTACCGGAGTTCGACTCGAGTGTGCGTCCGCATCTGCGTCAGCATCCGAAGGCCTGAGTTCGAGTGCAGTGGACCGCAGTTGGAGGGACCTGAATTCGAGTGCAGTGGACCGCAGTTGGAGGGACCCGAGTTCGAGTACAGTAAACTGTCTCTGAAGGTCTGTGGTTCGAGATACTGTGAACTCGAGTGACTGAGATAGAAGAACTATGAACTGAGAACTGGTAGTTCTGATTTGTAAATAGTGCTTTGTAAATATTAGTTAAGATTAACAGTTCATTGTTGTGCGTAATAGTCCAAGTCAATTGTCATTGTCGTCGGTGGAGTGCTATAACGAATACTGTGTGAGTGAAGATCCAATTATTGAACAGAGCGTTTAAGGTGAATTGTAGAAAGGAATTATTATTGTGACGAATAAATTACATTGTTGTTACTAAATAAAATTCACAATATAATATTTTGTAGTTAAATTGAAACCCAAATTCACAAAGTTTGCAAGATTCCTCAAATCGAACTGGAAATAAAAGTCACCATTTAGCGGCAAAATTTAAAGTGTGTTATCGAAGGATAACTATTGGATATATAGATTTTCTGCGTATACTTTCTATTCCATAAATTTATTGAACATACAGCTATGGAATAAATGTCTCGAGCTTTATGCAACCGGGAAGTAGACACCCATAACTACATTTGACGCCTGTAATATCTAACACACAATTTGACGTGGAGTGGAATTGTGAAAACGTGGTGCTTGAAACGTGATATATACGGTATATGTATTTAATTCGTGCCATGTGTATTTTTGCAAAGTTACATCGTCTCTCAGTTTCATTTCATCATGAAAAACTCAACGGAAATCAGATGTGAGTCCCGTGTGCGGTGCTTAGCGAGATTGAAGTTTCAATAAAAGAAATAACGGAATACAAACTTGTTTAGCTCTTGGAAATATTGTGAAGAATTATCTGCTGATTTTATTTTAACACGTGTTTTACATCTTCGGTGCATACTGTTGCCCTGTGAACTCTTAATAGTTTTGTATGTATTTATTTACACTGCAAGTGGGCAAGCACCCGGTGGCAGTGGTATACACAATATAAACAATACACAATACAATTACAATACACAATACAATTATACAGGGACATCATTTTATTTTTACTTCAATTTTTATTGTACCTGAGTTTTTGAATGTACTTCACTCCCACCCCTTCAACCGTCTTCCACACAGATCCAAGACCGCATATACAGTCTTAGTAGTCACAGCACGTTCCAAAAATATGTTCGCATTTTCCAGTGACGAAAGAGCTTTCAATATTGAATCATTTTCGCATAGGTACTGTCGTCCATTTGCCTACGTCGTATCCCGGTTTCCCCAACCAGCTTTTATTCGCCAGCTAGTGGCTGGGCTGTCTTAGCTCTTTTTTTGAGAACATTAATTTCTGTTAGGAATTGGACGTCTACGTAATATTATACAACTGTTTAAAATAACTTAAATAAAAGGGCCTCGTTAAGTAATTAACTGTCACTTGAGTTCCCCCTTTCTGCGACCCTACAACATAACCACTTGGACGGACAGTAGGTAGTATGTCTGAGTAATTTTATCTTTTCGGATCGGGCAGAAGTGAAGATTGAATTTACAGTACGCAAGGTACTCTTTTATAGAGTAGATACAGAATTATTTCAACATGAGTTACTAGTACGAAGAACTGCTAATTGGAATTAAGTACAGTATGCTATAGTGCGATAATATGCACATTAGGACTGAAGCCTGTATCGAAATGTGTTTAATATCCATATTATGATTATTTTTCAATTTAACTTCATTCTCTACATTGTACGATAATGTGCTGTAGACAGTATAATGTACACTGCATAATGAATACGTCCACATGGACAGCTCAGTTCGTGAGTAAAAACACTCATTGTTAATACTGTACTGTATTTTGATTAAACAAAAACCCAATGAAAATGATTAAACTCAAAAGCGAAATATTTCCTAGTTTACGTAAATGGATGAACTACTTTTCTTCCCTCCTATACCTAGTAAAGTGATTTGTTTGTATATTACGTCAGTATCATCCAACTCCAGTCTTGGAAGGGGATAGCAAACAGCGTTGATCCAGAGGTATAGTCAAGTTAATATTAAAAATGTTATTCAAAATAAAATGATGTCCCTGTACAATACACAATACAATAAGAATACAAAATACAATTTAACACAATAATTACAATTAATAATAATAATACATAAAATAACCTAATTAACAAGTGAACCTAATTTTACACTACAACCTACATGTATGTATAGGCCCTACATAAGTTTCACATTGGTACTGATAGTAATCTTTCACTTTACTCTCGTCTCACTCACTGTAGTGGCACTATGACGCATTTCACTGACACTATAGAACACATTTCATATACACTATAAATTATCACTGATCGGAACTATTCACTGCACTGTAAAACCATAACTTCACTTACTCACCTCGCTTCACTGTTACAACAGTTCAAATAAGTCAAATAATTACATCCTTATGCATACTTATAAACAGAACTACATTTAAACTAAACATTTCTAGTCTAAGGCCCTCTTACACGCTATTTTTAAATAATTTACAATTCAAACCAAGGAAGTAACTCGTCAGGTTAAATAAATACATGTCACCTAAAAAATTAAATGTTAAATGTCACCTTAATTTTAATTTGCACTTTATTCACAACTTTTTAAGTTATTTTTGAATCTCCTTAAGGAAGGACAGCCCCCAAAGACCGCTGCAGGTAGGTCATTCCAATCATTTATAGTTCTATTTAATAATGAGAATTTACCTACAACCGTTTTCTGTTTCCTACATTTGATTTAAAAATCATTATCGTTCCTACCATAGTACGTTGGCTTTTCTAACCGAGCCGTTATTATTTTTTATTTTATTGGGTTGTTTTACGACGCTGTATCAACATCTAGGTTATTTAGCCTCTGAATGATATGAAGGTGATAATGCCGGTGAAATGAGTCCGGGGTCCAATACCGAAAGTTACCCAGCATTTGCTCGTAATGGATTGAGGGAAAACCTCGGAAAAAAACCTCAACCAGGTAACTTGCCCCGACCGGGATTCGGACCCGGGCCACCTGGTTTCGCGGCCAGACGCGCTGACCGTAAAGGCTGGTTCACCATAAACCGGGAACAAAAACGACAACGAGAACGAGAATGGAAATATTGTTAAAATAAATGCATTTGAATGAGAGTATTCAAAATTAACTATTGTGAATGCTCACATTTAAATACATTCATTTTAACAATATTTCCGTTCTCGTTCTCGTTGTCGTTTTTGTTCTCGGTTTATTGTGAACCCGCCTTTACTCCACAGGTGTGGACAACCGAGCCGTTATGTCTACCCATGCTTTCTGACCTAGATGTGCTCTATCCAATGATGTTATTCTAGTTTTCCTACGTCTGCTTTCCAAAGTTTCCCGTTTAAGGTAGTGATGCCTGTGCAATTAAAGAATTTCAGTACAAAAATTTGGTTCAATATTTCTAGACTTTTAGTATTCAGAGTGGAATAAAAACTTCCGTTGTGGTTATACAATCAATCATTCTGAATTCAGTGCTATAAAATAGAGCTAATTAGTTTCGTACCCAATTGCAAAAGAAAGGTCCTAACTGACAACCTGTTTTCCCACTTTGCTAGGTGTACCTCATTCTTCAGGTGCACATTACTTGCTACGATCTTCACTCATATACCTTGTATTTTTTTAAGTTGTCAAATAATCTATATTGTAAATTCTAAAGCAAAATTTAGTTAAATATTTCACCCCTAGTGAAACAGAAAAAGTATTGAACTTTGTTTAACATTTTTTGCAATTTTTTCATGCATATGTATATTTTTTCAGGTGTTGTGTGTGATATTCTTAAACCCGTAGGTCTACTTTGTAGGATACAAGTTGCAGAAAACACTATAAAAATTTCATATAAATTAATTCAGTAGCATCAGAGAAAAATGCACTTAAGTTTGAAAAATGTAAACTTAGGGAAAACTGCATTTAAAAAATAAGGATGTATGAATCACATGCACCGCCAAATTTAAAGAGATCATTTAAAGCGCTTATCTACAGAAATACCACCCACAATATATATAGTCTTAAAGAACAAGTTTTGTATTTTTTAAAACACAAAATAAAAAATAGGAGTTTTGACCACTAATCACTACCTGGTACCCTTAAGGTCCTTTATCGTATCGTTTCCATCTTCTCTTTTACCTTTAACAAATTTAGCTTCCCTGTACTGGTTCTTTCTAAGGAATTTATCTGATATGTTTGGAATTTTTCTGATATATAGGAATTTAGTTAGACGAAGCAGTGTATTGCTTTTATTAAAAATGCCCCATAGCTTTCTTCGTAGATTTCTTATTAATATTTATCGAATATCTTTTCACACTGAATATCTAATAATAAACCTCCGTCCATTTCACTTACAGCGGTAAATTTACTAGTTCTCTTTAATGTCCTGGAAAATAAAGATCTGCTTTGAGCAAGACATCTCACTGCTGTCACATCTTGTCGGGAAGCTGCTCCTTATCAACTTGGACCTGTCGCGTGTGGGCAGCAGCTGTTGTGACCGCGATTCGTCACTTCCTGTTCCTCTTACTTGCGCGTATGGTTCTTTAATTCTTTATTATCCTAACTTAAACACAGTCGACCCACAAATTTTACTTTGAGGGTAATTGTAAACAGGGGGTCATTGCAAACAAATACTATGAAAAATACAAAACTGTCAATATAACAATTTTAATTCGGGGGAATATTTAAATTAACATGTTGGCTAACCTACAAAGCAGTTTGGTGCCAAATAGGAATAACTGCTTAGTTGTGAACGAACGTTTTGTAAGAGTCCTCAAAAGAAGTTGAGAAAGAATTTTGGTTCACCTTCATTTTTGGCATTGTAAGTAAACGTTCAGTGCTATTTTTTTTAGAACATCTTGTTTTTATGAGTAATATATAATAGTTAACATTTATTACAATGGTTTTGAAATCTTCCATAACCTCAGTTCATTACAATATGACGTGTTTACATTTGCCCCATAGTTTTAATTGCTTGGGGGTAATTATAAACATGTTTTACTATGGTTACATTTCGTACTACACTACACTGTAGAGGATTTAGAGAGGGTTGTCACAGATGTGAAAAATGGTAACTACAGTTATCGTGAAGCTCAGGAGAGGTACTGAGTTCCTATATCGTCATGTATCACGGGTTGAAGAGACGAAATGTACCAGTGACCAAAATTAGAGTTGGAAGGAGTACAGCTCTTTCTTCTGAAACAGAATAAAAATGTTCAGTGTCTGATAGCCCGTACACGAAAATTGGTGTTTACAATTACCCCTTTCTCAAAGGGGTAAATATAAACAGGTGGGGTAAATGTAAACTAGAAATTAAAAGATGAAAAATTCAATTTTATTATTTTAAACCCATTTTCAGGGGAAAAAAAGATCTAAAAATCACACAATGTTTCTTTGTCATGCTTACCGTTACTGAGGGTTGTGTAATGTTGGAATATATTTGAAATCAGTGAAAAGTGTTTACAATTATCCTGGTCTACCCCCTACATCAAAGTAAAATTCGTGGGTCGACGATGTTCAAGTAAGGATAAGCGTTTTTACGTGCGTTTACATCTATAATTTCCACAATGGTAGTATTTTTCATCTTGTTTTTTTATGTTTCATAGTAGCTGCTCTTCTCTGTAAATCTACTTCATTTGATAGTAAGTTGTTTTCTTTCTTTCTATTAATCAGGTTTCCGAACCGTACAATGAAAATCATTGCAAAGGGCCTCATAGACGATTTTTTTTATGAAGGTTGTTTTTATTCCATATTACAGAGTTTAACATTCCAGCTATTCTTCCTCCATTACTTATTATTTTTTGCATTTTTTTGTGTAGGTGTGCTATTTCTTCCTACTATGGAACTAAGACATTTTAATTTTGTAAAGTGTTGTGGACTTCATCTGTTAACGTTGTAAGTTGTCTCTCCAAATTCTGTCTTAGGTATTCTGAATAAAAACAATAATAATAATAATAATAATAATAACAATAATAATAATAATAATAATAATAATAATAATAATAATAATAATAATATAATAACAATAATAATATAATAATAATAACAATAATAATAATATAATAATAATAACAATAATAATAATATAATAATAGCAATAATAATAATATAATAATAGTAATAATAATAATATAATAATAACAATAATATAATAATAATAATATAATAATATGCCTGATAATTTTCAGAACATCGGAGGGGTGATACACGAAGGAAGAAGAATAAAATGCATAAGATTCGCTGATCATGCAGCGTTGTTAGCAGAAGAGGAGACGATACTTAGGGATATGCTACTAGAGCTAAATGACAGCTGTGAACAGTATGGGATGAAGATAAATGGAAACAGGTTAGGTTAGATAACGGTGGCTAGGGGCGGGTTAGGGACGACTCTTTGCACGTCGCCAATACTGAGGCCTATTGTGAATCCCGAATTTATGGGATGAATGAGGATGAGGTATACTAGCCCACCGGCCGCATGTGACCCCTCACCCGCTCACCCAATGGGGGCCCCTACCCCCGCCATAAGTTCATACCGTCAAGGTGACTTTGCAGCACAGGATCCATTCCAACGGTCCTTCCAAGGTGCCGAAGCGCCATTGAAAGTGCTCTTAAGGAATGGATCCTGGCAGAGATATTGCGAAAGGCTGGGAAGCCAGGACCGGTTGCGGAGAAGACGCCCACTACTTTAAGCGGACGAAGACATGCGTCTTGACCTGAATATGTCTATGGAATGAATGATATGAAATCTAAATCTTACAAGGGAGGGGAAGGGAAATGGATTGTGGCAATGAAAATTCCAACCCGGCATTTGCCTAAGTAACTGTGGAAAACCACGTAAAAACCACAGTTAAATTGGTCTGTCCGGGAATAAAACCACGGACCTCACTATCGCGAGTCCCATGCGGAACGTTCGGCTAAATAGAAACTAGACGACCATGGGTAAGGAAAAAAAACTAAAGAAGATAAAATTGCGAATTCTAAATTAGGCAATGGAACAATGACAGCTTCAAATACTTGGAGTGTGCTATAGGTACATGGACGACGAAGTGAAGAAAAATGACTATAAGCATTTCAAATGTGGATATGGACAAGATGAAGCGTTTGAAATGGATAGAGAGCGTTAGAAATGAAACTGTACCAGAAAGAATGGGTGAAGGAAGGATAACCCTGAAACTGATTAGGAAGAGAGAAAAGAATTGACTGGGTCACAGGCTAAGAAAAACTGTCTACTGAAAGACACTGAAACGAATGGTGAACGGAAGAAAGGTCGTGGCAGAAGAAGATATTTTATGAGATGATTGATAAGATTAAGATACATGGAGACTAAAAGTAAGGGGAAAAATAGAGAAGATTGAAGGATGCTGGGTTTGCAGTGAAAGACCTGGCTATGGGTAGACCACTAAGAATGAATGTATAATAATAATAATAATAATAATAATAATAATAATAATAATAATCTATACTAATAATAAATCTGTAGCCGAAATGTTTCTGGTAATTTTCGATTTTACAAAAATAATTGGTCCTAACATATATAATTAACCACCCTGCAGCCGAAAATCGCTTTTTTGAAATTTTTGTTTCTTTGTATGTCTGTCTGTCTGTCTGTCTGTCTGTCTGAAAGTTTCTTACCTTTTCACGCGATAATGGCTGAACGGATTTCTATGAAAATTGGAATATAAATTAAGTTCGTTGTATCTTAGATTCTAGGCTATATGGCATTCAAAATACATTATTTAAAATGGGGGTTATAAGGGGGCCTGAATTAAATAAATCGAAATATCTCGCTTATTATTGATTTTTGTGATAAATGTTACATAGCAAAAGTTTCTTCAGAAATAATTTGCGATAAGTTATATTCCTTGAACAATTTTTATAGGACTGATATTTAATGAGATAAATGAGTTTTAAAATTAAAATAACTGCCATCTAAGGCCGTGTAATGAATTGAAAAAAATGCCTTCGTCTATAAGGGGCCTTGGACAGCAACAATCGAAAGCTATGAAAGATAGCCTACAGAGAATGTTTAGTAGTAGTAGTAGTAGTATTTAGTAGTATTTATTTATTTAACCTGATAGAGATAAGGCCGTCAGGCCTTCTCTGCCCCTCTACCAGGAGATTCCAACTACAATATCAACAATAAAATTACAATTAGTATTAAATTTACAATTACAATTACAAATAATATTACAGTTAATATTAAATTTACAATTACAATAAAATCAAAGTACGAAAAGATTACCTGAATAATTAAAGCTAGATAATTTATCATAGAGAAACAAAGAATATTTTATATTTACTGAATTACAAATTAAATCTAGAATAACAAAATTGTATAATGATGAAATTACTGGATATTGAAATATTTTGTGATAGATTAAAGAAACTATTTACAGGTAATCAATTACTGACCAAGTGCCTAGTAAATTTTCGTTTGAATTCAATTTTATTTCGACAGTCCCTGATGCTAGCAGGTAGCGAATTCCAGAGTCTTGGCAGGGCTATTGTGAAAGAAGATGAGTATGAGGAGGTGCGATGTTTCTGTGTTTGTATGAAGTAATATCGGAAGCTAAATTAACCGATTTGTATAATTAATTATTATTTCACCATTGGAAAGTGTAGTTTCTCTAGATGGACATAATGGTATAATATTATTACAGTAACTTCTGATATAATGTAATATAATATAATATAATATAATATAATATAATATAATATAATATAATATAATATAATATAATATAATATAATATAATATAATACAATATAATGTAATGTAATGCAATATAATATATAATATAATATAATATAATACAATATAATATAATATAATACAATATAATATAATATAATATAATATAATATAATATAATATAATATAATATAATATAATATAATATAATATAATATAATATAATATAATATAATATAATATAATATAATGTAATGTAATGTAATGTAATGTAATGTAATGTAATGTAATGTAATATAATATAATTTAAGTTATTTGAAGGGTTCAGAACCATAGTGGGCCAAGCGCCATTTACTGAATAAGTAGAAAACAAGGGTTAAAATTAAGTTATTACCATAATTCAATGGAAACCTATAACAAGTAAAATAAAATATACACATTAAATCTAAATGATGTCAATCTTCATTACGCTACTGTGTGGTTAATAATTATATATAAGTTTTCAGTCAAATACACTTTTCAAAAATTGAAAAGTGTATTTGACTGAAAACTTATATATAATTATTAATTGTATTCACACTTTTTTGAACCAACATGTCTTTCAAATTTACGGTATGGTTGCATGTAATAAAAATTAAGAAACAGGTTAAAGGAATTGTCATTGCACCAAATAAGTGTCTCTGGACCAAAATAATCGCATTCTAATTATTTGGTTCAATTTAAATTAAGTAACATATTAAACGATTTATCCTTCTATCAAACATGAATGTTCCCTGGATCAAATGTGCTATTTTAATTATGTAATTACTTTATATTTATTTCTAACGGGTGCAGCGGAGCGCACGGGTACGGCTAGTAATAATAATAATAATAATAATAATAATAATAATAATAATAGTAATAATAATAATAATAATAATAGTAATAATAATAAATACGTGATAGTAATGAATTCCCTTTAAATTATATAAATAAAAATGTAACGAATAAAGCCATAACATTTGTTAAAAACTACTACTGCATTTATTATTAAAAACATTAAAAAATGTAAGTTATTAAAATGTGTTCTGTAATATTGGATTTATAATTTATGTAATTACGCGCACATTACACTAATGAACTATGATAATGTTTTGTTCAAATGCTGACAAATAATGTCCTGATATGTGTGTAGGATAAAATATTGCAATACGTTCTCCAAACCCAGTTATTAGAGATGAAAAGCAGTTTTCGCAAGTACTATATGACTTATTTGCATTTGTTTTGAAGAAAACTGATCCCAAGAAACAGTAAAGATCTTGTTGTCCACTCAAGTCAATATTTCTATTCTCAGTTAAATTGCAAGAAACAAATCAGATTAATTATTTAATTGTTTAAGCTAATTGAGTTAAAAATTGATACTCTAATATTTATGTACTTTTGTGTTTTCTATTTGTATATAGGCCCTATTATTACATGCTGTATTATTTTACCACTTATTAATGTTATTGTGCTCAATGAACTCTCTTAATTTTGTGATATATTTTGTATAACTGCTCTGAACTGCGCCCGAGCACGAGCTTCTGCTCTTTCGGGCTGCAATGCCTAATGTAGCTCAAGTGTAAAGTATTAAATAAATAAATAAAATTTATATCAATATTTCCCTGAGACAGCACAAACAATCTGACATTTTTCTGACCGTTGAGATCAGTTAATTGCACGACAACACGGCATTCTTCAAGACAACAATGGAATATTACACTAGAAACCTGTGTTCCTATGCAAGTATTGCGTTGTACTGTCTCTCCTCTAGAGTAAAATGGCCGCCGCGTTGGCATTTGTCAGATCAAAAGAATCCAGTACTCTCTAAAACAGCGTTTCTCAAACTTTTTTGAAATGGGGACCACTTTTTAAAGTTAGAACAGTTCCGGGGACCACCTTGCTCTTCTTCCCTTCGAAAACAAATTTATCATTTTTGTTGCATATTTTAATACCAATATACTTATATTTTAAAATAGAATGTAGATTCTGTACTTTGTACGATGAAAGAGTAATGGAACGGAGAAAAATTCTCTCCGGCGCCGGGATTTGAACCCGGGTTTTCAGCTCTACGTGCTGATGCTTTATCCACTAAGCCACACCGGATACAACTCCGACGCCGGTTAGAATCGTCTCAGATTAAGCTCCAACTCTTGGGTTCCCCCTAGTGGCCGCCCTCTGCACTACGTCATAGATGTCTATGAACGCAGGACCGAAGTCCACACATGTGCTGAGACGATTCTACCCGGCGTCGGAGTTGTATCCGGTGTGGCTTAGTGGATAAAGCATCAGCACGTAGAGCTCAAAACCCGGGTTCAAATCCCGGCGCAGGAGAGAATTTTTCTCCGTTCCATTACTCTTTCATCGTATGATGACGCAGAATATCTGCATGGAAATATCATATGTACTTCGGTACATTAAAATAATATATTCGGTAATTTGGTTCTCTGTTATGAATTCGGGTGGTCCGTGGCTGGGTTACAGGTGCAGCACCAGATGTACAGGGAAAAGATGGCGAGAAACACCACGTTAATAGTGCTTTAAATCCCTCTTTTGTTGCTGAGAGTAGAGTGGGAAGTCGGTAGACGGGTAGGGTAATAAATTTCATAAGATGTCAGTACTTGGAGAAAAAGTGAAATTCGATTGCCATGTGTCATTTCTAAACTCTGAGATTTTATGCTATAGTGTTATATGCAGTTCGTTTGAATTTTATTTTTTCTTCTGTCTTTTTTGAAGGATCACAAGGGCAAAACTCGAGGACCACAGGTGGTGCGCGGACCATAGGCTGAGAAACGCTGATCTAAAATATACACTGACTCTGGCCAGGTCTTCGCCGAGACCGTCCACGAAGGTATGTACGCTCGAAATAGCCCGCAATACAAGTAACTTCTTCGGGCATCTCATAGTACATCAGTTCGGCAAGTCATGTAGGCCTAGAGGTAATAAAGCTAAACTCAAAAAGCTGATGCACTGCTGTCTTAAGCGTCGGTCTTCCTCATCAGCATCACATTCTTGTCAAGCATTAATTCAAATAACTCTTTACGAGTCACTGAAGGCGACTTTTGCTGGCCATCATCTAAAATAATAATAATAAAAAAAATATGTTTTCAAAAAAGGTGCGCGTTTGAGGGTTACACCAGCGAATAGGGATTATAAAGAATGGACACTGAGCGAATTTTCCTGCGTTTTGTTTCTCTGTGCGCCAGCGGTTAGTTCCACTTTCAAGCGCTAGAGGTAGTGTAATCGAGCATACGCTAAGATAATAATTGAGAATAGTGTTAAGGCACAGGATCCAAACATCGCCTACCTTATTGCATAATCCAGTAACAGATTTTCCTTATTTCTCAGTGACAAACCAGTTGTAGTAATAATATTTTATATTTCAGATATCATAAATTATATTATAAAATAATATAATACATTATAAAATTAAGTATCGAATTCGTTTAATATTTGTATAATAATGTAATATAGGTATATGGTTTTACTTCTCGTAAGAGTTTTGTTTTTCCGTTTTCAGCGCTATCAAATCATTACATATTTTAATTGTTGTTGGGGTCAACGTCTCAACTCTCATTATAAAGGAACTCTAGAGTCTAGACATTGCAGTTAATGAAGGATTTATTATTTTATGGATCCAGTTTATTTTATTTGAGTACATAATGTACCTAGATGTATTAATTGTATGTGTTATATTTCCGCTCTGTCGACTGCTAGCTGGTGTGATGTCAGCGCCAACTCTAGGGAGAAAGCAGAATCTGACGCTTTAGCTGGCTTGAAGGTCATTGAAATCGGTCCGGCTACATCAAAGGTACCGACGCGAAGTGTCCATTCTTTATAATCCCTATTCGCTGGTTATACCACAATATGGGATTTAAATCCCAAATGTTGTTTTGTACTTTGATCACAAAATTCTGTACGATTAAGTGCCGATTTTTAAACTCTCAGTATAAATGTGAAGTTCATGACCGAAAATTTAATTTTCAATTCAGTAATTGTGAACATTGTTATTACAGTATTAACATGGAATAAACTCAGTAAACTTTATATAAACGAAAAGTACATTGAATTGAATTGAAAGAGGAGAATTGGGAGGACAAAATTTAAAGGGTACGCATAACGCGTTCTTGCAAGGGGTTCGGGGCTGAAAGAAACTAAATATGTGAGCTCCAAGCCGTTGCCACTTGTCTCACTCCGGGATATGCTGCTCCACTGAAGGAGCACTAGAAAATGTTGAAGGGGAAAGCCGAAATGGACGTAACCTCTTAGGTACCACATACGCGAGGGGGAAAAGTACATACCTTTAAACAGATTTTTCACGTGGAATTTAAAACACATTTTGCTTTACCACAACACATCTTTACTTTCATCGCTCCAACTCACAATTGGGTGCGGACCTCCCGGGTATTTATCAATCATAACTGCGGCTATGTACAGGGATATCATTTTATTTTTACTTACATTTTTATTGTACCTGAATTCTGTAATGTACTTCGTTCCCATCCCCTCTACTAGTAAACTTCCAGCCGTTCTCCACACAGAACCAAGGCCGTGTATGCGGTCATAGTAAGTAGAGCATACTGAGTTGGTGAGTATAGTACGTTCCAGAAATACGTTCGCGTTTTCCAGTGACGAAAGAGCTTTCAATATTGCATCATATTTTCGCACAGGTACTGTCGTCCGTTTGCCTATGTCGTATCCCGGTTTCCCTCACTTGCTTGTGCTGTCCCTCTGTAAAGGCTAGTGGCTGGGCTGTCTTAGTTCTTTTCTGAAAATATTAATTTCTGTTAGGAATTGGACGTCTACATAATATTATACAACTGTTTAAAATAACTAAAATAAAAGGCTCTCCTTAATTACTTACGTGATGATTTCCCCCTTTCTACGACGCTGCGACGTAACCACTTGGACGGACAGTAGACAGCATGTCTGAGTAATTTTATCTTTTCGGATCGGGCAGAAGTGAAGATTGGATTTACAGTACGTAAGGTACTCTTTTATAGAGTAGATACAAAATTATTTCAACATGAGTTACTAGTACGAAGGACGAAACTGGTAATTGGAATTCAGGTACAATAGTCTATAGTGCGATAATATGCACAAAAGGACTGAAGCCTGTATCGAAATGAACGGCCACCGTTTTCAAAAATGTGTTTAAATATCCATATTATGATTATTTTTCAATTTAACTTCATTCTCTATATTGTACGCTAATGTGCTGTAGACAGTAAATACACTCTGCATAATGAATAGGCTACAACCGAATGGATAGCTCAGTTCGTGAGTGAAAATACTTATTGTTAATGCAGTATTGTATGTTGATTAAACAAGAACCTAATGAAAATTATCAAACTGAAAATCGCGATATTTCCTAGTTTATGTGAATGAACTAATTTTCTTCCCTCCTGTACCTAGTAAAGTGATTTGTTTGTATTTTACGCCAGTATCATCGAACCCCAGTCGTGGAAGGGGGTAGCAAACGGTGTTTCCGGTTCTCAACCGTTTATCCAAAGGTATAGCCAGCTTACTATTAAGAATGTTAGTAAAAATAAAATGATGTCCCTGTATTTGCTATAGTAAATCTTTCCGAATCCCTTGCTGTGTTGCGGATTTCTGAAGTGCAGATGTATGGATAGTGATTACAGAGTAGGAACACAACTTCAATGACTTTTCAGATAGATTGAGATTCTGGACCACTGTACGGTGTCTAATTCACTACACGATACAAATTTTTAAAGAGTAGGCCATGATTATCTGTAGTAATGTCACGAAAGGTCTGAGATCTGCCGATAAATCCACGAGCGAAGCGAGTGGATTTATCTGGGAAATCTCAAACCTCGAGTGACATTTATTAGGACTATTTCGTGAATAAAATAAAAATTTAAATAATATATCCCTAAAATTCGATAAAAAATGTTAATAATTGTATATTAACGAATACTTAACCTATTCAGACATTGTGAACTTGAAATACTCGTAGATGAATATCGATTATTGCTGTAAAGAAATTCGAAGTTATTATTCAGTAATGCCAAGTGCGAAAAACGAAATACAGGTTTAACAATGTTAATTACATGTACTGCACTTTTCTCTTATTATTATAACATAAATACATTTTCATTATCTGCTGAAATCATAATTTAATTTAACAGTAACATTGGGGACAGCTATATACCAATGCTTATGTATTCACAGCGAGACATATTGCTACACAGTGAAGCCATCAATGTATAGATAGGCCTAATTAAAACACGAATTTTATTACGCCATACGAAAGGTAGTTTGATCAAAAACATTATTACTATGCAAGGTCTTTGAGTTTGATATGCGATGATGTTACATAAATTTGAACGTCTATTAATTGTTTAATTTCAATACAAAGGCTACAATTTTATAGGTTACGTTACCTGTGGAAGCAGGACCAATGTCAGCTGTACCTTGTTTCGACCGTTACTTACAATGAGTGCTACACGAAAGCATTTTTTATAGCTCGACAAACGCATTCTCGCTGTAGTGTGTAACGGAACTAAAGCTGTATCTACATAGTTCAATATTCCAATCGCTTATGCGTGCAAACTGGGAAGAATATTGAAAGAATCAAGTTTAAAAGGTACGTTCAATTCATATTAATAAATATTTTGTGTCTACATAGTGCGCCGTTTTGAACGTGGTCTTCACTGCGTAAATATATTAATTAAAATTAAATATCAACCTTGCGTTCATTGCTTTAAAGTTGAAAGAAAAGTTTAACTGTGTAGTTGCATCTTAATGTATTCATGATCACCAATTTACGGGGAAACATTTGGCGACAACGACTAAACGAAAGAACGACCATGCGATAAATTGATAGCGATAAATGTAGCTGCAGAAATTATCGCAAAGTCTGACTGTGATTGGTTGGAATTCAAAATTTCATTACACTTCATTGGTCGAAAATGGAATGACGTCATATAAACGAAATAGTTAACCTAAATTATGCAAAAGCTTGGAGATAGGCCTACACCAAATTAGGTATGAGCCTCAAAGGGTCCGTAACACCCAAAAGATTGGGAACCACTGCACTAGATACTTACAAGTTTCTTTTTGTTTCTTTTGTCTTCTGCCGACCACGAGCGTTTGCTCATACGGGGTAAGTTCTTTAATTTGTATTTCTGTTTTATATTTATAATAGTTTTTTTAAATGTATCTTTGTAATATAAATAAATATATATAATATAAAATATAATATTGTGCGCAAAGAAATACAAGAATTAATGATAGACCTGCTCAAGCAAGCAGCAAGGTTCACTATTTAGCTTAGAGATTAACAGACGCGACTGGTACTCTGAAGCTACGCTCGGGTGTGGTTTAGAATTCCTCTTTCGGTATTTTCCTTAAGGCGAATGTCAGACAATACCATGGCAAATACTCGGAATCAACTCGCCAATACAATCTCGCTGTCACCAATTTCATCGACACCAGCCAATCGCATAGTTTATACAGCGTCGTTAACTGAAGCAATGTCATCGCTTAAGACAAGACAATAAAGAGATACACATCTAGTTATGATGTTAAAGTATAATCCTTTCTCTCCTATTAATTGGCCCCAGTACCTCTTTATTAACAACTAGCCGTACCCGTGCGCTCCGCTGCACCTGTTAGAAATAAATATAAAGTAATTACATAATTAAAATAGGACGTTTGATCCAGGGAACATTCGTGTTTGATAGAAGGATAAATCGTTTAATATGTTACTTAATTTAAATTGCATCCAAATAATTAAAATGCGATCATTTTGGTCCAGAGACACTCATTTGGTGCAATGACAATTCCTTTAACCTGTTTCTTAATTTTTATTACATGCAACCATAGTTTAATGAAGATAGAAATCATTTAGATTTAATGTGTATATTTTATTTTACTTGTTATAGGTTTCCAATGAATTATGGTAATAAGTAAATTTTAACCCTTGTTTTCTACGTATTCAGTAAATGGCGCTTGGCCCACTATGGTACTGAACCCTTCAAATAACTTAAATTATATAATATAAAATAATATTATATGGTATTATATTATATTATATTATATTATATTATATTATATTATATTATATTATATTATATTATATTATATTATATTATATTATATCAGAAGTTACTGTAATAACATTATAGCATTATGTCCATCTAGAGAAACTACACTTTCCAATGGTGAAATAATAATTAATTATACAAATCGGATAATTTAGCTTCCAATATTACCTCATACAAACACAGAAACATTCTCATTAGGCTATCTTTCATAGCTTTCGATTTTTGCTGTCCAAGGCCCCTTATAGACGAAGTTATTTGTTTTTTAATTCATTACACGACCTTGGCAGTTATTTTAATTTTAAAACTCATTTATCTCATTAAATATCAGTCCTATCAAAATTTTTAAGGAATAAAACTTATCGCAAATTATTTTTAAAGAAACGTTTGTTACGTCGCATTTTTCACAAAAATCAATAATAAGCGAGATATTTCGATTTATTTAATTCAGACCCCCTTATAACCCCCTTTTAAATAACGTATTTTGAATGCCATATAGCCTATAATCTAATTTACAACGAACTTAATTTATATTCCAATTTTCATCGAAATCCGTTCAGCCATTATCGCGTGAAAAGGTAACAAACATACAGACAGACTGACAGACATACAAACAAAATTTTCAAAAAAGCGATTCTCGGTTTAAGGGTGGTTAATTATATATGTTAGGACCAATTATTTTTGAAAATCGAAAATTACCAGAAAAATTTCGGCTACAGATTTATTATTAGTATAGATTAGAAACGGTTGCAATTTAAAGCACATTATAATATTAAAATAAGATTATGGTATTAAAATGTGTAACAATTCAGCACACAATATTTAACTAAGTGAATGGAGTTCTTGATTATTTTGTAATTAAGCAAGTATGCGTGTACCACGATCTCCTCGTTGTACTCCAGTATTTCCTAATTTCGATCTATTTTGATCAACCTGAAAACAACCTCATAGAAGAAAAGAACAGGGATTAATTGAATGAGAACTGGAGAAAGTTACATAATGATACTCTTGGTACCTACGTGTTCTTTTCTTTATCGAGTCTCATTACATTGCAGAGAATTGCAAGGATATGCAACACACATGCAAAACACTGTTTCTTGAATCGAAGCGATGTGAGAGTTTCATTATGACAATAGCACGTTGAATACACGTTACTATTTAATTACACAGTCATTGTTTATTACTTATTGGTTTAATTAGTGTCAAGCTTTCCTTACGACTTTCATAGAGAATTAATTAGAATTATTGTGGTATATTTAATAGATAATACTGAATACTAATAAGCATTGGGCAATAATTTCGAGGGAAAAATTGTTCCGGGGCCGGACATCGAACCCGGGACCTTTGGTTAAACGTACCAACGCCCGGCCCCGAAACAATTTTTCCCTCGAAATTATTCAAATCAATATCTGAAAGCTTGATTTGCATAATACAAGCCACTGATCGTTAACAGAAAACCACAATTTAAGTCACACAGAGTTAGTGTGCACTCAATGTTGGTTGCTTGACGGTTGTCAGCCCACTTTGAGGTCTGTGGGCATAGAGGGAAAAATTGGATCGATCTGTGGCAGATTCCCTGGTAGCTCAGATGGTAGAGCGTTGGTACGTTTAACCAAAGTCCCGGGTTCGATGCCCAGCCTCGGAAAATTTTTTCCTCGAAATTATTCAAATCAAATTTCAAATCTGAAAGCTTGATTTGCAAGCATTGAACAAGTTAGACTGTTAATAAAGAAAACTGAAGTAATTGCAAATATTAAGTAATAAATATAATAACTCTTACACACTTAGAAATAATACTTTGTGTAATATGTATTCATCATAGACTACGAATATACATAATCTTAATTCAAGGTAAAATTAAATGTTTGAAATAATTATTTTTTCCACGATAGTGTGTTTTTCAAACGGCCGCCGCTTTTGGAAGTTGATTTTACTGAATTCAGAGTTGCCAACCTATATAAATGTGTTGAAATATTACAAATAACTGCTCTAGGGTTGTAATTAAAACTACTCTTGCCATCTACCGACACCTATAAGAAACTTCTTGCTGAGAATGTCAGCTGTTCATAGTCTAAAGCACGTAGGTACTGTATATTAATATTTTTAAAAATATTATCAAAATATATTTATTTGTTTATTTATTTATTTATTTATTTATTTATTTATTTACTCTGGTGGAGTTAAGGTCATCAGGCCTTCTCTTCCACACCACCAGAAATGCAATAAAACTACAAGAAAAATTACACGTGAATGCACTTAATCTACAGTATTAACGAATAACAGTCCCGCGCAGTGGCATCGTGGTCTAAGATTGAGCACTGGTTGGAATCCTCATGGGGAAGCCAGTGTATGGGACCGGTGCCCACCCAGCATCGTGATGCACTTGGGGAGCTACGATACGTAGCAAAAATCCGGTTTCGTAAACCAGCTATAACGGTTGGGGAATCATCGTGCTAACCACACGATACCTCCATTCTGGTTGGATGATCATCCACTTCTGCTTCGGCATGTGGACGTGAGGCCAGCATCCGGCTGGTCGGTCTTGGCCCTTCATGGGCTGTAGCGCCACGGATTTAAAATAACGAATGACAGAATGAATATGACATAAAAAAGCTGAACATGCAAATAGAAAATGAAAATAATAAAAATTAGTCTAACATATTAAATGATGCAAAAAGAATAAGCAAAAGTAAAAACATATACAACAAAATATACAGACACAAAATAACCATGTTACTCAGCATCAGTGTTATTAACCAAGGGACAATAAGCTGTTCTAGTATCCTGGCACAAAGACAAGACAAAGGTTAATCTAACAAAAGGAAATTATTCCCAAAATACTTATTTACTTACTTATTTACTTACTTACTTACTTACTTACTGGTTTTAAGGGACCTGGAGGTTCATTGCCGCCTTCACATAAGCCCGCCATTGGTCCCTATCCTGAGAAAGATTAATCCAGTCTCTATCATCATATCCCACCTCCCCAAATCCATTTTAATATTATCTTCCCATCTACGTCTCGGCCTCCCCAACAACAAAACGTCTTAAGGAATGGTTTATCGCATTCAAAGCAAAGTTAAATGCTTTCTAATTATATCAGGTCATTACTTACTTACTGGTTTTTAAGGGACCTGGAGGTTCATTGCCGCCCTCACATAAGCCCGCCATTGGCCCCTATCCTGAGCAAGATTAATCCAGTCTCTATCATCATATCCCACCTCCCCCAAATCCATTTTAATATTATCTTCCCATCTACGTCTCGGCCTCCCCAACAACAAAACGTCTTAAGGAATGGTTTATCGCATTCAAAGCAAAGTTAAATGCTTTCTAATTATATCAAGTCATTACTTACTTACTTACGGTTTTTAAGGGACCCGGAGGTTCATTGCCGCCCTCACATAAGCCCGCCATTGGTCCCTATCCTGAGCAAGATTAATCCAGTCTCTATCATCATATCCCACCTCCCCCAAATCCATTTTAATATTATCTTCCCATCTACGTCTCGGCCTCCCCAACAACAAAACGTCTTAAGGAATGGTTTATCGCATTCAAAGCAAAGTTAAATGCTTTCTAATTATATCAAGTCATTACTTACTTACTTACTTACTTACTGGTTTTAAGGGACCCGGAGGTTCATTGCCGCCTTCACATAAGCCCGCCATTGGTCCCTATCCTGAGCAAGATTAGTCCAGTATGTTTATTAATATGTCGATATCATATCGATATAACATAGATTTTACCTAACTCAGTGTATCAACAAGGGGAACATATATATGCCTATAACTAAAATTTAATGTAAAAGTATTTATGATGTTTTGAAAAGAAAATTTATCGAAATGTTAGCTAAACTAAACAAAGGAATATATATTATCAACTTCATAATATCAATACAGGGGTCAAAGTCTAATTGAGTGGCTCAGTGCCAGAGTTGCCTAAACCAAAATTAGTCGTACACCAAAAGAACGTTATTGAAGTCTAAACTTAGACATCTTTTTATTTTAATTATATGTTCGCAATTGGAAATTATGTCTACTATAATCTAATATTATCTAGTACAAGTACTTTATCACACATATAAATGATAATTTACAGTCCACACCTGTGGAGTAACGGTCAGCGCGTCTGGCCGCGAAACCAGGTGACCCGGGTTCGAATCCCGGTCGGGGCAAGTTACCTGGTTGAGGTTTTTTCCGGAGTTTTCCCTCAACACAATACGAGCAAATGCTGGGTAACTTTCGGTGCTGGACCCCGGACTCATTTCACCGGCATTATCACCTTCATTTCATTCAGACTCTAAATAACCTAGATGTTGATACAGCGTCGTAAAATAACCCAATAAAAAAGTCTTTCTATGCAGAAATCAGAGGCTTAAAAATTTGTGTGTTAAACAGTTCTGGCACTGAGCCACTCATTTGGGACTCCGCGACTCTGATCGGGTCAAAAATCCCGATACAACTGATATTTAACACTTGCTGTGAATTTCGGTGAAGACCGGGAGACCTAATTACTCAAATACACTCTTGGACCCTCTGGGATCTTAGAAGCGAAATAGAGAGTGGTTTGCGGAAAGCAACGGGAAGCTATCGTTTTTATCTTTCCCAAGAAAAACTGCAAACATGGCACGGTGAGACATGAATCATATGCAGAGACTACTGTAAGAGGAAAGTAGAAAATAGGAAATATTGGAGAATGCTGGGTTTGCAGTGAAAGATCTGTCTTTTGACAGAAAAATATTAATTAATGAAATATCAATACTGCATACTACTTGTAAATGTGTTTGATCATATTTACTCGTATGAGTGTATTGACTTGTTTCGACTTTAACTGACCATGACATGCAGAAATTACACTGCTTTAGAAAACAGCCTTTCGCTAGGCAATGAAGATACTAGAACTGAAAGGTACGAATACAGCACGCTGTACCTTGAACTTAACCCTGGCTGTGGTAATGATGACAAGGACATTTTGAATTAATGACACTAAATGAGTCAGAGGTCTAATTTAGAAAGTTACTCGACAATTTGCTTCAATTGGTTGAGGGAAAACCCAGAAAAAACTCAACCAGATAACTTGTCCCCACCAGAATCAGAATCCGGGCCCGCTCGTTCCACGATCAGACATGCTGTTACTCCACAACCGTGGACTGAAGAACTGTTACTGATAACACTAAAGATGCATCTACACCAGAGGTCTCCAAAAAGCGTATCGTCATTCGTGATCTCGATGCTACCCGCCGAACACAGTGCGCTGTAAGGCTAGAGAAGGGGGAGAGACTCGTACCTCAACAGATAGGAGCGATCAGTGGGGGATCGCGGCAACGGTCTGTTTAAATTTACAAATAACAACATCAAAAGAATAAGAAATATCATACGTTTGTATATTATTTTGACATACTATGAAGCTGGAGCCCCGTCTGTTGCTATTGACACAAGCCATTGTAAATTCAACCTCTTCTGTTCTATGGTGCCTTTCAGTGCCTGAAAAAGATCTTCTCCAGTTATATTTTGTAATTACATCTAGAAGACATTCAGACACAGTAAAATGTTCATTAACTCCTCGGATGAAAATGGCTAGGTGAGCTTTGTCATTTCTATCTGTGCTTTCGTCCAATGCAAGTGAGTAAGCTACAAACTGGTTAATTGTGGTTTCGACTTCAGATTCAATTACATCTACAATCTTGAAATCCCTTCTCTGAGCTGTAATTGGAAACAATTTAATTTTCTTAAACTTTGACTTTGTTCTGGACACAGTATTTTAGTAACGTCCTGTATTCACGATTTTATAAATGATGCTTCTCTAAAGGGCTTCATTGATTTTCCAATATTCCAAGTTAGAACATAGCTAGCAAGAAGCCTTTTTTTGTTTAAGACTGAGAACCGTGAGTGACTTTTTTTTTTTTTTTTTGTATTTTCTTGTTTCATAGTGGCAGGAATGTGAACTGTTTGGGAATACGTACTGTCGGGATATGGGGAGAGGGTTATGACGATTACTTACGTATTTGTTGATATTAACTTCGACGGCCAACATGGACACGGAGCATTTGATTTGTGTTGTGGAATGTTACCATACGCAACCTATGATAACAAATACCCTGCGTACGACTTGCCGGCGCAAAACACAGTTCGAAAGAGGTTATGGTAGCACACAGACCGTACAGACCGCCATCTGTTGCTACGACGTTCAAGTTATACCGTACACTTTCTCAAGTTCAGATTGAAGAACGCCTTAAATAATAGGCAACTTCTCTGACATATAAGCTGAAACTCGCTTCAAATCGGTGACCCAACAACAGTGACGTCATGACCCACTTTGAAATGAACACCCAGTATACGTAGTGAAGATGATGTTTAACACGGCGCACCATAGACACAAAATATGGATGCATCTTAATTGAACGTGCGTTTTCAAATATTCTCCCCAGATTTCATGCGTACGCGTATGGAAAATTGAACCGTGTAGATTCAGCTTATTAAATGTTAAGCACAGGAACGCCATTTCATAATTTCAATTAAGAAACACGCCAAACAAATTATTTTTGCACCAAAAAACGGATGCTCCCTGGACCAAATTATCGTATTTTATAATTGAGGGGCGTTTTCACAAAACTCGTTATCTACAAAATCTTATTTTTTTCAAGAGAGCTCTTTTCTAAAACATAAAAACTGTAGATACCGAATTTTGAAAAATCTCTTTTATTTCAATTCAATCTACTGATATACTTACCAACTTTAGCTTAATTCTGATAGCACCATTGGATTCTCCTGACCCAAAAACATAAGGATACGCTAAAACCTCAAAATCGAAAAATATGTAGATAACGAGTTTTGTGAAAACGCCACTCAATTGTTTGAATGCAACAGAAGTCAGACGTCTTGCTAAACATGTCATTGCTGAAGAACTACGAAATGGGGATCAATGTAGATATAGGCCACTCTTACACTAAACCCGGAGTAATTTAAGCTTATTAATCAAATATGATTCTACTTACTGTTTTTTATATGCTCACCTGTATGTAATTTCTATTTTATACATATTTCATTGTTATTTTCCATCCAAAGATCATTAAGAACGATGAATATTACTTAATATCTCCTATCTTTCTTCAAATAGTGTTTATATGCCACGTTATTTTTCATTTGTTTTCATAAGTTAACAATGATGCACATTGGGAGCTACATATAGGAAATGATTTTCCTACAAAATTCACGCTATATTCACGTTGTTTTGAAATGATTAATCGAAGATGGTTTGCTTATTGTTTATTACACGCACATTTGTATGTAATTTCTATTCCATACGTTTTTTTTCTATCCCAAGATCATTAAGAATGGTGAATATTATTCATGCTTGTTTTCTGTATTTCTTAAAATAATGCTATGTGGCATGTTAGTTTTTATTTGTCGTTATTTACGTAAAAATGATGAGCCAAAAAATAAAAAAATATTAATAATTTCGTTCTCACTCCACATCCTATATTCACATTTGTTTTTCAGTGATTTGTTAAAGAATGTACCGGTATTTAAAAGACTAATTTAGAAACATATTATATAAATCATCCTTGTGCCAGAAGAGAATGCTCCCTGGACCAAATTATCGTATTTTTCAGTGGTCGTCAGTACTTCCTGAAATGGGTAATAATATAATATAATTATGTTGTACGTAGCAAGACCGATTATTCAATTGATAGGATGTTTTATGAGGTTGTTATGACCGAGATATCTATTATCAAGGTCCACACCTGTGGAGTAACGGTCAGCGCGTCTGGCCGCAAAACCAGGTGGCCCGGGTTCGAATCCCGGTTGGGGCAAGTTATCTGGTTGAGGTTTTTTCCGGGGTTTTCCCTCAACCCAATACGAGTAAATGCTGGGTAACTTTCGCTGTTGGACCCCGGACTCATTTCACCAGCATTATCACCTTCATATCATTCAGACGCTAAATAACCTAGATATTGGTACAGCGTCGTAAAATAACCCAATAAAATAAATCTATTATCAATTGCTTTTATTTGTCGAGTATATAAGGACTGGCGCTCTTAGGGGTGCAGGTCGGGGTTTGGGATGGCTCATAAGCAACATACTAAATATGTTTAGGATTAGTGTAAAACTGGCCTATGTCTCCTATAGTGGTCGGGAGATAAGTAACATTCACCCGAAATCACGTGCCTGTCTTTAACAATTACCTTCAGCTTAACAGTAGCGTGTTTTTTTTTTTTTGGCCTTTTTGTCGAATGAAAATCACGAAGAATCATTTTGTTCTTCAGATTACAAGCGACGTAGACAAAATATCAGTCGCATGTACATACTACTGATATACATCGATATTGCATTAATTATGTAAATATCTATAATACCAATATTATTATCGGTTTTAATATTGGTAAACACACCTTTAATATCTTCTATATCTCTGTTTGATTCTTAAGTTGTAGTCCCTATGATCGTTAGTATTGTCATATCATTGGTACTAAAATAATTTATGTGTAAAGACTCTCTTTTAAACGTTAATTAAATTAAAATATATTAATAGAAGGATAACTTACCGTTAATGTAACTCTGTTTTCTGTGATAGAAATACTTCTTTTATTATAAAATTCGTAACGAGTAAATAAGTACAAGATTTGAAACACACACATACGAGGAATTCCTAAATGTAAATTGATTACATTTACAAATGACCAGATAGACACAGAATTGGTATTGCTGGAACATGAATGAACTCTACGACTAATAGTAGTATTACAAAATGAACTCCAAAACAGAATTAAGGCCTGAGTGTAGCATGAAAAAAATTCTCCAGTGACAAAATCTATACTCATGCCTCCAAACATTAATTGCCTTATTCTGAATTATATGAAGCCAGACCAGTTTTTGCATAAGGAGACTCAAATTAAAATGTTATATAAAATACTAAAATTACATTGATGTTATAAATGCAAGTTTATTTCCTAACACATAATTTGATTTTAATTTTAGATCAACTTACTGATTTGTCAGAAACTTTCAGAACGTTCTTTGTAACCAGAAACAATCACATGGAAGAAATGACAATTGCAGAGCGACCAAAATATTATTACTGATTGAAGGAATGCTAGTACGTCTTACCATTGTAATTCATCTTCGTACTTTGATAAGTTAGTATATGTCAGTGTACTATACCTGGTAAGGTTTATCTTGTCTCAGTAGCAATAAAACCAAGTCCCTTCAAATGAGGGTGGAGATTATAGGAGGGTTGTAAATTTTCAGGATTCCTTTCAAAACCTTATTATTGTATAGGCTACCGGAACTCAATTTCTTGAAAGACAAGCTCAGTGACGGAACTACACAGTACGGAGAGAGATATTTTGTAATTTTATTTTGCGCTACAGAATGTATCAACTGGTCCCTTCCGCCACTGGATGGATGGACGGCATCGCTCCATTCCCCCATTGCCATAACAATACAGACGAAGTAAGACATATCTCCTTTCTCTCTCTTTTCACAGTGAGACAAGCTACATCACACAGACTTTAGTACACACTCAATATACTGTAGGATTACTAATCAAAAGTTGATCATGCTGTAAATGTATGTAAAGCAGCATCTTTCTTTCCTTTTGCTTTTGTGAACACGTACAAAGACTGCATAATAAGTTGGAACTTGCAGGTTCTTACTCTTATTTATTTATTTCGAAGTCACTGGTGGAAAGCATAGACGTAGAGATGAATTGAGTCTCCTAGAATCAAACTGCACTTTCTCCAAAATGATAAATATTGGTTTAAGATATGTTTCAGTGCAGAATGTAGTAGGAATATGATAAACTGCCCGTTTGGAGTCAAACTGCACTTTATCTCCCTTAACTTTATTAGTAGAATCACCATTTAGAGTCTAACTACATTAGTATTTCGTCTTTTATGAAAAATAAAATTTTTGGAGAAAGTGCAGCTTGATTCTAGGCGACTCAATTGTACTTTTTATAGATTATAGACACATTTATAAATTAATCATATATTTACTTCAAACTATGTATCGTTCTAATAATTGCTTTGAATTAGCGGTATTTATAATTTTTATATTTAGGGGAGAGTCGGGTACAATCGGACATCGGGTAGTATCGGACAGTGCGTTTCTTTCATCTACCACCATATGGTAATACCTGAATGACATGGTTACGTTTCTCTATGCGACATCACAGAAACGTAACCATGTCAATAAGGTACTATCACAGTCTACTGTATACAGTCGCGAAGCTTGAGGTGATTTTTTGCAAATCTCGTGATAAAGCGCTTCAAGCGGTTAGCAACTAGAAACAATAGACTGTCCACGGTCGACTTTGGACTGTGTCGTATTTCCATCGAGTGCTAGCTCGTTGCGTATTTCACATTAATACTTGTGAAATGTTCGTTATTGGTTGTAATGAAAATGTTAATGGCTAAAATACAATAATTGGAATAATAATATTTTACTAGAGACGTAGAAAAATTAAGTTTGTTTTAATAAAATTTATTGATCACGTTTTATTTTCAATTCTGGTGGGATTATTATTGCTCAGGCCTACTTTTTTTTTCTTTCAAAGGATATGTTTTTAATTATAGGTGTTAATTTTGTTGTTATTTTTATTTGTTACTTTACTAGAGACGTAGAAAAAGTAAGTCTGTTACAATGAAATTTATTGATCACGTTTTATTTCCAATTCTGGTGTGATTATTATTGCTTAACCTCATCCCACTTTGTTAACTACGTAAGCCTACACTACAAGTACCGGTACACGTAAGTTCCTCTATTAATTCATATTTCCATTATTATTGTTTTAAAGGGAAATGCAAATTAATATTTATTGGTTTCATAGTTAATTATCGCTATAATCTTGAATGAGTGAAGCGATTATAGTAAATTTCAGTTCGTTTTGCACAAACAAAAATAATATTAACCTATTTCTTGCAGGTATCTTCGAGTTTATGGTGGAATTTAATATACTTCATTAAAATAATAAATTAACATTATGCATTTAATATTTCAATAATGGAAGGAAGGTGTTAATTTTTCCAAAAGAACACAAGAAAAGTGTAACATATTTTGTCGTCTGCTAGGAGAGAGATCTGCGATGATGAGGCGATAGTAGCGATCCTACTGGTGGGCAACTACCCATGTTTGCATTTTTACTACATATTGAGATTCGCGACTGTATATAGTAGATTGTGGTACTATCATCGTGTGGTAGATGAAAGAAACTCACTGTCCGATATTACCCGATGTCCGATACTACGCGACTCTCCCCTATAGATTCCAAAGGTGTTGTGAAGGCGACGTATTTGAGTTCTTATTTCACGACTTTTAATGTGAGAGAAATTACTGTTATTATGAAACACGAACATGTTCTACTGTAGGTAATACTGGACAGTCACACATACTTAACTAAAAGTATTATGTATGAACTTAGTTACTGTCTACTTCATGAAAGTGTATGAAGATTATCAAAACACTATTGACATGAATCTATAACACGTGTAAATTTTCAACATTCTATGTGATACGAATTTAAAGTGTCTTTCAATGTCAATTCACACACAACAATTTAGAAAGCTTTTTCTTTATTATTTCAAATCTTCTGTTCGATTGGCGACAAAATGTGAAGCAATCATATAAATTCGTAACAGAAGTTTCCTGAGTAGTATTTTTATTAGTACTTTAAAAAAACTGACGAAACATTCTCTTCTCTGCAATAAGCGTAAGAGGTCGACTCGTTGGAAATATAGTCCATATATTCAAATTGCTAATTCTCTTTTGTGTGTTAAAGCATATTTATGTTCTACAGGAATTTCTTGTTCATTATAATATTTGGTTCTTTCTGATAGCTAACGATAAAACAAGGAAATTCCTTATTAATCACCTTCAGAACTTTCAGTGGATTCCAAAGTGGAATATTTCAGTGCTTTGACACAGGGGACCAGTTTCCGTTCCTTTCCTACTTTCTACAGATAACATACCTAGGTAAGTGAAAAGAAAGACAGCACGTCTTGTCAAACACACGTCTAAGAAGACTAGCTTCGACATGCAATCAATTGACGTCAAATGAACGTACGAACAAGAACCAAGGTTTGCACTTGACTGTCGTGATGCATGTGCTAAGGTTGTGAATTTCTTTTCTAGTAATTGCCTCTGCTTGAAGAACCTGCTGTTCTCGGTTCAGTTCTGTTCGGGGGCATTGAGCTCTTTAGTGCTTTGTTGTGTACATACATAACTTCAGCTACCTGCATTCCAACTTCAAACAATGATGTATGGCCGTGTAATTTCGTATCAAGCAATGTGAATGCTCGGTTACATTAAGTTAAATGTATACGGGGATTTTATAAGCGGTTGAAAGTCGTGGCACTGTGGGTAGCATTTCTGTTTGTAGTCAGATGTTTGATGATCGATTATGGTCACAAAGATAATAACTTTGCTTCCTCCATCAAACGTTGCCACCTGGTCTATATGGCAGATTATTTTATTGCAATTTTTAGAATCATGAAACGAATATTCTATTCAAAAAGGGATACTATTTTTATTTAATCGAATACCTACAAATTTAGGACTATCTTTAATTAGTATTAATGTGTATGTTAATTTAAAAAACAAGTTTCAAGATGTAACCATTTCTGTGATCTCCTTTTGTCTTAGATAATATGAACGGAGGAAGAACGTTTCGAAGTGAAAGAGTTAGATAACTTAAGATTAAAGTGTTTGTATGAAATTTTAGAGAAAAAAAAGTGAACTATTTTATGTTAGGGAAATTTGAAAATAAATAAACGATGCCTCCAAACAACCAGATAATTGAAATCTGAGCAATAAATGCTTTGCGTTCCGTTGATAATGTCCTTCGAACCTTAGTTTCTGATAAGTATCTGGTCTCTGAACTCCAAAATAGCTCTTTCTCAGTCTTAGTGAATCACGCCTAGAATTTTCAAGCAGTTGGCGTCACTGGAACTTAGAACGCGCCGGGTCCTTGTCTGTAACTGCTGTAGCTAATACCAGGCCCTGGAAAATGTCGCGTGGGGCTGAGGAAACTATTTCTGGCGAAGATATTTCCTCCACTGGGAAAACTTTTAAGTGATGTTGGACCGGCTGATTTAACTCCAGAAGAGAAGACAGGCCTCTGAGGCAGCGGCTGCTGGTACAAAGCATTGTAAGGGTTGAACTGTTCATTTGTTAAAGAAATGGTCGGTTGCTGATCGTAGATGTAGTCGGGTTCTTTGCCCTGGTAGACCGCATCTGGAATGGTTGTGTAGCTCTGAAGTTCTTTAGGAATCGGATTGTAATTTTGTTGTGGGTTGTAAGCGAAGTTTGAGTCAGCGTTTGGAGGAGGTGAAGGTGGAAGTTGTGCTGGGGCCTGTTGGGGCTGCTGGACCGCAGCTTGAGGGTTGTGTGTGGGTGGCTGTGGAGCCGTTGCGGCTGGAACTTCCTTAGCGACTGGTGCCTGTTGTGGGACCTGGCCAGGTGTCTGCTCTGCTTTGGGTAGCTCCTGCGGGTTGGTGTAGATCAGTGGTGTTGGAGCTGCCGGCACGAACTGTAGACCAGCGTATCCTCCCTGGTGCAGGTAGATCTGCTGCGGGAAAGCAGCGGAAGGGGTGTTCTGTTGTTGGGGTTGAATATACGCTGCAGGAACTGCATGGATGCCACTGACGTCAGTCGGGATTCCCAGGTGGTTTCCGCCAAGGCCGTTGCCTGCTAGGAAGGTGGCAGGGTACAGGGCCACAGCGCCTGCAGTTGGCGGTGCCTGGAACTGCACCTGGGGCTGGTAGGCCTGCAGGTGCTGGAAGAGGATCTGCTGATGTTGCAGATTGGCTTGATGTGAAGATACATCTGCAGGCGCAGTGTACTCAGGCGCAGAAGGCGGCTGTTCAGGCTTTGCCTGTTGCTGTTGCGGCTGTTGCTGTTGTTTCTGTGGCAATTGTTGTTGTTGCTGTTGCTGTGTCCGCGCCTGTTTGGCGTTCAGGTTGTCTCTTTCGATGTCTTCAAGCTTTATTTGTTTCTCCGCCCCCAGGACAATCGTCGCGCATGCGAGAATGCATAGAAATGTTGAGCGTAACATCTGAAACAGAACAAAACATTATGTCACTCTCGTATACCTTGCCTCTCGGTTTACTCTCCTAGCTTCACATCATAATCGAAATACACGTTCACAGCACAATCTGTTGCTCTCAATACCACGTCATCAGACATCTCTGTACTCAAGTTCTTTCTCAATAGCCATGGCCCGCTCATGGAATTCGCTGCCGTTCGAAATCAGGGGTAGTCTTAGTCCTCAGTTGTTTAAAATTAGGTTGTTTAGATATATTTTAAATGCAAAGAATTAGTTTTTAGGTATCATTTTTATTTATTATTATTATTATTATTATTATTATTATTATTATTATACACAGTCATTACTTTATTTTTCCATTAACACTAATATCTACGTAATTGTCATTGTCTCAATGTAACACGTGCTGTGCTGATCATACTAATTGTACTATTCCTTTAGTTGTGAGATTATATTCATATGTATTAATTTTTTTTAAGTTAATACTGTATACTAGATGTATTTTCCTGTTTGTGATTATGTATTCAGTCTCTTTTTATAATATATTTTTATTATTGTTATTTTAAAATTAATACTGATTGTGTATATGTATTCAATCTCTCTTTCTTACTTAATTATGTTTATTATTTTTTAAGTTAATATTTGTATACCGGTATGTATTTTTTTGTATGTGATTTTATCCTGGTTGAGTGGAAGAGAAGGCCTGATGGCTTTAACTCTGCCAGGGAAAATAAAACTATTATTATGCAGTCTTAGCAAAGACGGTGAATAGTAATTCAACATAATTAAAAAAAATGCACATTGTTGTGGGCTTCTTGGCCTTTCTTAGTCTTATGAGAATGTTTTAATAGTAGTGCATCCTGATTATATGATGGAGAACAGCTCAAGGGTAGTGCTTAGAAAAAAACATGACGCATTTAAGGAAACACATCTCAAGACCCACTTCTGTGCTTAGAATTTCACTCAGATTTGACTGCCTCCGTGGTCTGGCATGCTATCTTCCAGATCTGGAGGTCCCAGGCTTGGTTATGGGGAATTTTCCTTGAAGAAGAAACTTTTCTTGGGCATCTGAGTCTGGGATCACAGTCTAGTACAGCGTTTCTCAAACTATGGTCCGCGGACCACCTGTGGTCCTCGAAGTCTGCCCTTGTGGGCCTTCAAAAAAGGTAGAAGAAAAAAAAATTGAAACGTATTGCGAATCACACTATAGCTTAAAATCTCAGAGTTTGGAAATGAAACATGACAATCGAATTTCACTTTTTCTATCAGTACTGACATTTTATGAAATTTATTACCCTACCCGTCTATCGACTTACCACTCCATTCTCAGCAACGAAAGACGAATTTAAAGCACTATACACGTGGTGTTTCTCGTAATCTTTTCCCTGCACATCTGGCGCCGCGCCTGTAACTCTGGCTGGGTTACCACCCGAATTCATAACAAGGGACCAAAGTACCGACCCTTAATTCAATTTAAAAATATGAGTATACTGGTATGGTGGGCACCTTTGGTGGCTAAGTTCTGTCGAGGACCCAGTGTCTCAGGGTATATTGAGTCCCCTGCACAGGGATACGTGCGAAGACTTCAACGGTCTCCAGGGCGGCGTGGAAGACATTGTCGATCATCTTGGTCTGGGGAGCGGATGGAGCACCCATCCTCCAGGGGGCAAATGTGGAGGCCCTCTCCGGGGTAACATGGAGAAAGACCTCGATAAAAGAGGCAGCCCTGCATGTGGGGTTAAAACACATGCGAACATTTCTGGAGGTTCTAAGGAGGCAGCCCTCCACCAGAATACTCAACGTAGTGTTGGTAGCTCTACTTGGGGAATTCAAATTACTCGTAATCTTCACATTAATCAGCCGGATGGATATACTGGACAACGACAAAGGCATGTTAAGGATAAACGATTTGGGATAAAGGATAGATTTAAAATTGGTACCTGGAATGTCAGAGGCCTCAGTAATAAGGAAGAAGAACTTAATAATGAATTGAAAAGAAAACATATAGAAATAGCAATAATTACAGAAACTAAAAAGAAATTAAAAGGCACTAAAGAATTAAAAGACTACACGATGATTTACAGTGGCGTTCCTCAGTGCGTACATGCCCAATGTGGCGTAGCTATCTTAGTGAATAACAAATGGAAAAATAAAATTATAAGTTACTGTTTTATAAACGAGAGAATAATAACATGCAAATTTAAAATTGATAGAGGATATTTAACAATTGTTGGGGTTTACGCCCCCAAGAGGGAAGAAAGGATGATACAAAAATTTTTTATGACGAACTGCAAGAGGTGCTCAACAAAATCAATAAATCAGATAATATTTTAATATGTGGCGATATAAATGCAAGAGTAGGTAATTTACCAATACCAGGAGTAGTTGGAACATATGGAGAGCAACACATAAATTACAATGGTGAAGAATTGAGGCAGTTTTCAACATACAATAAGTTGAAAATAATGAACACATTCTTCAAGAAAAAGAAATACATAAATATACACGTTGCGAAAGGGGAAATAAATCACTCATAGACTACATTATAGCAAACGAGAAAATAAAAAAATCAAGTTCAAGATGTACAAGTCCATAGGGAAGTGATATCTATTCTGATCATTATTTAGTCATCGGAACCATTATATTGATGGCAAGGTGGAAAAAATTTAAACAGAAGGTACAAAATCATCACAAGATGTATACAAAGTATATTTACTACAACAAGAGTCTATTAGAAACCTTTATCAGAGAAGAATACAAGAACATTTAATACAAACCATTACAAGCAATAATATAGAAGAAGAATGGGAAAATATAAAAATGTGTATAGAAAAAGCAGCCTATGAGGCAATTGGGAAGAAGAAGAAAATAAGGAAAAAGGCAGGTGTAAGAATTTGGAATGAAACCATAGAACAAGCAGTGAATGAAAAAGAAAAGCATACATAAAATTTCTACAAATGCAAACTGAAGAATCTAAAGAACAGTACAAGCAAAAACGAAACCATGCCAAAAATTAATAACAAATGCACATAAAGAATCTTGGGATCAATTTATAACACAGGTTGAAAACGATGTACATGGTCGACAAACTATGTCTTATAAAATTATGAAGCATCTCAATCAATCAGAAAGAGATACAGCAAATATAAATGTAATAGACAAAGAGCAGTGGAAGCGACATTATAGATCATTGTGGTGCAACGAAAAATCAGGAATGGAAATAGAAGAAAATACACCTAGCTATGATACTTCGGTCGATCCAATTACATTAGAAGAACTGAAAACAGCACTAGGCAATATGAAAAATAGAAAGGCTTGTGGACCCGATGGCATAAACACTGAATTATTGAAATATGGAGGTTTAATCCTACATTTGAGACTACTACTTTTACTAAATGAATACTGGAGAAGTTACACAATTCCCAAGACTTGGAAAGTAGCAGAAGTAATTTCACTTTTTAAAAAGGAGAAAGAAATAATTGTAAAAACTACAGAGGAATAAGCCTTTTAAATACTACTTATAAAATATATACTAAAATAATTAATAATCGCCTAAAAATGATATCTGAAGTGAATCTAGAAGAAGAGCAGATGGGTTTTAGAAAAGGCCGCTCATGCAGTGACAATATTTTTAGTATAAAGAGAATTTTAGAGAAACGACGAGAAGTCAATCTAGAAACGCACATAGCTTTCGTTGACTTCGATAAAGCTTTTGATTGTGTAGAACGATCCATATTATGGAAAATAATGTATAATAAAGGTTACCCTCCACATTTGATAGAAATAATAAAATGCCTCTACACAGATACAAAGATAATAATAAACACAGGAACATCGAAAACAGAAGAAATAAGAATAAATCAAGGACTCAGACAAGGTTGTAGCCTATCACCTAGTCTCTTCAACATATATCTAGATGACTTAATTAAAAATGGAAAATGGAGGTGAATCCAGGTATAAAGATTAGTAAAGATACATTTTTAAATATTCTAATGTTTGCCGATGATGTAACATTAATACAAGACAGTGAAGAAAAATTGCAATATGCCATTCACAAACTACACCTACTAGGAAAAGAAGACTATAATTTGAGCATATCAACTCATAAAACTAAAGTAATGGCCCACAGTGGTAAATTTCCAATTCGTACAAAAATAATAGTTGATAATAAGCCCATAGAACAAGTATCTCATTTTGATTATTTAGGTTGTAACATAACTTATGATGTAGATAGAGATATTAACAACAAAATAAGCAAATTTCAGTGGATATGCGGAACAATAAATAGAACACTAAAAATAAAACTAGAAAAGAAACAAAACTAAAGTTCTATAAAACTATGGCAGTACCTGTGTTGACATATGGAAGCGAATCATGGATAATTAAAGAACGAGATAAAAGTAAATTACAGGCTGCAGAGATGAGGTTTCTTCGCAGAGTAAAGGGATGTACAAGAAGGGATCTGATAAGAAATGAGGATATCCGTAAAGAATTAAATATATACAACATAAACGATAAAGTTGAAGATTATAAAGGAAAGTGGAAAGAACACCTGTCTCGAATGGATAATGAAAGAATTCCAGCACTGATACAACAATACCAACCTAAAGGCAAAAGAGATGTCGGACGTCCTAGGAAGAGGTGGAACTGAATAAAATGTGAAGACGGAACAGGCACTAAGCCTAAACCATGAAGTGAAGATGATGATGATGATGAGTATACTGGTATTAAAATATGCTACGAAAATGATAAATTTGCTTTCGAAGGGAACATGCTTAAGGTGGTCCGCGGAACTGTTCTGACTTTAAAAAGTGGTCCCCACTTCAAAAAAAGTTTGAGAAACGCTGGTCTAGTATATATACAGTTACGAAGTTCAATTCGTAGTAAATATGCATCCATAGGTAGTTGCTAACCACTAGGATCCCTACTATCGCCTCATTACAGACAATGCGAAATAGTACCTGCACAGTATATTGTTCTTGGCACCCTCAACAACTCAAGCTTCGTGACTGTATATACTAGACTGTGCTGGGGTTTTGTAGGAATTAATAACCTCCTTAATGTAATTATTATTGCGAATGAGTTGAGTTATTAATTAATCAATCTTCGAATAAAATACAATGGACTACATCAGAACTGTCGCTGAGTAGAGACCTGAACAGAGATTTCAACATTACACTGTTGACAAGTAACGCCATCTGTGAGTTCAACAGAACGCACTAAGAGATGATAGAGAGTTAACAATGAATGAAAAAAATCTATAATGAAATAAGCTAGCATTTGAACCAAAATGAAGGATTATTTCGTTGTTTTTGTTGTTGTTTAGCCAACTGTTCGAAGATAGGTTGGAACCTCATAAGTGACACCAATAAAGCATCACTCATGAGCAGACATCGAGATTTTGGACCCGATAGAATAAGTTTACTACGTCCATACTATAGGCAGCTTTTTCATTGTGTTAGAGGGGGATGGGAGTCGGCAGAAGAAGAGACATGTGTACATGAAACCAAGTTCAGTCCAGTCTGCTGGTACTGTACAGTGACGTTCCAAAAAAAGGCAACTAATTTATCAAACATTAAAATAAAATGATTGTTAGAGGAGAAAAATTCTATAGGACCAAAAAATTAATCTTTACATACATTAAAATAAAAAAAAACCTATCATGCAAAATTTTCAAAATTAATTAATATGCATTTCCTTTCGGCTTCTGTCATAAGCACAAGTGCAATTCTTACTCAACATAATAATTCTACACAATATACACAACTTATGAAGTACAATACATGGTACTGTTACAATGTAGCCTACTACAACACACATTCTGAAGGTCTCAAAACTAAACTTTCTTCGGTAGTCGGCAAGACAAAGTTTATATTGGGAGAAGCTCCGCTCTACATCACATGATGTAACGGATTTATTTTAGTAGGTTATTTTACGACGCTTTATCAACATCTTAAGTGATTTAGCGTGTGAGTGAGATGAAGATGATAATGCCAGTGAAATGAGTCCGGGGTCCAACACAGAAAGTTATCCAGCATTTGTTCATATTGGGTTGAGGGGAAAAGCCGGAAAAACCCTCAACCAGGTAACTTTCCCCGACAGGCAATGAAACCCGGGCCACCTGGTTTCGCGGCCAGGCGCGCTAACCGTTACTCCACAGGTGTGGATGATGTAATAAATGCAAAACGAAAAAACACTAAGTCGTTGAAATCTATCTTCACTACCCCAGCAGTGTCCGTAGACTTCTTCCCTGAAAGCATGTCTTTTATGTCACAGAATATCGCATATATTCTTAGACTAATCACAAAGATCACCACATGTACAGATCAAAACTAGACTACTAGCTATCTTCTGTCCTCTCTTCTGATAAAGTGAACTAGGTATACGGGACTGTTTTTATTGTTAGCACAGTACCTCATCTCCCTGCCTTATGAGTATGACAGAGTAAATAAAGCACATGGGGACGATAGGTAGGTCGCTACCCTCACTGCCCCCACCCTCTACAGTCCTGCTATCCAACTTGAAATCGCACTGTTTTCATCTATCGGGTCTAAAGTCTCTAAGCCTGCTCATGAGGCAACTAAGCCAGAAGATAATGAGGTATGGTGGCCGTTCCTTTCCCACAATGAAAGACAAAATGCGAATGCACTTTTTTAAATACAAAATAATACTTCATCTCCAAAAAAATCACTGTGAATTATTTTGTTGGGTGTCTGCACTTGGTATCATAAATATTCGCATTTTAATGTTATGCTATGTTATATTTTCAGAGTTGAATGTTACCTGTTAAATACAGTAGTCGTGAATGAAGATGATGATTTTCAGGTGCCACTATTTATGTCGCGTGTTCAAATGCACGATGAGCAAATTGGGGCCTTATTCTCAACGAAAGCGCATTACCTCTCGAATACTAGACTATATGGAGTGGATTCGTTCCTTTAAATACTTACGCGAAATTGTGACAAACCAGTCGAGTTTGTTTAACCGGAAATAAAATGAAGCCGAGAAAACGTACACTACGAATTTTTCTTTGTGACAGCTCATTGGCATGCTTGAACACGCGTGACAAGTTACTGCGTAAACACATTTCTACGATATGTTACAACGAATGCACTGAAGCATAAAACAAACGAACGTTCTCTGAAGCTGTCGGTAGTCAATAGCAATGCAATTCATGAAGAACTGTAGTATAGTGAAATGTGTCTGTGAAAATGATATGACATCGTAACCAGACTCTCTGTTGTTAAGAAATTAACTTTTTAATTGCTGTCAGTCTTGGTCAGTCTTCAGATTTTATACCCCAATATACGATATACTGTAGTGTAATATTACAGCCTTATACAGGGACATCATTTTATTTTTACTTCAATTTTTATTGTACCTGAGTTTTTGAATGTACTTCACTCCCACCCCTTCTACTAATGAAGTTCCAACTCCACACAGAACCAAGACCGCAGATAGTAAGCAGTACTGAGTTACTGAGTATAGTACGTTCCAGAAATATGTTCGCGTTTTCCAGTGACGAAAGAGCTTTCAATATTGAATCATATTTTCGCACAGGTACTGTCCGTTTGCCTACGTCGCATCCCGATTTCCCCCACCTGCTTCTGCTCGCCCCTCTGTAATAGCTGAGCTGTCTTAGCTCTTTTCTGAAAACTTTAATTTCTCTTAGGAATGGGATGTTTACGTAATATTATACAGCTGTTTAATTTAACTTAAATAAAAGGGTCTCGTTAAGTAATTAACTGTCACGTGATTTCCTCCTTTCTACAATCCTGCGGCATAACCACTTGGACGGACAGTAGATAGCATGTCTGAGTAATTTTATATTTTCGAGTCGGGGAGAAGTGAAGATTGAATTTACAGTACGTAGAGTAGGTACAGAATTATTTCAACATGAGTTACTAGTACGAAGGACGAAACTGGCAATTGGAATTAGATACAATAGTCTATAGTGCGATAATATGGACAAAAGAACTGAAGCCTGTATCGAAATGAACGGCCACCATTTTCAAAATTGTGTTTAAATATTCATATTATGATTATTTTTCAATTTAACTTCTTTCTCTATATTGTACGATAATGTGCTGTAGACAGTATAATATACACCGCATAATGAATACGTTCGCATGGATAACTCACTTCGTGAGTAAAAACACTTATTCTTAATACAGTACTGTACTTTCATTAAAGAAAAACCTAGTGAAAATTATCAAACTCAAAATCGCGATATTTCCTAGTTTACGTAAATGGATGGACTACTTTTCTTCCTTCCTATACCTAGTAGAGTGATTTGTGCTTTACGCCAGTATCATCGAACTCCAGTCTTGGAGGGGGAGCAAGCGGTGTTTCCGGTTCTCTAAAGGTATAGACAGGTTAATATTAAAAATGTTAGTAAAAATAAAATGATGTCCCTGTATAATTTGAACTGGCAATGGAAATTACGAAAAACGGGTGAACGGATTTGAATAAATGACGCCTCATTTTGAAGCTTGGAACCCAAAGTTTTTCAAAAAAATAGCAATTTTTAGTGAAATGTCAATTTTCCTACATCATTTTCCTATTTTCAAAAATCCATCTGTCGTCAGTTTTGAGAAATAGGTAATGGCCCTTTCAGAATAAAACAAAACAAAAACAAAAAAACATTACAATAAACAATATCACACGAAGGCTACGACCTGCAGGATTACTGACATAATTTAGAGTTCAGATGGCTGACATAATGCCAATATGTCGAGCTTCATTTGTGTAACTTTTTCTGAACGTTTCTGTAATATTGGTTATTAAAAACTTCAAGACTTATTAAAGAGAAAATTCTCTGATGTGTAATTTTCTGAGTACAGCTGTCTGCGTATTGGATATTAAAAACTACAAAATTTAAGATGTTTGATGACATTATTACCATTAAAAATGAAATATTATTATCGTGAATGCCATGATGTATTTGTCACCAATAATACAGATTAATGCTTTATTGATGATATGAAAGTGAAACCTTTTGGGGTTATATAAGTAGGCGTAGGGAATATCTGAAGTTAGATCTTCATTTCTATAATTTTTACTGAGTGATGGTTATATAGTAGTCTATACAAAAGTTACAAAAGATAACAATATTGTTATTAAAGTTAAATATTTTTATAGTTATTAATCAAGTGGTATGGGTCTTTTCCATATATTTAATGGCGGTGTGGTATAGATATTTAAAGCTGAAAGTTAGTATTTTTAAAACAGTTATGCTACCGGTTGTTCTTTATGGTTGTGAAACTTGGATTTTCACTTTGAGAGAGGAACAGAGATGAAGGGTGTTCGAAAATAAGATGCTTAGGAAAATATTTGGGGCTAAGAGAGATGAAGTCATAGGAGAATGGAGAAAGTTACACAACGCAGAACTACACGCATTTTATTCTTCTCCTAACATAATTAGAAACATTAAATCCAGAGATTTGAGATGGCAGCGCATGTATCACGTATGGGTTAATCTAGATGTGGTATAGAGTGTTAGTTGGAAGACCTGAAGGGAAAAGACATTGAGGGAGGCAGACGTAGTTGGGAGGATAATATTAAGATCGATTTGAGAGAGGTGGGATATGATGGTAGAGACTGGATTAATCTTGCTTAGGATAGGGACCGATAGTGGGCTTATGAGAGGGCGGCAATGAACCTCCGGGTTCCTTAAAAGCCATTTGTAAGTAAGTGGTATAGATATTTATATGTGTGATTCTCTTTAGTATTGTCTAGACGAAGGGCAAAAATTGTAATGCCTAAGGAAAGAGCAAAAGGTGTTACTTTCTAATAAAATAAGAGGCCTACAAAATGTTGTAGTGTCCCGATCACTTAAGCAAGATCTCTTAGCAGGATAAATAATGATTCTACCCTCTGCATTTCAAGGTAGTTCACGAAACATAGGCCTATGTCTATTGTTGGAAAGCATGGAAAACCTGATATTTTCTTAACTCTCACAATCCGCAATGACCTGAAATAGCTACTGCTTTACTTCCACTTGAAAACCCGACTGATTATCCTGACATTGTTACTTGCATTGAAACTCAAGATCTGAAGATGTAATATTAATAGTATAGGTTCAATAAAAAGTATTTGTAAGGAAAACTATTCAGAGGGGTATGTTTCTTTATTATGGTAGCAAATAACTTCCAAAATGTCTGGTATTCTTCATTGGAAATGAATTTGAAAAATTTTAATTTGAATTGTAATGAACTTGAAGCATTTGCTGCACAAGCCACTATTAGTTATTTAATCTGTATCATTGTAACATTTCTTGTTCTTATTTGTACTGTTAAATTGTGACATTAAGTTTCTTACCCCTGTCATCATCATCATTATCATTATCATCATCATCATCATCACCATCACCATAACCATCATCTTCCTTACAAGTTTTAGGCCATAATGCGTGTTACGATCCTACATAAAATTTTCACGCCAATGCCAGCGAGGCCTGCCAGAGGATTTATTTCTTTTGGTGTCTAGGTGTAAACAGTTTTATTTATTTATTTATTTATTTATTTATTTATTTATTTATTTATTTATTTTATATATCCACAGAATATAGAGGGAAAAATTGGATCGGTGTCGGTTAGAGTTCCCGAGTAGCTCAGTGATAGAGCGTTGGTACGTTAAACCAAAGGTCCCGGGTTCGATACCCGGCTCCGGAACAATTTTTCCCCTCGAAATTATTCAAATCAACTTTACTGGGAGTTATACCTGAAATCTTGATTTGCATAATACACGTCACTGTTCGTTAACAGAAAACCACAATTTAAGTCACACGGAGTTAGTGTGCACTCGAAGTTGGTTGCTTGACGGTTGTCAGCCCACTTTGAGGTCTGTGGATATAGAGGGAAAAATTGGATCGGTGTCGGTTAGAGTTCCCGAGTAGCTCAGTGATAGAGCGTTGGTACGTTAAACCAAAGGTCCCGGGTTCGATACCCGGCTCCGGAACAATTTTTCCCTCGAAATTATTCAAATCAACTTTACTGGGAGTTATACCTGAAATCTTGATTTGCATAGCAAGTTTCTGTCTGCCATCTTGTCTCCTCGAGCAACATCTCGAACGGATAAATAGAGAACTCTGGGTAATGTACCCAACACGTAGTTCTATTGTTCACCACCTACGACGTTGGGCGCTGATCATCTTATTTGAGCCCCCTGCCGCCAGATGGTGCTGACCGCAGTTTCGCATCCTATTATATATTTATCCATGCTTTGGGGTTTAGCAGATACTCGTTTAGGGATGAGACCTGGTTCTGTCACGGTTGAAGAAGAATGACCCACTTGTCAGTATCGGATTCATGGCTGTCATCCATGCCACCTGTCGGACTTGGACAATCATCGCACAAATAAAGCTCACAAAGGGCCAATATAAGCCTAAGTGAATGTATTCTTCCCGGGTCCTACTCTCGATTAGCCAAGCCAAACTAAACTGAAAGACGGCAGTGAAAAATCTTTGTTTGATGTCACATACAGTTTGGTGAGAATCGATTCGAACACAGAGCAAGGATAGCACATACTTCCGGCGAAATTGAATTGAATTGAAAAAAATAAAAGTAAGAAGAATAACATGTATATACATCCAAGTTAGTTAGTTAGTTAGTTAGTTAGTTAGTTAGTTAGTTAGTTAGTTAGTTAGTTAGTTAGTTAGTTAGTTAGGAAATACGTTTTAGTATCTTGTTGTGACATTAACTGTCGCAAACTATACCGGATAGCATCGGAATGGTATTCAGATGGCGACAGCCTGATCGTGGCAATCGGACCTTCTCGCTACAAGACAGCAATTACGAGACTCGGGTTTTGTTCCAGAGTGTGAGCACTGACGAAATCATCGACACACTAACCGGAAAGTCGCCATGCATACTAAATGGCGTGGTCAGGACTTCACTCCCCGAGGCATATAATACTGACCGACATTCCAGGTACAAATCAAGTGACAAACGGAAGAGACATATTAAGATGTTAGCCTGCTCTAAACCACAGCTGTTCGGCAAAACACAGCGTGGGAATTCTGCTTTTTACAGGCACGAGAGGATTTCCGGTCGTAACTTTACGTTTTCATCTGGGTTTCATATTTTACAGTATACTTCAACAATGTATTTAATCCTGATTGAGATTCTGACTGATATGTACAGTCTTAGTAAAAGAAAAAGACCGGCTGCCATATGCTAAGTAACCATCGGAAGACTTCAGTTGATTCCGTAAGACAGTCTTGCGATGGTGACTAATAATTTCGAGCTAGGGCTCTTTTATGCCCGTTGCGCGCGCGCGAGCTCTTTTACCTGTAAACATTGCTAAAGGATGTACAGATCTTAGAACACAGCGCATCATGACGGAACGGAAGCGCTTAAAGCTTTCAAGGAAGAGTGGAAGATACAATATTTATGCTTCGAACATGGTGGTGAAGTCCAGTGTTTGTTGTGTAAAAAAATATCATTTGCAAAAAAATAACATAAAACGGCATTATGAGACGCAACATGAAAAAAAAAAATATATAGGCATTATTCAGGAGAAGAGAGAAATAAATTCATTTCGGAATTGACATCGAAGATAAATTAATTTACATTTGGGTCAGTAGATAGTATCTAGATTCCTTTCATTTTTTATATTAAATATATTGTTGATGTTTTATTTGTTGCTTGTTTCTGGATATTTACTTTTATAAGACTACGTATTTCTTTAATTTAGAAATAATATTTTACCTTTGATTGCACTTTAACTTATACTATTACTCAGCTCAAAAGCTAATTCAATTTTATTCCAATAACTATTTTCAAGATTTTGAGCAAATATGAACTAAACATTTTGAAAACTTTGATGCAAGGAGCTTTTTTAGTGACGACAATATAAAATATACTTAAAAATATAATTTCAAAACTATTAGACGTAATTGCACCAAATTTTGTACAGATGATATTATTATAGATCTGTTTATATAGTTTAAATTTAAAAAATTTGACCGAAAATTGTGGAAGTTTTAAAATCATACATATACCCTTAAATGATTCACCCCAAAAATTACGATGGCTCTCAATATCTTAATTTAATCAATTTGTTTTTTCGTGTTACGTGCATCTCACAAATCGCTCTAAGAAAACTCATTACATAAACACGACTGGAGAGCAAGGACTACATTTTCACAATCACGCAATTAATATACTCTATTCCAATCAATATTGCCATTATTATTTTTTCAACAAATACTCAAAACTACTTAGAGATCACACATGTCGTGCAGGTAGACCCTATTAGTTTCTCCTAACCAATGAAGTGAAGTATTTACATAATAAATAATTGCTTTTAACAAGAAAATGGTTTACATACAATTAACTTTTCCTATTTCTCTTTTTATTCCTTTGAGATTTGTTTATATATGTACATGTATATTAAATAACTGAATAATTAGCCCTATTACATAGCCAGAAATTTAGTAACGCAAGTTATTGTAATAATTGCTGCCTTTATTCGCTGCACGTGCATGTACATCCCTGTGTCTATGTTACGACGCTATGTAGTGGATGCGCTATGCGCTCGTGATCAAGGTCGAGCTCTTCTACCGTGATTGGGAGGTAATATCGTCTCATCCTTGCCATAAGAGCTTAGGTTTACACGTGAAGGAATTTCTAATGCACGTCCTCTGTGTTTTTCCTTTGTTTTGTTTGTTTGCTACTTTTTCTCACTATTTACAGGTCTCTCTATTTATAGGCCAATCTATAACTAAATATATTGAAGGAGTAAATTAGGTGTGAAATAAACATCCCTTTCCCTATTAGTGTGAACCAGGCGCTGCCACAAGTGGACAAAATTAACGCTACAGGAGATCGGTCATTTTTGTGTCTAAGGCTGTATATCTATTATCAGGCAGTACATCTCTCTTGACGATATGTGTCAGAGGAAGAAGAATATTATTTGTCTAGGCCTTACATCGCAAGTCTGATTAGTTTAATATGTAGCTATTCGGCGATGTATGCAATGGAGGGGGAAAGGAATTGGCCACCCTATTTCATTATCTCCTGCCATAGTTACCTCATAAATGGTGCCTTGTTAGTATCGCTTTTGAGGTTCAGATCTGTCTTCGAACACTTGAATAAACAACATATTCAATAAAACTGTAACACTTCAAGTTTAATTTCTTTTCTTGTTTCTTTACGTAAGACTTTATATTACTCATGAATAGACTTCGTGGAATTGCCACGAGAATCGTAAAGGTTTACTACGCACGCGATATAGACTGTATGAGAAGGGGACGTGCAACAGATGGAGTATGCCTCTGATGTAAACACTAAGCAGTATACTGCGGTTACAATAAAACCTGTATCTTGCATTCAAGAAATATTATGAATGACCATTGAAGTAGGAAATGTCTAAACTAGTAAATACACAATTATTTTGTAGTGAGATATGTTAACTCTTAAAATTTAATGTACAGTAATATACTCACATCATCCTTGAATATGTGCATTGCAGTGAACAGTTACGTACATTTTGAGCGACTGCAAAGTAACCTCCTCTGATGGTCACTTAAAAAGTTTTTATATTGGGAAAATATTCGTTCAACAACACACGATGTAATACGTGCATATTTGAAGAACGGAAAGTCACTACTTTTTAGTGCACCAACTTCAGACGTCTTATCTTGACCTGATAGTACATCATTTATAATACGAAGTTGTGAATAGGCAGAATTTTTAGCAATAATGTTTCTCAACTTACATTTCACTTTTTCTGAAATTAGTGAATTGTTATTTTGGATAACGGTTTGTGATACTTTATACACTAAATTAAGGGCTTCTGAGAGTTGTAGATTAGACGATTCTAACAGGGTGATGCTTTTGGACACGATTTTAAAATTAGAATCAATGAACAGAATATCTTCCAATAGCTGTTCAGAAGGCAATGATTTTACAGCTGCAACAGCGGAACTGTCTGTGTTATCCAATGCATCAATTACCTCCATTATTTTGCCGTAATGTTCTGCATAATAATTAACAGCATCCAACCACGTTTTCCAACGGATCAAGACTGGCTGCAGGGGTAAGGGTATTCCAGGGAAATTGTTTGGAACAGCAACACACTCATTGTAGAATGTTTGGTTGAATTCTTGTCTGCACTGAACAAATGTTAAGCTTTGACTATTCCAACCACAGTAATGCAAAAACAAGTGCTTCCATAGGTATACATTAGCTGTAGCTGCTCTATCTATTTGGACAGGTCACATCTCTTAACATGAGCTGCTTGTACTACCAGACCGGGCGGTCGCTCACCTCCTCTATACTACCGTACATCGGCAACCTGACAGTATGCTGCGTGTGGCAATTCAACGAATTCTACTCATGAAACTTCAATTATCTCAAAGAGGCATAAAAATTTCTCCTTAGTCATATTGAGGCACTGATTTATATAAGTTCACGATCTTCTGAAAATATTTCGGATTCATTTACTCGTTTCACTTGTGAATAATACAAATTTGGTTTTGCATGTGCATACTATACTGCGTTCCATTAACTTATACCTGACAGGCGACGTAAACATTGCGGACAGAGGAAGGAAAAGAGATAATTGCTATTCAGCCAATGGCAGGGGTCACATTTCAGGCTTATCTCGAAGTTGAGTGGTCTATAGCAGCATTTCTCGAAGTTTTCTCAAGTGAGGACCACTTTTTTAAATCGGAACAGTTCCGCAGACCACATTACTCTTGTTCCCTTCGAAAGCAAATTATCATTTATGTAGCATATTTGAATACCAGTATACTTACATTTTATGTAGAATTAATTAATTAAAATTAAATTAATTTAATTAATTTATATTAGTATTAACTAATTAAGTTAATGTTAATAGAAGAAAATTTATTATATCGTCATCTATAAAAACAGAAGTAAAAAAAAAATAATGCACAAACATGCCCCATTTTCAACAAGTAAAGATACAATTTTGCATGTTCTATTATTGGTGTACGACATACAGTGACCATTTCAATGTGCAGACTGGGTGTCACCAAATTATTAAGAAAGTCATAAATACATAAAAAGGTTCGGTACTTTGGTCCTGTTATGAATTCGGGTAGCCCCTAGCTGGGTTACAGGCACAGCGTCAGATGTGCACGGAAAAGATGGCGAGAAACATCACGTTCATGGTGCTTTAAATCACTCTTTTGTTGCTGAGAGTAAAGTGGGAAGTCAAGAGACGGGTAGGGTAAATAAATTTCATAAAATGTCAGTACTGGGAGAAAAGCGAAAGGCAATTGCCATGTGTCATTTACAAATTCTGAGATTTTCAGCTATAGTGTGATACGCAATTCGTTTGAATTTTATTTTTCTTCTGTCTTTTTGAAGGACCACAAGGGCAGACCTCGAGGACCATAGGTGGTCCGCGGACCATAGTTTGAGAATCACTGGTCTATAGGGTTCTATCTCCGCTCATCTTGAAGGTAAGCTTGGAATGTGACTTCTGTCATTGATTGAATAGCAAATATCTTTCTCACTTCCTCTACTGACTATGTTTACGTCGCCTGTCAGACATTATGGAAAGCAGAACAGTACGCCTATATCATGATGCAGAACATTCAATATAAGAAATAGAGCTTAAAATGAATCTTTCCACATTGTCGAATCGAAAATCCTTCTATAAAACATTTCACATAGGTAAAAACAGTAAAGGAATTGTAATTTGCAGAAATGTAATTGCCAGTGCACATTTAAGGTAATATACAGGGACATCATTTTATTTTTACTAACATTTTTAATATTAATCTGTCTATACCTTTAGAGAAACGGAAACACCGCTTGCTTCCCCTCCAAGAATGGAGTTCGATGATACTGGCGTAAAACACAAATCACTTTACTAGGTATAGGAAGGAAGAAAAGTACTTCATCCATTTACGTAAACTAGGAAATATCGCGATTTTGAGTTTGATAATTTTCATTAGGTTTTTTTCTTTAATCAAAGTACAGTAATGTATTAAGAATAAGTGTTTTTACTCACGAAGTAAGTTATCCATGTGGACGTATTCATTATGCAGTGTATATTATACTGTCTACAGCACATTAGCGTACAATATAGAGAAAGAAGTTAAATTGAAAAATAATCATAATATGAATATTTAAACACAATTTTGAAAATGGTGGCCGTTCATTTCGATACAGGCTTCAGTTCTTTTGTGCATATTATCGCACTATAAACTATTGCATCTAATTCCAATTGCCAGTTTCGTCCTTCGTACTAGTAACTCGTGTTGAAATAATTCTGTACCTACTCTACGTACTGTAAATTCAATCTTCACTTCTGCCCGACCCGAAAATATAAAATTACTCAGACATGCTATCTACTGTCCGTCGAAGTGGTTATGCCGCAGGATTGTAGAAAGGGAGGAAATCACGTGACAGTTAATTGCTTAACGAGGCCCTTTTATTTAAGTTAAATTAAACAGCTGTATAATATTACGTAAATGCCCAATTCCTAAGAGAAATTAATGTTTTCAGAAAAGAGCTAAGACAGCCCAGCTTTTACAGAGGGGCGAGCAGATGCAGGTGGGGGAAATCGGGATGCGACGTAGGCAAACGGACAGTACCTGTGCGAAAATACGATTCAATATTGAAAGCTCTTTCGTCACTGGAAAACGCGAACATATTTCTGGAACGTACTATACTCAGTAACTCAGTACTGCTTACTATCTGCGGTCTTGGCTCTGTGTGGAGTTGGAACTTCATTAGTAGAAGGGGTGGGAGTGAAGTACATTCAAAAACTCAGGTACAATAAAAATTGAAGTAAAAATAAAACGATGTCCCTGTACAATGACAGGCTTTAAATATTATTAACATTATCCGTTCTACCGATATTTTAGTGACCTTTCTACTTGTCGGTAGAGCCCGATCGCAAACTCGTGGCACCAACATGCGCGAGTTTGTTTATGAATCTTCGGATTGGGGGTTCTGTGCGTGCAGGCGACTGCTTGCTTGTAGAACGTACTGTTCAAACACCCCCTTCAGAAAGACTCTTCGGCGAGTCCATGTAAGTGGATGTCAATTCGTCTTTCGCGCAGGTGCCACAAGTTTGCGATCAGGCTCTAACGACAGTAAGCCAGATGCTTCATACCTTACATCAGGCATGTCAATTGATGCCCACAGGAGCAATAAATATTTTCTCAACTTTTCGTATAGAAAGTGAAATTTTCAGGTATAGGCCTATTTATTTAGTAGCGTTGCAGAATGTTTTCGTAAATCTAATATACCGTATATACGTATTACTGAAGATAGTGTATTGAACATTTTGAAAATACTCACATGGAAATTGCTTGTAAGGAAATGAATTAACAAAAGCAATTACTGTTACATCTTAAGCAAAAGATACGTGCCCATGTGTTGTAAAAATGTCAGCTCTATAGCTTCAGCAGATTTCGAGAAAATAATTTAATATTTTGACACAAACATCACCTTAAAAGCATAATGCGATAAGAGTTTAGTTATGTAATATTAGTTACACTTAAAACAGATACAGTACCTAGGTAACTTTGCTTTGTACTGTAATATTGTTTTGATTAGTTTATTGATTACTTTTGTAAGGCTAAAGATATCATCAATATAAATTTCTACTTATCATATCATACTCAATCTCTTTCTTTCGAATATCACTTTCTTTATGAATGATGTGTTTCATTCATTTAGTACAGTATAGTTGTACTACTATGGAATTTATGTGAATATTCCTTCTTAACTCTCTATTATGTTATTAAGATTTAAAACACAAGTGCAATATTAAGAAATCAGTGTTAGTACTTTTGTTTTACAGACAATATAGATAATATTAAACAGAAAGAAGCCATATAAAAATAACGACATAAAATTTCACGTTCCGTTTGAAATTTGTGCACCACTGTTTTCTTAATGCAACAGGTTGCTTATTCATATACACAACCCTTCCTCTTTCCATACATAGCGCTTGCTGCCCGCGCACGACGTCAATTTCAGAAAAATGCACTTGCTTTGACATCACTGCCTTACATCATAGCAGAACAGATTGGTAACGGAGTTTAGCAAAAGTATGACTTAAATTCCTGTTTTTAACTTTCTTTAATTTAAAGAAACAAATATCAAAAGTCCTTCAATAACTGTCTATTCAAAAATACAAAATATTACATAGGTTACATGAACATATTCTGACTAGCGCTTTCGCTATTATAATAGCTTCTTCAGGTCAGACTTATTATTGATTTTTGCAGATTTTACAATGTGCTGCCACGTCGTGGTGACTGATCCAAAGCAATATTTTAATTTGTTATTCTTTTTATTGTCTGTGTCGCTATTTTAAGCTGCATATATATCTTGCAGACCTTAATTTTTTAACAAATTTTGATCTATTACCTGCACACATGTCAAATACTTTTATGTATTAATTTTTAGGCCTCATGAAGGCTTTTACTGCCATATATATATCAGACTGTTCATAAGTCTTTTTACTTTTCTTAACATTGTATTTTTATATTTTCACGTCATGTACTTTAACACTTTTCGACGTTACTTGTCCATACATGTCTTTATATGAAAAGCTTAACATCACGCAAGTCTGACCTGAAGATGCTATTATAATGGCGAAAGCGCTAGTCAAAGATACGTTCATGTAACCTATGTAATATTTTGTATTTTTGAATAGACAGTTATTGAAGGACTTTTGATATTTGTTTCTTTAAATTTGTTAACTTGTCGGACCAACATGCCTTTCAAATTTTCTTTAATTTGTCTGTTCATATTAATAATTATGTTTTTGTATTTCATTTAACTCAATTTCTTAAGTTTATTGTAAGGAGTATGATGGTGGTGGTGATGATGATGATGATGATGATGATGATAATGATGATGATAACTGACATACTTCCGAAGAAAATCTACAAAAATATAATACGTACTTTCAATATACGAGTAAAATAAAGTAAATATAGCATGAAAAGATAATGTAGATAATAGGCGGTATGTGAAATTTATAAAAAGGGCCACTACTTCATCTAACTTTTTACATAAATACATGCAAATTTAAACCTGTGCAACGAGATTGTTTGAGAAGTTCTTTTCTTCCACAACGAGCAGGCCAGTTGGACTCTTCCAATCTCACGTAAACATATCTTGCTGTCCTGCTCTAGATTTCCCTACATTTCTGTAGCTCTAAGTTTATAGTTTCGTATTACTTTTGATGGAATTTCTTTATTCTTTCTTAGTATGTATTCTTATCAGTTTTTTCACTGTTCATAACTTTTTGTTTTTAGACTGCATTTCTATATTTAACTCCGTATTGATGTCTGCCCTTCGCTTCTTATCAAAGGTGGTAAATCGATCTACTCATCTTAAAAGATCTTCATATCATTAGATTGCATTCTTTTTCATCTTAACTATTTATTTTCACACCCATAAGTTGCCATACGTACCGTCATCACTTTGTAGAATTTAATTTGAATAGATCTTAATGTATTTTTCAAGATTCCTCGTTATTTTTTCAGTTTTATTAATGAATTTGAGGAAATAATGTGTAAATGATAGTCGATGGCCAGCAGACATGTTCTAGGCCTACAGCATTTCGGTGGATGACTGATTTTTATCCTTACAATAATTCAGCGTCATCGATTTGGTTAGAAAAGCAGAGAATAAGATGGGGAATACAGAAATAAAAATATCAAATGTGAGGACGAGATCAAGTGGTCGGAGGTCAAGCATTAGGATTTTAGAACGATTGTAGAGAACTCTGGTGGAAAGCGTGCTGACTGAAAGGTTTCCCCAGCAATTTGAGGTAATAATCACGGCCTCATTGTTCATTATATTACCGTAACATTTGATTGACACGTAATAATATAATCTGACTCATAGTGTGAGAAAAATATCGGAGTGAAATAATCTGGACGATAATGAACAAATTCTTTCAGTGACAAGATTAAACGTGAGAAATATTATGCAATTTTCAGTTGAATATATTATTTAGGAATAACAGTTGTTACAACAGCGCTGCTGAAGTAATCATTTATTATTATTGTTACAATTTAACTGCACAAAATATTAAAATAATGTAGAAAACCGGAGATTTCACATTTTCTTCGAAGTTATTTATGACCATGGTCTTCGTCTTGTTTGCGTTTATCTTCATCCCATACTGCTCATAGATATCATTTAGCTCCACTAGCATATCCCTTAGTATCATCTCCTCTTCTGCTAACAAAGCCGTATCATCGGCAAATCTTATACACTTTATTCTTCTTCCTCCTACTTTTATCCCTCCCATATTCTGAAAACAGTTCTTCACCAAATCCTCCAAGTACATGTTCAACAGGGTAAATTATAAAGGTCATCCTTGTACTTCTCTCCCTGTTTCACTTCCTTCAGACATTTCCTCTCCTATCCTGACTTTGATTCATTATTTCATATATAGGTTACTGAACAGTCTCCTGTCTTTCCAATCCACATTTATTTTCTTTAGGATTTTCATCAGTTTGTTCCAATCCACTCTGTCAAACGCCTTTTCTAGGTCTACAAATACTATATACACTTTTTTATTCTTCTCTAGGTATCTTTCGCCGATTGTTGGTAGCAGTCCAGTTGCATCCCTAGTACCTTTTCCTTTTCTGAAGCCAAACTGCTCTTCTTTCAATTGTCCTTCCACCTTAGAATATAAACGTCGATTCAGTATTCGCAGTAGAATCTTCGTCGAGTGCGATATCAGGCTGATAGTCCTGAACTCCTTACATTTCTTGGCATTATTTTTCTTCGGTATGAATAGCAAACATTTCTTCTTTTTCATGTGGTTTTTTATAATCTTCCGCATTCATTTTGAATTATTGAGTATTGAAACGACTGGAAGGATTTTTAGTTTTGATATGGAGAAGAATTAAGCTTGTGAAATAGATAAAAAGGAAATTAAACTCTTCTAAAAAGAGTGGGTGAAGATATACTAATGCTGAAACTGAGCAGGAAGAAAATTGAAATTGGCCGTATCTCTGGCTGAGAAGAAACTACCTTCTAAAGGATGTGCTGGAAGTAATGGTGGATTTATTTTATTTTATTAGGTTATTTTACGACGCTTTATCAACATCTAAGGTTATTTAGCGTCTGAATGAGATGAAGGTGATAATGCCGGTGAAATGAGTCCGGGGTCCAACACCGAAAGTTACCCAGCATTTGCTCATATTGGACTGAGGAAAAACCCCGGAAAAACCTCAACCAGGTAACTTGCCCCAACCGGGAATCGAACCCGGGCCACCTGGGTTCGCGGCTAGACGTGCTAACCGTTACTCCACAGGTGTGGACAGTAATGGTGAATGGGGAAAAAAAGTTCGGGGCAGAAGGGGATATCAGATGATGGGCAACATTAATGCGTATGTATCGTATGCGGAGACGAAGAGAAAGGTACTGTTGTGTTCAGATAGCTTGGGCGGTCATAACATTCTGCGGAGTAAACTAGGCAAATCCATTTCATACTGACAAGAAAAAAAAATAGTGTATGGGTTAGTCTCTGTGCAGCTCCTGTAGAGTTCACTTATTTTCCTTGTGCAAGTGCGTCATATACTAACTATTGCAAAAACATTAATACCGTAATGGAACCAATAAAGGCATTGTAGTTTATTTTATTGTGAGTAAAAGACTATAAAGAGAAGACTGCATTGTGTTAAGTACGAGTTTTTGGATAGCAGTGAATGGGAAAACTGATTGCCCATTGGATTGCAGGTACATAACCAATGTTTTTCAACATAACTATAACTTACGTCAGCATGCATGCAGTTCCCCTTCTTCCCCTTCCTGTCTCACTGCATATGCTGAGAAACTTACTCCACATCACTTCTAATCAAATGTTCGCGCATAACATCGGCCAGTAGAAAAGAGAGAAGATTGGAGATTGCTGGGTTTACAGTGAAGAACCTGCCCTTGAGCAGAAAACTATGAATGAAAGGAATAAAGTAGGTGTCACCAATGATTTCAGTTTACTCTGAAATTCTCATTCCATTACTTTGCCATTATGACCATGTTCTCATTTGACCATTTTTAGTAGATTATTTTACGACGCTTTATAAACATCTCAGGTTATTTAGCGTCCGAATGATGTGAAGGTGATAATGCCGGTGAAATGAGTCCGGAGTCCAACACCGAAAGTTACCCAGCATTTGCTCATATTGGACTGAGGAAACACCCCGGAAAAAACCTCAACCAGGTAACTTGTCCCGACCGGGAATCGAACCCGGGCCACCTGGTTTCGCGGCCAGACGCGCTGACCGTTACTCCACAGGTGTGGACTTGACTATGTATGAATCACATTTGTATCTACCAGAGGCCTGGATCGGACGTTTGCGCTCGAGCGCCAAGTAGTTCATAGCATAATCCGATAGGTAGCGCACATACATGATGGGTAAAATTGTCGCGAGCAATAAATCCTCGAACGCTATAAGCCGAGCGTTAGACATTCGTTCTTGTTACAGTGATGAACTGTGTAGTAACATCATAGATGTTTATGATTTCAAAACTTTGCAGTGTTTAACTAACCTCTCCATATTACAACTACAAAACTTGCTTTAAAATGTAATATAAATGTTGTAGGTAAATGTTTTTTTCCTCCCACTCAGGAGTGATTTTGATTTGCCACATCTGATAGATGTTATTGGATGTAAATGTAATTATTATAAACGGAGAACACAATCACGATAATGCAAGAACTGTATCAAGTTTTCTAGCAATAATAATAATAATAATAATAATAATAATAATAATAATAATAATAATAATAATAATAATAATAATAATAATCTCTAATAATTAGTGTATCAATCTTTGCGTCTGTAACAGTTGTGCAGCATGATTATTCGTTTTATTATATTTTCTGTGACGTTATCTCTGTACTAATATTGTTAGTAATTTACTGCTATATAATAATATTTTGTAAAACGTGTCTACATTGTCGCAGTATATAGGCGGAACACTATGTATGGACCTATTATATTATATATGTGATAAATCAAATATTGAATAATCATTAATTAGGAATAATAACTGTATATCAAAGTTTTTCATACGATTTTATTTATAACTTCATGTTACTGTTTTGGAACGTTCCATTACACGTTTGCCATAAACGCAGAAAATAAAGCCTTATTTTTACCGTGTGAGCAAAACATATGTGTATCTTATCTGTCGCCTTTCATACAAGATAAGACATGTCGGTGAGATGACCTTGTACTGTGCTTCTATTTATTACGAGCGTATCACGACCGATCTTTTCTCACTCGAGGGTGCGACATTCGACCGAGTTCAAGCGAGCGATTTAACTCCAATGCAGCACACTGGTACCTACAGTAAAAAAAAAAGGAACATGAAATAAAGAATGGTAAATGCTTTACTTTCCACTACGTAACTCGTACCCAAAAATGTTTGCCCAAAACATAGTATAGAGGTGGTCGGACGTTGCTCAAACAGTAGTTGAGATGTGTGACAGCCGTCGTGTGATGCTGTCAAGATGACGGACAGACTTGCTTGGAGAAACAGTTGGCTGTGCTGTGATTAACATATTCGCACGTAGAAACAAGACGACAGTGGATGTGGCACAAGCAGCAGATGCGATGCGGTGTATTCATTACGGGTGACATAAGACTGAATGCCAGAAAGCGTGACGCTCACTCTTTACAACGCCATGGCCACTGTTTACCCTTTAATCCCTCTACTTGCCGCCTTATTTGATTGTGGGGCGTCGGTAACCGAATGGTTAAGGGGAGAGGATGGTATTTTTTAAAACTTATTTCCTATTTGGTGTAAAATATTAATTTTTTGTATGTAGAGAGCTCATAGCTGTAGCAACTCAACCAAGTAAAAAAAAAGTATTTGGGTGCCGAGATTAAAAAAATATATGTACCCAATGTAGGATTTTACTAAAACCGATATAGGCCTATCTAAACCATTTTTAAAGATAGGTTCAAACAAATTTTTGCAATGTACTTGCAAAAGCATGCTCTACAATCAGTCTGTAACAGAATTTTGATATTGGTCCCTACGTTTGTAAAATAAACAATTAAAATTTAAATAATTTCGAGGGAAAAATTGTTCCGGGGCCGGGTATCGAACCCGGGACCTTTGGTTAAACGTACCAACGCTCTCCCACTGAGCTACCCGGGAACTCTACCTACACCGATCCAATTAACTTTACAGGAGTTATTCCTGAAAACTTAATTTGCATAATACACGTCACTGTACGTAACAGAAAACCACAATTTAAAGTCACACAGAGTTAGTGTGCACTCAAATGTTGGTTGCTTGACGGTTGTCAGCCCACTTTGAGGTTTGTGGATATAGAGGGAAAAATTGGATCGGTGTCGGGTAGAGTTCCCGGGTAGCTCAGAGCGTTGGTACGTTTAACCAAAGGTCCCGGGTTCGATACCCGGCCCCGGAACAATTTTTCCTCGAAATTATTCAAATTAACTTTACAGAGAGTTATTCCTGAAAACTGAATTTGCAATTAAAATTTAATAACACTTTTTTGATTTCCTTTTTCGCAAACAAACGGGCATAGTTTAAAAATAAAGAAATCTATTAACAAAATTCTGTTACAGGAAAAGTTTCCTAATAGTCTAAAGAATGTGTGTTCTAAATTTCATGCATGTATCTTTAATAGTTCAGAAATTATATCCATTTTATCTGGCAATGTTGCAAAAGAAATGAAGTTACCGGAAACAACGATAAAGGGGTCGTGTGATTTAAAAATCCATAGCGCAGGAAGTTTAAAAATGGCGTCTCAACATTTGATAAGGGCACAAATACCCATAAATGTTATGCAATGCATTCCATACATATTAAAGAGTATTTTAAAGACTTTCCTTTTTTGAAAATTTAATTTACCGGAAAAAAACAATGAAAAGGGACGTGTGATTTTAAAATCCTTAGCGCAGGTAGTTTAAAAATGGCGTCTCAACATCCGCTAAGGGCACAAATACCCACAAAATGATATGCAATGCATTCTGCACGTATCACAGAGTATTCTAAAGAATTTTTTTAATTTACTCATTTTTCACCAAAAACATCGTCCTCTCCCCTTAAGACGTCGGTTTTCGAAGCCGGATAATTGAGTTCAAATCCTGGTAGATCGAAATGTAATTTATGGTGGACAAAGTCGATGTTGGGAGTGTTTTTCTCAGATGACTTCAGATTTCGCTGCCACAATTCCATTATTCCCCATTCACTATTCTCCATAATCAGAAATAATGTGGACGGAATCTGCTGCATCTGAAGTGACAGCCTATAATGATCCACGGCAGATGAAACAATAATAGGCTATTCCAGCCAACGGAGAGACCCATGGACTTGGTGTAGTGCACTTGGAGGAAAGACATAAACAATCTGCTATTTTAATTTATTGTCCTTAACATGATAACTTAGTAAAGAACTATTTGCAGAACATGGGAGGAGTGATAGTAGGAGGAAAAAGAATAAAGTGAATAAAATTTTAAAAGTGCTATCTTGTGGATATGACTAGACGGAATGTAAGCATTACATAGATGTCTTTGGTTTTGTAATCAATCGTATATTAGGCCTATTATTAACCCAGATATGCCTGAAATATTTTTTTGCCATTTTTGTGTATTTTTCAAATCTCATTCAATGCAGTATATAACTGAAGTATTTGTATGGTGTCGAAACATTCTAGTTGTAAATGGTTGAGCTAGAAACAGATGTCCTTTTAAAAGGACAGTAGGCATATGAGCATACATTTTGAGGAATAATTATATACTATGCTTACATGAAAGGAAACAATATAATTGTTGTAATTTACAATTATTATTATTATTATTATTATTATTATTATTATTATTATTATTATTATTAACAAATTATTACGTTATTATAGTTTCTTTATTATTACTACTAATATTATTCTGAAGAATGATGCATTGTGGCTAAATTCGTTTTAACTCTGGAATGCTTTCGTCATTGAATAGTACCGTATTGCTATTGATACGTAAAAATAAGTAATAGGCGAAAAGAGTGTTGAAGTTTCGAGGAGGAGGTTATATTGGGAGAAAAGTGACGATACAGATAATGAAGCAGTTGCTGTGGCAATGTCGAAAGACAGGTTTGAGTTCATTTTATAAAATGTACATTGTTATAACAATGACAATTTAGATAGAAAATAATACCTCTTCCAAAAATACAAAATGAAAAACAATAGAAACTTATGTCCGTTCAATACCTCCCTTCAGAACGTCACCAGTCTTCCACTTGTAAACAGACCTTGCTGTGCAAATCTGGCTTTCAGGTATATCTCCCTGTGAAGCAGACTTGAATAATTTCAAAGGAAAAATTGTTCCGGAGCCGGATATCAATCCCGGGACCTTTGAGTTAGCGCACCAACGCTCTCCGACTAGCTACACAGCAACTACACCCGACACTGTCTCAACTTTTCCCTTCATATCCACACACCTCAGTGGGCTGACAAGACGCCAGAATCCCAATTTTGAGTGCACACCAACTCTGTGTGGCATTTGTAGGCTGCATTATAGTGATATGTCTGTATTTGAGATGAAATTTTGCCCGTAGCATAATTTTCAAACGTAGATAGCATTTTATGCAGGGAAAATCCACTAAAATTGAAAAAGCGAAACAATTTCAAAATATATGGGGATATGCCTACTGTCCTTTTAAAAGGACACACAAGTTTTCGTCATTGTCATGTCGCAATGAATAGACATTTCGAACACATTGTGGTTTCACGTAATATTTATGATTATTAGGAGTCATTTGATCTACAACAATCAGTAAAATAATTCCGAACTGTAAAAATATTTAACATTCTTATCTGATTTGCGTCTCGGATGCCATAGCTGAAATAAACGAACAATTCCACGTACATATCTCAAACTCAACGGTGACCAGAACTCTAATTACCATTCTTAACACACCTAGCAAACCTCTAATTAAGACCAATAATAGTGACACCTGTGAAAAAGTAAATGCATTGACTGTAGAGTGGGTAACTGTCATTTTAATAGGACAGTAGGCATATCTGGGTTAATTTATTTCATAGACGTTTTACCATTGTTACGCTTTGAGATTCTTGCTTATATTATTTAATTGAAACTTTACTTAATGTATAAACATTTGGCAAGTCTCAAGTTACGTGGGGTCAACATGACGCCACAGCTCAATCTAAGTGGAGAATAACTAATTAGGATTCACGAGATCTAAATTTTTGGCTGCATGAAGGGCGCAATTTGACCTTCGGGAAATTTTGAGCGATTCTGTTGAAGAAAGCTTTGGCGGTGCTGATAGTCTTGGAGTATTTCGGTTCTTCTGTCATGATAAATTGTATTTCATTTAATTAGTATTGTCTCAAGAACTCTTGAGTGTACTCTTTAACTTAGAAATGGCATGAATTAAAGAATTATCTATTTAATTATCCTTATTCTTTCCCTGCACTTTAACTAAGAAGATTCATAGTTTAAATATTTAAACCTTTCTTCGATCTAACATAACAGATATTCAATAAGACTTCATTGACGTGAGGTAAACACTATACAATTGTTTTTACATAGCGTTAGAACTGTGTCGTCGGTGTAACGTACACTGCGACCAATACTTACTGTAAAATATATTACAGTACTTGAAAGACAAACGGTTTAATTTCTCAATACACGAAGTGAAAGGAGAAAGTTTTGCAATGTAACGGAAATGCACTTTCCAGCATTCCTGGCATGAAAGAAATAATTTTGACTACGACGTCTGTGTGCCCATATACAGAGGTTTTCCTAACACGTGGTCGGATTTAGTAAATTAGCTTACAAAGTTTATTAAAAGTTCTTCGGAATATGTATGATAAGACTTTCTTGTGTTAAATTGTAACGTATCTTGTTTACATGTTTCGACCTATTATGGGCCATTTTCAGAAATGGTCGTTGCTGGTCTTGGCGCCTCTTGCTTCGTTTCCTGTGAGGGTGTGTTTGTGTGGTGTATAGTGAAGTCAAAGTGTGTGTGTGTTCTGAAATTGAGTTGTGTGTTTAGAATTTCATTGGAGTGTGTTTTCGTTTGTCTGTATATTTCATATTGTTCTAGTGTGTTTAGTTTCTGGCTTTTTGGTTGGATGTGTATATTTCCATGTCTGTGTTGATATCTCTATAGGTGTGGTTAGCATTTGTGATGTGTTCTGCAATGTGAAGGTGCTTTGTAATTTTGTTATGGCTGTGATGTGTTCTTTGTAGCATATGCAGAACACATCACAAATGCTAACCACACCTATAGAGACATCAACACAGACATGGAAATACTACACATCCAACCAAAAAGCCAGAAACTAAACACACTAGAACAATATGAAATATACAGACACACAAAAACACACCCCAATGAAATTCTCGACACACAACTCAATTTCAGAACACACAGGCTCTTTAACTCCGCTATGCACCACACAAACGCACCCTCACAGGAAACAAAACAAGAGACGCCAAGACCAGTAACGACCAGTTCTGAAGATGACCCATAATAGGTCGAAACATGTAAACAAGGTACGTTACAATTTAACACAAGAAAGTCATATCATACATGTTCAGAAAGTGATACAGTGTTAAAAGTTGTGTAATTAAGATGTATAAAAAGTTCTTTACCCTCTGATTGAGATTCGGGCTGATATATTATCAGGAAATGCATCTCACTTGACGATATGTCAGAGAAATGACGATTGTTTGTATGCATCTGAAGTCTGACTATTGTAATATGTAGCTAGTGGGTTATGTATGCAATGGAGAGGGAAAATAACTGGCCCCCCTATCCCATTATCTCCTGGCCTCCTTGGTATTACTTGTGAGGTTGAGTCCTGTCTTCGGACAGTTGACTAAACAAAACAATAAGTTCTTCAGAAGTGATGCATATCAAGTGTATAATGTGCGATTTTAGGCTTTCGCTGGCAATGCGTTAAAAAATTCACTTTCAAGTAGTATTCCACCGTGTCTTGTAACTTAATTTTCCAGGACACGATTGGATATTGAAAATTTATTTCTGAAATGTAGATTTTTGTGTACTTTTACTAAAAACACAAAACGAGGAATTGCTGATTTTTTCGGACTATTTATTCCTGCCTATTTTTCTTGCACAGGATGAAGTAACAAATGAATCGATACATATAATATTTCTTAAAAAATTAATATTCCCAAGGCTTTACGCATAACATTATTTGTAAAGACAGATGCCTATGAAGTGAAAAAGTATTGAGGTCATTAGATCCACAAATAAGTATTGGAAAATCTTAGGTCTTCTGCGTCAACAATTTACGTTGATTATGTTGAATTATTGTCATCATCACTTCACTCGTTAAAGCCCATTAGACCCTTCCAAACTTCAAGAAAATTTACCTAAACTCTTTTGTGGTTAGAGGAGACCGACATTTCTATGAATTCGAATTTGTTAAGCCTTTATTATTATTATTATTATTATTATTATTATTATTATTATTATTATTATTATTATTATTACTATTATTATTATTATTATTATTATTATTATTATTTTATTTTAATTGTTAAGGTGAATGTATGTGTTCGTGCGAGCGTTGTTTGTTTTTCATTTCTCTTTATAAGTTATATACAATATGACTCCTATTCATATCTATGTAATTTTTTCCATCTATCATAAAGACATTTTTACAGTTTCTGTTTTTTCTTCCTGTACTTTTCTAAATTTTCACTCGCGTAAAGTCACCATAGACATTATCATTATGTAATATTAATTATATACTCTTAGGGATTTTATGTTTCATATTCTGGATTTTTTGCATACATTTAAAATATAATTACTTTTGTGTTTAGACATTTGAGGTTTATATGCATTACTCTCGTACCTTAAATACAGTTGATCATCTCCCTTAAAGCATTAGACCTTAGCAGTTTCTTACGATTTGTAACCATGTTGCCATGCCATAATTACAAGTTAATTGCAATTTGATACACATTCTTACGTTTATAATCATTGTACTTACAATTAATTATGTTTTGTATTTTGTTGTATTTTCCTTGAAACACTTACTGGCTTTTAAGGAACCCGGAGGTTCATTGCCGCCCTCACATAAGCCCGCCATTGGTTCCTATCCTGAGCAAGATTAATCCATTCTCTATCATCATATCCCACCTCCCTCAAATCCATTTTAATATTATCTTCCCATCTACGTCTCGGCCTCCCTAAAGATCTTTTTCGCTCCGACCTCCAAACTAACACTCTATATGCATTTCTGGATTCCCCCCTACGTGCTACATGCCCTGCCCATATCAAACGTTTACTTGAAGGATTCGTAACAAGCTGTTTTTTACGGTGATGGGTTGTTAGCCCTTCGCCCAACCCCCAAGCTGGAGGACCACCCCTCATCGGCTGTCCACGACTGCTTATTCAATATATTCACAGCTACCCTCCATATCTGGAGGCCGTCTCCTCGATCCGCAACCTGAGGACGCGCCATGCCGTGGTGATAGGGACCCACAATACATGACCTTGAAATACTATTACATTTATTTAAGAAGACGAAAGTTTCACATTGATCGTGTTCAGATTCAGTGACCTGATGGTCAGCAAACAGCAAATGAAATATATATTTTTAAAGTTACATTATTTGTTGTAACATAAATTAAAATCTTTTGCTGTTCTTCTAACCAACTTAAGTTAAATCTCTATAGCTTATAACAGTGATGTCAAAGCAAGCGCATTTTTCTGACCTTGAGGTCGTGAGCGGGCAACAAGCGCTAGTGGCGAAGTGCATCAACATTGATTAAAAACGCAGTAATCATAGATTACGAAACGATGGTTAAACAGTAGCCGTGGTTAAAATGTAATTTATGTGCACCATTCATAATCACCGATTACTAAAACTTGGCTAGCTGACACCTCATTTAACCAGAGTAAAGTCTATGATGGTACATTGTTTCTACAAAATGACTAAAGGAAAGCATCCATACCGCTGCAAAGATAATAGTCAACGTCTAAAAACGACTGCGCTCACTATGTTCTACATCGAAATGAACGCATCCTACATTTTCGCGTTGCATTTGTTTGCCTTTGGGCGCTGTTATATTTGTGAGTTCCATTTCTTTGTTTTTCAGTACTTTTAGGTTAAAATCGTACAAAATTGAAAATTGAATCCAAAAATGATTATATCCCAATGTTAGGTTGAAGTATCGATAGACTTAATTACTAGATTTAAATGTAGGCCTATTATATAAAAAAGATGGAATATCCATAAAGGAAAAGGATGCAGAAAATTGGTAGGAATGTGTGTACGATCTTGGACTACACCAGGGAATTGTGCATTATCCTAAGATCCATCCATAACCTCTCTTTGTTCAGCCAGTGACATAGAGAAAGAGATACTGGTATTCGAGTATTCCCTCTTAAAATACAGAAAATAATAGTTACATAGAATCGTAATATAAGCAGCCGATCCATTGGAGAAATATGATTGTTCTTGTGTTATTTCAATTGATCCATTTGTAGATCTTGATAAACGAAATCCCTCCTGAAATTTTCTGTCACCTAATTGCTCGCAAGAATTCTCTCTTTCCACTAAAGAACCTTCACGCTCACGCTCTATCCAAGTAATTCAAGTACTGCACAATAATAATCGTCTTCGAAATAATCACCTGTGGTTATGGCCGCCATTTTGCTTCACTTGCTCTACTAATCGCTGGTTATCTCCTTTAACCGCTCATATTTGGCCGGTTAGAGATTACTGTGGTTAACTTCCTATTTAAGTCGTAACCGAGGTCGATCCACCGTAAAAATGCTTAATCGGGGATTAGGTCACAATTTTAACCGATGGTTACACTAACCGACGTTGATGCACGTGGGCATAGGTATGGTAAGAGCAAAGATTATGTATATGAATAAAGAGCCTGTTGGATTAAGAAAACAGTAGTGTACAAACTTCAAACAGAACGTGAAATTTTATGTCGTTATTTTATATGGCTATTTGCTGTTTGATATTATCTACATTGTGTGTAAAGCAAAAGTACTAACACCAGTTTCTTAATATCGCAGTTAACAACATAATAAAGAGTTAAGAAGGAATATTCACATAAATTTCATAGTATTAAAACTATACTATATCAAGTGAATGAAACATCATTCATAAAGAAAGTGATATCCCAATGAAAGAGATTAACAATGCCATGGTCAGTTGGAATTGATATTGATGGTATCTTTAGCCTTATAAACAAAGCTCGGAACTTGGGGACTTGTGTCTTTGCACGTGGCTAAGCGACCGGACTTCAATGTCAACAAACTCCCGCTTCCAGCACGGAGGTACTGTCAGGTCTGCTATAAAAGTGGTTTCTGACTGGAACAACATATTGATAGTATTATGGTAGGTTGAAACACGTAATATTATAGCATATATAATAAAAAAACATGAGAAATATATCAAATTTACTGTTCTGCTATGTACATTTTATTACAGTGTATGACTACGTACATTCCAAGGTTTCCGGATCCATAACTTCTTCGCTGATATGAAACGAGAAAAACTTATTTCCAAGTCACATGAAGTGACGGGCGCAAACTTAAAATACTGAATGTTTTCACTGTCACTGTTTTCTGTCTGATTTTCAGCAATTGCTAGCTGATCTCGTATGTGAGAAAGATAAGTATATCCTAAATTTTTCTCAAAAATAGTTTTCAATTTGTTCTACGGTAGGTTCCTCTGCTACTTGATCCATGGATATGGCCAAATCTGCCACCAATTTAAGGGAATGCAATGTCTTTCAATGAATGCCGGTTTCCAGCCTCTAGTTTTTGTGTGGCACAACTTACAATATATAAACTCTCCACTCGAAGAAAATAATGTATCTCCTTCGAATTCCTCCACGAAATTCTGTACCTAAAATTTAAAAAATGTATTTTCAAACTTTTATAATATCCATTCGAATAACACATATTTTCTAATTCCTCAAACAGACCGTTTATCTGTAATTCTCTGAATGTCATTGTCTTCGACGTGCCACAGTTTCCTCGTCCGTCTTCCTCTCATTCGATGTGACCACTTTCTTAGTGTATACGACTGTCCCTGAGCACTTGCACCGTGAGCTGTGTGTACGGTGTACCTGTAACCTTACTCATGCACATGAAACACAAGTCCCCAAGTTCCGAGCTTTGCTTATAAAAGTAATCAATAAAGTAATCAAAACAATATTACAGTACAAAGGAAAGTTACCTAGGTAAGTTACGTGTTTCAGCTGTAACCAATATTACATAACAAACCCTTATCGCATTATGCAAACCCCTTATGCTCAACTTCCTATCATCAGAATATTAAATTATTTTCTCGAAATCTGCTGAAGCTATAGAGCTGACGTTTTTACAACATATGGACACATATCTTTTGTTTATGATGTGACATTAGTTGCTTTGTTTTATTCATTTCCTTACAAACATCTTCCATGCGAATATTTTCATAATTTTCAAAAACGTACCGTTACTGTATCTTCAGTAATACATAAATTTACGATATATTAGATTTACGAAAACATCGTTTCAGTACCTGTAAGGCTACTAAATAAACATATCTGAAAATTTCACCTTTCTGTAATAAGTTGAGAAAATACTACTTATGAATAAAAAGGAAACTCGTGAAAAATGAGCATTAAAATTAAAACTTAAATTCTTATAATGCATATAAATATTTTGTGCGAGATCGTGCGTATTTGCTTGTTTTCCGCACAGAACCAATACGCGGTAAGTGTGAAATACCACATTCAATATTCCCAACGTAACACACATAACAATTTCCCTCTTCTTACCGCTTAAGCGCGACATTCATTTTACTGCTTTAGGCTTTTAACATATTATTTTTAGAGACGTTTAAAATAGTAATAATTATAAATTGGAAACTTACCACTGCAATTTCACCTAAATTGCACTGTTAATTATTGTTTTTAAATATTTGCAAAAATTAAGTAAAGTCTACTACTCCACGAAACTTATTGCATTCCTGATACAAGTAACATTAAGGAAGCCGTGAAAAAAAATCAACGAGATTCCAGATGCCGATGTTATTACTGCAATATGTTATATAAATAATATTGTTAAAATATTAAAATGAAAAATAAATCATTACATAACCTTACCGTTTGTTTTAAGTTCGCATTTATAGACTGGGGAGGGGGAAGACAGACGTATATCACGGCCTCCTGGAGTATAGTAAGCACAGAAAACATTTTACAGCAACAATGCTGAAAAAAAAGATATTTTGGTGTTCCGAAGTTGGCGTCATTAAACAGAAACCAACATGGAGATTTCATTGGAACTAATTATAAATTCGTCTTTCAGGTATGTAATAAACGATCTTTGCACAAAATAATGTACGATACACGAGCGGTGTGTTTGTTTTCATGTTCTCGGAAATTAAACTACGTTTCGCTTTTTCAATCTTTTCCTCGACCATGAAAACGTCAACATACCGCTCTTGTAACGTATATCACTATAAAGAAAATAATCTGCCTTCAATGAGGGTGACCATAAAAATGCAGAATAAAACCATTACAGAATAATTTAGAAAAACAGGAATTGTTTCTTATACTTCTCAGACAAATCTAAAAATTAACGTGGATACAGTTTTAATAAGTTCTCTTCCCTTCAACTATTGAATCAGTGCTGGCATCCCTGAATATAGCTCGACCAAGCGGCATATACTACCTCTCTCGTCTGTCTCTTTCCTTTCCGCTGTAAAGCGCTCAGACTCTCCTGAGCTCTAAAGCGCGCACTTTCCCATATGGACATCAGTTGACATGCCTGGCTTATAACGACAGTATATTCGCGCAATGTAGGAGGATACCTGAAGATCTACAGTTCCAGATTTTGGAAGGAAGCCTACTTTCAAATTATCTGAAGTGCAACAATTTTCTACTAAGCCTTATAGTGGTTCGCCGAGTCATCATAACCTATTATCACACCGGCTATGAATAATCCTGCAGATGAAAGCGGTTTAAAATGAAACAGAATAATCAGCCTTGTGCTGCGACAATGAAACCAGGTGGCTTGCAGCACTGACTTGTGGGTATGTTTCTGATGAATCATCCTCCACTATGTAGGTTGAGACCTTTAACACGACTGAGCCGAACAGAGGGTTTGTTCTTGTGCTGCCTACGGTCTGCATGTACTTAAATTAAAGGTCTGAAGAAAGATGACAAGGAGCATGCGGAGATCCTGTTAGAATGCAAGTGGCAATTCAGTAAACAACGAAGTGGAAAGCTCTTACTTAGGCTTTTTGCAGAGAGTCGTGATGGAAAGGAATGGGGGGTTTGTTACCTTCACCTCTCAACCCCGATCTACTTTCTTCACATTTCGCCTACTAAAATCAAAGGTCCGTCAACTTACACATCCTTCCGTTATCCTCAACTTTAGTCTCATAAGCTGAGATAGTCTTCTGAAATCCCGGTTGGATCGATTAACCGACTGGGTTTATAGCCGAGATTATCCCACTATAAGGCGAATGTAAGGTAATCTCACGACAAATCCTAAGACTAATTTCGCCAGATACCGTTTGTATGTCACCATTGCTACTGACGCTATATAACCCCGTTGTTAATATAAAGGAATATTACATTAGAGGCTCCAAAAGGCTCTTATGGTGGCGGAATATTAAGAATCCCACCTCACGAGGCACTGAATAGCAGTAAGGATGTCGGTCCTACACGCTGGCCGCTTTGGGACCAAAGGAAATACCTCTAGTACAGCTTTCTGTTAACCCTTCAATTGGCAATATATTCTATAGGATACAACAGGTTAATAGGCTATCTATATTATATAATTTGAACTGGTAATGGAAATTACGGGAAAACGGCTGAACGGGTTTTAATGAATGATCCTTCATTTTGAAGCTTGGCATTCAAGGATTTTCAGAAAAATAGTAACTTTCAGTGAAGCGTTAGTTTTCCTACATAATTTTCCTATTTTCCAAAATCCATCTTTCGTCAATTTTGAGAACTAATTGCATTTCAGTATAAAACAAAACACACACTACAATAAACAATAGGATATTACACGAAGGCCATGACCTGCAGGATTGCTGACATATTTAGAGCTCAAATTCAATTGGTTATTAAAAACTTCAAGACTTACTAAAATAATTTACAGGTCTGATTCTGCGGTGTGTAATTTTTGTGAGTAGAACTGTGTATTGGATATTAAAATCTACAAAACTTGAAGTGGTTTGATGACATTATTACCATTATAAATGAAATATTATTGTAGTTAATGCCATGGTGTAATTATTTTTTCCATTTCATATTAATGCTATATTGATGATAGGAAAGTGAAACATTTTGGGGTTATGCAAGTAGATGTAGAGAATGTCTTAAATTAGATCTTCATTTAGTTTCAAACCTCTTAAATTTCGACATAGCCTAAGTGTTTCAGGAAATGTATCTTCCTCACGTACTGAAAGCTGGACAGTGCGAGGACGTGATGTTTCATAGTTTGACCTTCACTAAGCGAAGCGTGAAATAAATTCAGAGCACACTGTATAATTTCCTTGTTGATGTCAGCTAGGTTTCGAACCAGTTCACTCACGCAATCTGTGGTACATATATGCATCTCGTTAGTTATTTCACATGAATAGTACCAACCTTCAGTGAGTTTATTCCGGATTTCTATTTGATCACCCGGGTAGCTCAGTTGGTAGAGCAGCTGGCTACGGACTGGAAGGTCCGGGGTTCGATCCCAGGTGGTGACAGGATTTTTTCTCGTTGCCAAACTTTCAGAACGGCCCCGAGGTTCACTCAGCCTCCTATAAAATTCAGTACCGGGTCCTTCCCGGGGTTAAAAGGCGGTCAGAGCGTGGTGCCAACCACACCACCTCATTCTAGTGCCGAGGTCATGGAAAGCATGGTGCTCTACCTCCATGCCCCCCCAACTGCCTTCATGGCATGTTACGGGGATACCTTTACCTTTTTTACCTTTGCAAGATGAGTAAGTTACATGAAATTTCAGTCAGGTTTATTTATCCGAAATTAGGATATCTATGCCAAATTATCTGTACGCTGTGTTAGTGTACTATAATACAGCTGAAAATATTGTTTTCCTATATCTATATACTCGAAGTAATAATTTGTACTTTGTACCTAACTTAGGAGCAAAGTAAGTAGAAGATGAATTTTATAGGGTTATTCAGAAGTAGTAGATGAATTTTATAGGGTTATTCAGAAGTAGGTAGAAGATGAATTTTATAAGGTTATTCAGAAGTAAGTAGAAGATGAATTTTATAGGGTTATTCAGAAGTAAGTAGTAGATGAATTTTATAGGGTTATTCAGAAGTAAGTAGAAGATGAATTTTATAGGGTTATTCAGAAGTAAGTAGAAGATGAATTTTATAGGGTTATTCAGAAGTAGTAGATGAATTTTATAGGGTTATTCAGAAGTAGGTAGAAGATGAATTTTATAAGGTTATTCAGAAGTAAGTAGAAGATGAATTTTATAGGGTTATTCAGAAGTAAGTAGTAGATGAATTTTATAGGGTTATTCAGAAGTAAGTAGAAGATGAATTTTATAGGGTTATTCAGAAGTAAGTAGAAGATGAATTTTATAGGGTTATTCAGAAGTAGTAGATGAATTTTATAGGGTTATTCAGAAGTAGGTAGAAGATGAATTTTATAAGGTTATTCAGAAGTAAGTAGAAGATGAATTTTATAGGGTTATTCAGAAGTAGTAGATGAATTTTATAGGGTTATTCAGAAGTAGGTAGAAGATGAATTTTATAAGGTTATTCAGAAGTAAGTAGAAGATGAATTTTATAGGGTTATTCAGAAGTAAGTAGTAGATGAATTTTATAGGATTATTCAGAAATAAGTAGTAGATGAATTTTATAGAGTTATTCAGAAGTCACGAAATACTTTAAAGTTCTCCAATTTTGTTAACAAGTAGGTTAATATAATAATACTGATAATGATGATAATAATAATAATAATAATAATAATAATAATAATAATAATAATAACAGGTATGAACCAATTTATAAAAATAAATATATCCGAGCTCCAAATATTCAGATCGCCAATTATCCGGATCACGTTTCAGGACAGTTTAATATTGTTTATGCAAAGAAATTTGCATACGTGTAGGCTTTTTTATTTCGTGTACTATACTACCATACATAACTAAATTTCTGTTCGGTATGGAATAATTTTAATCCATTGAAAATTCTAAATTTGTTTGAATATGTGTAACTTGGTTCATTATAAACTGTAGGCCTGTAGTCATTTTGCACTTTTAATACATACAGTAGCTTAATATCTACTGTTGTTTCTAAACTCTTTTCACATCCGACTCAATTATCCGGATTCCTGCATATACGGATCATACTACCTCTTGTCAGTCCGGATAATTGGAGTTCTACTCTACGTTGATGAGTAGATCATCTGCTATAATCTCGCAACTTGATTCAGATTGTATGCTCCATATTCTAAATTATGTCTTATTTTCTGAATTTCTTGTAAAACCCTCGCAGCACTCACATCGATTTCTACAAATTATTGTCTTCAACATTTCTTATCTGCCACGGGACCGGTCTCGTTAAATAATTTTTACATGCTTCTGTAATGATGACAAATTGCAGGAGTCGTGCCTCAATTCGTTTAGAGTTCCATTATTTTCTGGTATGAATTACAAAAAAGAAAAAAAAAACACAAACGTAATAATTTTGATGCTGATCGGTTACTTTATTTTTCATTGTCTAGGAATGGATTTATTCAATTTTTTGACGTGAAACGTTTAATACGCCACCAAAAAGAGAGAAAACTTATAACCTTTTGACCAGGTTTTCCTGTAAACTATGGTGTCACTCTTGGACGATAGAAACAGAAGATATGGTAACTTTCTTACACAACCCATGGCCTACTCTATTGCAATAAACTCCGACGTGTCCACAGCTTTGGAGTAACGGTAGCATGTCTGACCGCGAAACGAGTGGGTTCGGGTTCAAATTCTTGTTGGGACATGTTACCTGGTTGAGGTTTTACCGGTTTTTTCGTCAACCTATTAAGAGCAAATGCTGGGTAACTTTCGGCACTGGACTAATTTCGCTGTCATTTTCACCTTATGTCACTCAGATGCTATATAACCACAGAGTTCACAAAGTTTCGTAAAATAACAGATAAAAAGCTCCAACGTCACTCGAGGTCCTTGTATCCACAAGATGTGGTTACGTGTCACGTGATAATATAAGCGTAACTGCCTGGACGAGTCCATTAATGTCCAGAGGTGCATGTATATGTATAAGCTATATGGACGAGTCCATTAATATGGAGGTTTGTTTACATTATTTTCAGAAAGTGTATCTCAGTAATGCTTCGTCATAGAAGCTAAGAAAGTACATAGTGTATTTTATTACTTTGCACTGCTCCGTCGATATAGGGTAAAGCCAATGTTCACCTACTTAGAGGTAACATGCGGAGCTAGTCGCCTGCAATCGGCAAGCGGTATTGCATGAAAGTCGAAGAATATTATGCACAGGATGATCGATCATATGGGAATGGGTATTTAAGAGTTGTTAACTCATTATAAAAAGAGAATCTGATAATTTTCATACGAGCGTCTTAATTACCATTATAGGCAAGTTTCATACGACTTTTTTGCTAGACCATATTTCTAACTTGAAATTATTCATAAGTATTCATGTTATGGTTATCTAAGTGAAGAGCGGAATTGACCTTCTAAATTGTGAGATGTGCGCAGACGCGAAAGTATTGATTTTTTCCGAGGGACGAATGTAATTGACCTTGATATAATCTAGAGAATAACATGAGCATTAATATTGATATAACCTGGAAATTGATTTAGAAAAACGAGATGACAAATTGAATTTATTTAAATATTATTTACAATTAACGCTAATTATTATAGTAACAGAACATAACCTTCTGCGACAGTATTGGATTTCCAGCCTCCGTGACGTTTCGCTAATTGTCTTTCGATTGCATATCCGAGAATAATCGATACTGGCGGTTTTATAATGGTACAATGGTGATTTTTCATCGGCTGAACAACTGAACTATAATGAATAGGTGTACTTTAATGAGATGCATTAAAGGGCTATTACCAGGTGTATAATTACTACATTTCGGCATGGTCGAGCATAAATTAATTTTACTTCCTAGAATATATCTATTTATAAAATAAAATAATAAGTAAATACCTAAGTGAATAAGTAAATAAATGAATGTGTGAATAAATAAATAAATAAATAAATAAATAAATAAATAAATAAATAAATAAATTCATAAATGGTTATTTAATGTAGCTGTATCAACTATTAGGTTATTCAGTGTGAATGGAATAATTCTGATAGCAAGATAGTATTTGACGAGATGAGGCCGAGGATTCGCCAGGTATTACCCGGTATTCGCTTTACACTTGGGGAAAACTTCGGAATAACTCCAACCAGGTAATCTAAGTAAGAATCGAACCCACGCCCGTCCGCAGCTCCGGATCAACAGAAAAACGTGCTACCGCGTAAGCTACACTGGTGCCTTATTTACTGAAATTAATTTTGAGATAATGATGTCAAGCGTCTCTGTAACAAAACTGTATACTTTTCATTGATAGTTCAAATCTACAACATCAGAAAGAAGTTGCGTACGTTTGTAGCCATTTCTGAACCTTGTTGCTACAGGTGAACTATATGTGAGAAAGACGCGCTTCCTTCTTTGTATTGTAATATGACAATAAAAAGAGCAGTCGTTAGAACTTGAACATCATCCATTAGTTGCGCTATGCACAGGATTTGCGTGTACGGAACATATCTGATGAAAATTATATAAAATCTGAGAAACTCTGCAGCTTTATCCGGGTTCTGTAACAACGGAACTGAGGCAATATACTTACTTTCATCTAAATATCACCCAGAGGTTTTCAGTTCATGACTGTTGTCTGTAATTTTGTGGTAGGCCTATATTGATAGTTTGTAATCCTCAAGTAACAGAAGGCGGAATAGAGTTAAGGATCTAATCCCTCAAGATACGTAATAGTAATGACGGTGATGAAGATGATTAAATTTGACTACTAAAAATAACATTTATTATGTTCTGCGGAGTAAATTATGAGATATAATTATATAGAAAAATATCCGAAAACATAGATTTACAAAATATTACAGTATTATTCTTATAAGGAAAAGCGATAATGGAGAAATCTATATCTATCTATCTACTGTATACTAATAACAAATCTGCAGCCGAAATTTTTCTGGTAATTTTCGATTTTCCAAAAATAATTGGTCCTAACATATATAATTAACCACCCTGAAACCGAAAATCTCTTTTTTCAAATTTTTGTTTGTCTGTCTGTCTGGATGTTTGTTACCTTTTCACGCGATAATGGCCGAACCGTTTTATGTGAAAACTGGAATATAAATTAAGTTCGTTATAACTTAGAATTTAGGCTATATGGCATTCAAAATATTTTATTTAAAAGGGGGGTTATAAGGGGGCTTGAATTAAATAAATCGAAATATCTCCCTTATTATTAATTTTCATGAAAAATGTTACGTAACAAAGGTTTCTTTAAAAATAATTTCTGATAAGGTTTATTCTATGCAAAATTTTGATAGGACTGATATTTAATGAGATAAATGAGTTTTAAAATTACAATAACAACGCCATCTTAAGCGGCTGAAATGAAATAAAAACAAATGACTTCGTCTATAAGAGGCCTTGGACAACAACAAACAAAAGCTATTTCTGTGTTTGTATGAAGTAATATCGAAAGCTAATTAACCGATTTGTATAATTAATTATTATTTCACCATTGGAAAGTGTAGTTTCTCTAAATGGACATAATGCTATAATGTTATTACAGTAACTTCTGAGTGAACTGAGGACAGGTAAGATTAAAATAGCGAATTAATTATTAAACGATTTATCCTTCTATCAAACACGAATGTTCCCTGGATCAAACGTCCTATTTTAATTATGTAATTACTTTATATTTATTTCTAACGGGTGCAGCGGAGCGCACGGGTGCGGCTAGTAGTTTAATATAAATTTAAATAAATGAGTCTGCCAGTATTACCCATTAGCTCCGGTATTGTTAAGTGTTGTTTAATGTTTACATTGCCGGTGTCATTTCAAAATAGCGGAAACATGTAAAACAAAATAAACTAAAAGAAAATTTTATATTAAATACAATTTTATTTTTGGTAATCAGGAACCTGTTTCAGAATATTTAAAAATACAAATTATCAATTAACAACTAACATGTAAGGGATTATAATTGCCTGTAACTCTGTTAAACAGTGCAGTATTATTAATTTGTAAAAGTTTTACATCAGCCAATCAATCAATTAGTCTTTATTTAGTCAGAAACTCTATATATACGGCGAGTAAAAATATAGATATACCTATAATAAAAACATTTAAATTTGTAAGATAAATAGTTTAAAAAATATCAATATTAATATCAACAAATTATTGAATATTATAAAATTAATTAATTAAGTAATTAAATTATTTCGAGAATAATTATTTTTAAGGTTGAAAATTAACTTCTTTATACTTGTTTCACACTTGTTAATGTAACGTTTCTAGATAAATAAAGAAAGTTATATACAAAAAAAAATGTTTAAAGGCAATTATGAACTGAATCGAATGGAGTGGGCCTAGGGAGATAGTTTATTAAGTCACTAGTAATCGTTTAAAACCATTTTTTTTTATTTAGCTAATCTAGAATTTGTTACTAAAAGTTAACAGTTACTAATATCTTGTAGAATTATTATGAAGGTGTAGATTTACTTACATACGAATATGTAACATAGGCTATTGTTTTTACTTGAATTAAGCAAGTAAATATTTTTCGATTATTACTGTAATTGTGCCTTCACTAATAAACAAAACGCTTACAGCGGGCTTCAAAGCTAGATACACTAAATAGGAATATACTTCTTTGTAATTTAAGAGTCCTATTTACACTACTATTTCTCCAAATACGAATGCCATATAGGCCTATCAATATATTATACAAAGTACATAACAAGCATAATTGAGGAATTTCTTGGATATAATTCTTTTTAGGTATCTTAACAAGTAAATCACCTTGATATTCCAGCACGCACAGAATTTATATGTGACTCCCAAGTTAATCTAGAATCCAGAGTTAAACAAAGTAATGTAATATGGCAAGAGCCTTTGAGTACAGTCTGTCTAAAAGTAAATTTGCTGCGTTTTGTTAGTGTTAAGATTTAATTCAGTAGCCCGAAAGTAATCACTTACGTCTTCCTAGGACTTCGTCACAACTTGGTTTAAAATATTCAATATTATTATTGGAAGAATACATTGGTATATCAGCAAACGTACGCATTTAATATGATATTAGAAGGCAAATCATTAGTCGACTAAAAGAGTGCCCAATACCGATTCTTGGGGAACTCCCATATCAATTGCAATTAAGTTTTAATATTTATCACTCTAATATAGGCTACACTTTGAATGATTTTTAAACAGATCTAAGGAAATACATTTTTACCATAATACTCGGTTTACTAATAATAATTTTATGAGATACAGAATGATTTGCCGTATTTTTAGCAGTCATTGCATGTGCTTATATTTTATTCTGAAATAGATTAGAAGCTCGCTAAACCATATTTCAGTAATAGACCTTAGTATGAAATATAGAAAATTGCCAAGAAAAACTTGAGAGTCTACAAATTTCGCTATATTGGCGACACTGGATTTTCTTGTTGTATAGTAGAGCGTCTCGTTTAGGCACAATGAAAACATAAACAAAGCGCAGGTATCGTGTGGGGGGAGGATGAGCCGTACGATAAACACAAGGGATGCAAAAGGTTTTAGTTACAACATTTATGGCGAAGCATTAATTGAAATTATATTTTGCTCGAGATCGTGCGTATTTGTTTTGTTTCCGCACAAAACCAACCCGCGGTAAGTCTAAAATTCCACATTCAGTATTCCCAACCGAACACACATAACAATTTCCCTCTTCTTACCGCTTAAGTGACATATTCATTTTACTGTTTTAGGCTTTTAACATATTTTTAGAGACGTTCAATATAGTAATAATTATAAATTGGAAACTTACGACTGCATTTTTACCTAAATTGCACTATTAATTATTGTTTTCAAATATTTGCAAAAATTAAGTAAACTCTACAACTCCACTAAAGTTACTGCATTTCGTGATGCATGTAACATTAAGGAATCCGTTTGTTTTAAATTCGCATTTATAGACTGGGGGAAAAAAAGACAGGCGTATATCACGGCCTGCTGGAGTATAGTAAACACAGAAAACATTTTAAAGCAACAATGTTGAAGATAGATATTTTTGTTTTCCAAAATTGCCGTCATTTAACAGAAACCAAGATGGAAATTTCATTGCAACTAATTAGAAATTCGTCTTTCAGGTATGTAATAAACGATCTTCGCACAAAATAATGTACGATACACGAGCGGTATGTTTTCTTTCAATTCTCGGAAATTAAAAAAGCTCAACTACGTTTCGCTTTTTCAAACTTTTCCTCGAACATGAAAACTTCAACATACCGCTCTTGTAACGCATATTACTATTCCAAAGACATACAAAACAAAAGAACACAAATTGCATAACATTATCATATACACATTTTAGCAGGCAAGCAATTGTAACGTTAAAATAATTCAATATAACAAATGAAATTTTCCTACTTATATGATGTTGCTTTCAAGCAGCATTTTTTACGGTCACGAATTTCATTTTGTGTATGACTAACGTAATACCACCGTCTTCTGTGGCCGAATTAACAAAACTACAGTTTATTGGTCTGAAGTGTCAACAGTATTTCCTAAACATAATTATCTCTTATCAAAATTCAATTTTTTCAGGTAGAACAATATACTTTAATTTGTTAATTTGGCTACAGAAGACGATGGTATTATGTTAGTCATACAGAGAATGAAATTCATGACCGTAAAAATGCTGCTTGAAAGCAAAATCATATAAGTAGCAAAATTCGATTTTTTATATTGCATTATTTTAACGTTACAATTGCATATCTGTTAAATATGTATATGATAACTAGACTTCGTTGAATTGCCACACGCAGCATGCAATCAGGTTGCCGATGTACGGTAGTATAGAGGAGGCGAGCGACCTCCCGGTCTCCTAGTATAAGCAGTTCATGTTAAGAGTTGTGACCGGTCCAAATAGATAGAGCAGCTACAGCTAATGTATACCTATGTAAGCACTTGTTTTTGCATTACTGTGGTTGGAATAGTCAAAGCTTAACATTTGTTGAGTCCGACAAAAATTCAATCAGACATGATGCGATATAATACTTCATAATTGCGTGTGTTTATAGAGGAGTTTGGTAGGGGCTACTAAGTATTTCAGTGTTAAAGAACAAACCATTTTTTGTAGAAAATATGTACCTATTACATCGTGTGTTGTTGAACGTACATTTTCCCAATATAAAAACTATTTAAGTGACCTCGGAGGAGGTTCACTTTGCAGTCGCTCAAAATGTACGTAACTCTTAACTGCAATGCAATATTCAAGGATGATGTGAGTATCTTACATTTAAGAGTTAATATATGTCACTATAAAATAATTGTGTATTTACATGTTTAGATATTTTCTACTTCAATGATCATTCATTATATTTCTTGAATGCAGGCTACAGGTTTTATTGTAACCGGAGTATACTGCTCAGTGTTTACAACGGAGGCATACTTCATCCGTTGCACGCCCCCTTCTCATACAGTCTATACCGCGTGGGCAGTAAACCTTGCGATTCTCGTGGCAATTCCACGAAGTCTAATGATAACATTATGCAATTTGTGTTCTTTTGTTTTGTGTGTTTTTGGAAAATATAATTTCAATTAATGCTGCGCCATAAATGTTGTAACTAAAACCTTGTGCATCCCTCGTGTTTATCGTACGGCTCGACCTCCCCCCACACGTTACCTGCACTTTGTTTACGTTTTCACTGTGCCTAAACGAGACGCTATACTGTAAGTGGTCAATCATAGTGAGGTGTTGATTGGTCTACAATTTAAACCAACATAGAAACCGCCAAATTCAACAGAATGATAGTCGTTCAGCGTGGTTTCTTTCCAGATTATCACTGAGGATCTGGTTGATATGTACATCTATTATCAGACAGTACATCTCACTTGACGATGAGGGTCAAAGGAAGAACAGTAATTGTTTGTAATCTACATCTGAAGTCCGATTAGTGTAATATGTTACTGGTCAGGGATATATGCAGTGGAGGAGGAAAGAAACTGGCCACCCTACTCCATTAATCTCCTTGCTTAGTTGCCACATGAGTGATGCCTTATTGGTGTCACTTATGGGGTGTAAACCTGTCTTCGGACAGTTGACTAAACAACAACAATGATAATAAAATTGCAGTTTTGAAAGAGATAAGGGAGAAAAAGGATATCTGCACAATGAATAGTTAACTTTTTTTTGAAGTTGAGCTCCACTTTTCTATGTCGGATATTGGATATGAGACCTTATATCTTGGAATAGTGCTTCCATTGTATCGGAACTCATCTCAAATCTTTCATTATATTCATAGAGTGAAAATGAATATGTTATTTGTTGTCGCATTACGTCTTCTTTGATTAAATGTAATATCTTCATCTGATTGTAAGTCACTAGTACTCTAAATAATTTTATGCTCGACCATGCCGAAATGTAGTAATTATACACCTGGTAGCAGTCCTTTAATGCATTCGTGCATTCATTAAAGTTCAGGTTTTCGATTATTCTCGGATATCCAATCGAAAGACAACGAGGGAGGGTGGAAATCCAATACTGTCGCAGAAGGTTATGTTCTGTTACTATGATAATTAGCGTTAATTGTAAATAATATTCAAATAAATTCAATTTGTCATCTCGTTTTTCAATTCTAAATCAATTTCCAGGTTATATCAAAATTAGTTCATGTTATTCTCTACATTACATCAAGGTCAATGACATTATTGATCCTCGGAAAAAATCAATACCTTCGCGTCTGCGCACATCTCACAATTCAAGAGCTATGCACAAGGTCACTTCCGATCTTCAGTCAGATACAAATAAAATGAATACTTCTGAATAATTTCAAGTTAGAAATATGGTCGAGCATAAAAAGTCGTATGAAACTTGCCTATAATGGTAATTAAGACGCTCGTATGAAAATTATGAAATGAGCTTGCGCTCATTTCATAAACAAACATACTCGCGTCTTAATTACTATCATTATAGACTCGTTGCATAATGTACTATTACTATTGCTTTAGTTTAACTCTTATTGGTGTGCAGTCACCCATAACATAAATTTAATAAATACATAATATTTATTTTATTTATGCATTATTTGTTGTTGCACTGTTGAACTTTACACACGTAGGAACAATAAAATTGTGGAAAATATACTAGCTTTACAAGAAAATTTACATGTTTGTAAAAATACTCCTGCAATTTGAAACAAAACACTTGTAAAGTATGTAAAATTTTCTTTGTAAATATATTTGACTTTATAGAGTTTAACTTTACAAACTTCAGATTGTGAAGCAGAAATGTGTAATATACAAAGAAAATTTACAATTTACAAGAATTGTAAACATTATAAAATATATCCCACGTGATTATAGAAGAACGTTACATGTGTTCACTGACATAGTTACAGTAAATCATATTATAACGTGAGTAGGCCTATATGAAAAAATGAAACAAGACAATGCTATTAAATTAAAAAGAATGTCAGAAAAAATTGAAGAGTCCACTGCAAGAATGATGGATGTCACTTATCGAAAATGAACCAAGACTGTCAATGCATAGCTTAAGACATGTAGAATGTACATTGAGAGTTATATGGCATTAACACTGATAGTCATTGTCCAGTAATGATCGGAAAATCACAGTTAAGCTTTGAGCCCTAAGCATTTCAAACTTTCAATTGCTTCTCCTGCAAAATGCATTCCAAATGACATCCATCATTCTTGCAGCGGATTCTTCAATTGTAATAAACAATATTATTATAGAAGATGTTATACTGTAGCAAAAGGAGCAATTGAGTTATAGAAATAAAATTAAATAGATTCAACCAAATGAGGAGCAAAATTATAAGTAAGAAAGCAAATAAAGAACACAATTATTTTTTTATAAAACTACGGCTTTTGTTCGGAAATCTGGATTAAAATACTAATAACAACTTCTGAAAGAGGAAACTTGTATTCCTCATAAGAGTTACAGATTACACTAGGAAGACCCAGATAAAGAAATGCAAAAATTAAGAAAGGACTAAATATTTTCAGTTTAAATAATAAAATAATAAAGTAGCGATAACATAGTGACATAGTGACAGATTGAAAGATGTTCGGATAGCAAAAAAGAACTTTTTACACCACCTCTAATGAAGAAAAAGTAATGAAGGACGATCAGATATTTTATGGATAGGCTATTCTTCACCTGACATAATTAGGAACATTAAATCCAGACGTTTGAGTTGGGCAGGGCATGTAGCACGTATGGGCGAATCCAGAAATGCATATAGAGTGTTAGTTGGGAGACCGGAGGGAAAAATACCTTTAGGGAGGCCGAGACGTAGATGGGAGGATAATATTAAAATGGATTTGAGGGAGGTGGGATATGATGATAGAGACTGGATTAATCTTGCACAGGATAGGGACCGATGGCGGGCTTATGTGAGGGCGGCAATGAACCTTCGGGTTCCTTAAAAGCCATTTGTAAGTAAGTAAGTAAGGCTATTTTTCTAAGATGGAAAAGGCTAGGACTGACTTAATGCATGAAGAAGAAGAAGAAGAAGAAGAAGAAGAAGAAGAAGAAGAAGAAGAAGAAGAAGATGATGATGATGATGATGATAATGATTTCTAGAAATAATTATTTCCTTATAGGCTTATTATTCTTATCTTCCAAGATGAATTCTTTTCGAAACCTAAGTGAATGTTCGTACAATAGGCATCACTGATCACAGTTTTCAAACCAACGTTTTAGAAATATAGACGTTTAGAGAGTTTTACAGATTTCAAATCCGTTCTTAAAACTTATAATATAGTGACTAGCTTCAAAGTGAATAATTACAAATCACAAATACACCAAGACAAGAAACCAAAAAGAAGAGTTAATAGATAACACAACATTCAAGGAGACAGGAAAAATCTTACTAAATGCGATATGAGAAAAAGGGAACCCTATGGCATGCAGTAAAAGTACAGATACACGGTATTTGATCACGTATCATGATTTGTATCAGTAGTGATTGTGTTGGGAGATAATTGTGTCGGTTGTGAGAAAAATTATGAAGTAATGTACGATCCCACGAGAAACTTTAAATCAGCTTAAACAATTTAAAATTTCTGATGCCACTATTGATCCCATAGGATCTCATGTGTTAAAATCACCCTTAGCTATAATTAGTAATCATTTGTACCCAACAAACTTTTATTGTAAATGATTTCCTATGTTTTCGTATCAATTATCTTAATGTTTTCTTTTTCCTTTCAAATTATCACACAATTGGTTTTAATGATTATTCTTTATGAATTGATTAGTAGGCCGATCTATTCGAACACTTATTTAGGGCGGCTTTTTTGTTTAAAAAATTCGATGTAAGGGTGATAATTAAATTATTTTTAAATTCCCTTTAAAATTCTATATTTGAGCTTACTTTGGAATTGTGACAAGGAGCCCTCAAAAATATTTTTTAGGGTAATAATAAATTTTAATTAATTAAGATGCAATTTAATTTATTTTGCTTTAATTTAATTGAAAAAAAGTTTTAATTAAAATGTTTAATTATTATTTCTATTATCGCCCTTCACTTTAAGAATCCAACAATTAGCATAAAATTGCAAGTAATGAGATGCAGAAAATTATTTCCTTATGAAAGAAAACGGATCTTCATTTTTCCTGCCGGAAGCCACCCGCAGGATTCTTTTTTTAAATTTGCAATTTTGATATTAAACAATTATTTGTCCCTTGGAAATATCAGTTATGCTGGTAATTTATTTTTCGAAGTGAAAGTTTATTTCGTCCTACTGGAAAGTGAGATTCATGTGACTTTTTTGGAAGTTAGAATAAATTATTTAAAATCTGTGGCCGACAATAGGCATGCGATGGTTAGTACATGAATGGTGAAAGAGGTTGAGAGTTGAGGCCGTACCATTGCGGAGATCCTGGCCCCAGCTGCTCGCCGCCGCGCTGAGATGCTGTCTGAGTGTCTTCTCTGCCGGCGCGCCTCTCTCACAATATATAGAGCAGTGTCGGTCGCAGAGCAGGAAGGCGAGTGCTGAGGTGGAGGAGGGCGACTCTCTTTTCACTGCGCCCCACCCGTCCCACTGCCCCACCCGCCAGCCGCTCTGCTCCGGTTCATCTCACAGCAGACTAAATCCTTGCAAAATTGTGGAAGGAGGGGAGCACCTCTCACAAACTTGGAAATAGGTACTTCTTGATATCTTACTTTTGAAGGCTGTGCTAAGACCCGCAGGTTTGTCTTTGGGTGGGACCACTGTAGTGGGATCGAATCCCGGTAGGCTATGGGTATTTGTTAAGGTCTGCGCACACCAACGCGGGACGCGGGAACGACAGCGAAACTTGTAATCCCGCGATCGCTGCGAAATTCGTCGTTGTCTTCACACCAAAGCGGGATGCAGTCTCGAATTGGATGCTTCTTGTAGTTGCCAAAGATGATCATAGGTTCGTTCATATACTGGGTGTTCATTTCAAAGTGTGTCATGACGCCAGTGTTGATGAGTCAGCGATTTGAAGCGAGTTTCAGCTTTTATGTCAGAGAAGTTGCCTATTAATCAAGGCGTTCAATCTGAACTTGAGAACGTGTACGGTATAACTTGAACGTCGTAGCAACAGATGGCGGTCTGTAAAGTCTGTGTGCTACCATAACCTCTTTCGAACTGTGTTTTGCTCGGGCAAGTCGTACGCAGGGTATTTGTTATCATCGGTTGCGTACCACAACATTCCACAATACAAATCAAATGCTCCGTGTCCATGTTGACCGTCGAAATTAATGTCAACAAATACGTAAGTAAGTAATCGTCTTAACCTACTCCACATATCTCGACAGTAAGAAAAAAACTCACCTCAGTACATGTTTCCAAACAGTTCACATTCCTGCCACTACCGGCGTTACAGTACGTATCGGTAAGTACTCTTCAGAATGAACGCCGTACTTGCTAGGCAACTTCTCTGGCACATAGGTAATACACCTCTGCGGAAGTGTAGGAAGATTGAATTCTCTAGGCTCAGCGACTAGCCACATGACGGCATACAGCGAGCCATGACACACTTTGAACTGAACACCCAGTAGTACTACACTCTTGCTGTCACAGCAGAACCATTGTTAACCGAAACTCCGATTAAGAGAACAGACATCATTTTTTTTTCATACAATATCTTCTCATGCATGACTGCGCCCTCTGTGGCTTTCACCAAAAACTTTATACTAACAAGACGGACATCTTACAGTGTTTCGCTCGATATAATAGGGATACATCTTGCATGTGGCGCCACCTCTCAAATCAGGGGAGAATTCGAACTCTTCATTTAATTTTCGTGACTGGATGAGGAAATTAGAGTTCGTAAGATGCATATTTTGTTTAGTATTTAGCTTAAATGTAACAAGAAAATCATTTTGAAGGGAAAAAGTGATTAAAAAACAAAAGTTACACAATTCATCTTCACTTTATTGATTCTAATGCATAACATTAATCATGCATTACTTTTTTAGCTTTCGGATTCTTTGATGCAAATTTTTGTGTTCTTTCTTCCTTTTCCTTTTTGAGTGATTTTTGATTTAGTACATTGACACATTTATCTGTAGTAATGTCACGAGAGGTCTGAGATTTATCTGGGAAATCTCACACTTCGAGTGGCATTTATTAGGACTATTTCGTGAATAAAATAAAAATGTAAATAATATATCCCTAAAATTCGATCACAAAATGTTAATAATTGTTTATTAACGAATACTTAACCTATTCAGACATTGTGAAGTTGAAATACTCGTAGATGAATATCGATTACTGCAATAAAGAAATTCGATGTTATTATTCAGTAATGCCAATTGCGAAAAGCGAAATACAGGTTTAACAATGTTAATTACATTTACTGCACTTTTCTCTTATTATTATAACATAAATACATTTTCATTATCTGCTGAAATCATAATTTAATTTAACAGTAACAGTGGGGACAGCTATATACCAATGCTTATGTATTCACAGCGAGACATGTTGCTACACAGTGAAGCCATCTCTGTATAGATAGGCTAATTAACACCAATTTTATTACCCCATACGGAAGTTAGTTTGATGAAAAGACCTTATTATTACTATGCAAGGTCATTGAGTTTGATATGCGATGTTACATAAATTTGAACATCTGGCTTTCTATTAAATGTTTCATTTCATTCACAAGATACAATTTTATAGACTACTTATAGGTTATGTTACCTGTGGGAGCAGGACCAATGTCAGCTGTGTCTTATTTCGACCGTTACAATCAGTGCTACATGAAAGCGTTTTTTATAGCTCGACAAACGCATTCTCGCTGTAGTGTGTAACGGAACTAAAGCTGCATCTACACTGCAGGCAGTGATCTACACAATTCAATATTCCAATCGCGTATGCGTGCAATCTGGGAAGAATATTGAAAGAATCAAGTTTAAAAGGTACGTTCACTTACGGTGCATGAAGATTTTGTGTCTACATGGTGCGCCGTTTTGAACGTCGTCTTCACTGCGTAAATATATTAATTAATATTAAATATCAATCTTGCATTCATTGCTTTAAAGTTGAAAGAAAAGTTTAACCGTGTAGTTGCATCTTAATGTATTCATAATCATCAATTTACGGGGAAACAGTTGGCGACAACGACTAAACAAATGAACGACCATACGATAAATTGATAGCGATAAATCTGGCTGCAAAAATTATCGCAAAGTCTAACTGTGATTGGTTGGAATTCAAAATTTAATTACACTTCATTGGTCGAAAATAGAATGACGTCATATATATGAAATAGTCAGTAAAAATATTCAAACAACAAATAACATTTACACATGTAGGAATTTGGCTGCATTGTTTCAACTTGGCTTTTATATTGTTCCTGTTGCTGTCTAAAAACTCAAGAAACTGTGAATTATACACTCCTGAAATTACAATGTACTTACAGTGCAACAGCATTGGTGTTTGGGAAGCACATATTTCCAGTAAAATATGAGTGTTGTGACCTTGCTGCATTTCACCCTATTTCACATCGCATTACGGCATAAGTGGGAAAATAAAATATTAACTTTTTATTTGTTTTTTTTTTCTGCAAGGAAGATCTAAATTAGCAGAAAAAAAGTTAATCAAATGGGGAAATTACAGAGTTACATGGAACCTATAGGGCTAAATATAAATGTTATATTTGATTGTAATATTTATTATTATTTCTAATCGTTACAAAAGTGGAAAGATACTTACTGCAGATTGTTCTTCAGAAATCGAAAGAAAGATCGGGAATACTTTTGTATTTACTGATTATTGCAACCGTATACTGCATAATACTTTCCAGGCATATTTCGGATCTTCTTTGTACACACTACAATACTACACTACCATAAACACTATGAATAAATTGGAATTAATCACAGAGTAGCTGAATCTTAATGGCACATGCAGAGCACACTGTTGACTCTTCGCAAGGTCAAGCCGCTAGAGGCGCTGTTGTTCATGTCGGTCAATATTTCGCAAAGATGTCCGTCTTGTTAGCACAGTCTACTATATACAGTCACGAAGCTTGAGTTTTGAGAGTGCTAGAAACAGACTGTGACGGTACTATTTTGCATTGCCTGTAATGAGGCGATATTAGCGATCCTAGTGGTGAGCAACTATCTAATGTTTGCATATTTACTACGTATTGAGCTTCGCGACTATATATGCAAGACTGTATTGTTAGTATAAAGTCTTTGCTTTCACTGATCGTGAAAAGTTTGTAAAGTTTTCTTTAACACGCGTCCATTCGATTCCCAGCTTGAGCGGGGATTTATATTCGTACTACAGGACTGGAACTTCAACCCTTGAATCGTACTTATCCTACAATGTCTCAGCAATGATCTTGCATCGTGTCGACCGTACGGTCAGGGGGGCCCACAATGTGACAATCTTGTATTAATCTAGAAATATATTCCCCTCCTTACATTGACATGTAAGTAGGTATAAAAGACGGGAGTAAAGAGGACAGAAAGAAAGCAGGATAAGAATTCGGAGAATCAGAGAGGAAGCGCATTTATGAGCTTTTGGTTCATTTATACCTAGTAATAAACCGATAAAAATGTTTACATATTGTTCCAAAAATGAATAATAATAAATGAAATTGGAAACGTCTGTCAGACTCATAATTGACTTAAGAGTTGCGTGCCGGGGGCATTTCCAGGATGTAGGTTTAACCGCTATGATAGGTGCTATCACGACAAGGCTTTACGCCCTCCAGCTCAGCGTGAGACATCGGGTGAAATCGCAGACGTGACTGCCCGCTAATTCTTCACTCTTTTACGACTTATTTTGCTATTGTTAGCAGTAGATTGTTTATAGAATAATTGTAGTATAATAAAAGTAACAAATCATAGCATAATTAATATCTTTAAATTGTCTCCTCCTCCCTTTGTGGCACACAAACAGTGGGGCGGAGGTATGGAAGAGGCAGGTCTGCTTGTGGAATAGCTGGATAATTGCCACGACCTTTAAACAGGGGTGTCATGCAAAGGCGAGTTTTAGAGATTATAATCACTTAATGGGAGAGAATGGTATTTTTTGGTGAAGAATGAGAAATTATAAAAAAAAAATCTTTAAAATACTCTGTGATATGTGTGGAATGCATAGAATAATATTTTGTGGGTATTTCTGCCTTTATCAGATGTTGAGACGCCAATTTTGAACTTCCTGCGTTATGGATTTTGAAATCACTTGACTCTTTTATTGTTGTTTCGGGTAAATTGAATTTTCAATTTTTTTTTTTTTTTAGAATACTCTTTGATATGTGTGGAATGCATTGCATAACATTTCGTGGGTATTTGTGCCCTTATCGGATGTTGAGACACCATTTTTGAACTTCCTGCGTTATGGATTTTTAAATCACTTGACTCTTTTATTGTTGTTTCGGGTAAATTGAATATTCAATTTTTTTTTCTTTAAAATACCCTTTGATATGTGTGGAATGTATAGCATAACATTTCGTGGGTATTTGTGCCCTTATCGGATGTTGAGACGCTATTTTTGAACTTCTTGCGTTATGGATTTTTAAATCACTTGACCCCTTTTATTGTTGTTTAGGGTAAATTGAATTTTCAATTTTTTTTCTTTAAAATACTCTTTGATATGTGTGGAATGCATTGCATAACATTTCGTGGGTATTTGTGCCCTTATCGGATGTTGAGACGCCATTTTTGAACTTCTTGCGTTATGGATTTTGAAATCACTTGACTCTTTTATTGTTGTTTCGGGTAAATTGAATTTTCAATTTTTTTAGAATACTCTTTGATATGTGTGGAATGCATTGCATAACATTTCGTGGGTATTTGTGCCCTTATCGGATGTTGAGACGCCATTTTTGAACTTCCTGCGTTATGGATTTTTAAATCACTTGACCCCTTTTATTGTTGTTTCCGGTAAATTGAATTTTCAATTTTTTTTTCTTTAAAATACTCTTTGATATGTGTGGAATGCATTGCATAACATTTCGTGGGTATTTGTGCCCTTATCGGATGTTGAGACGCCATTTTTGAACTTCCTGCGTTATGGATTATTAAATCAATTGACCCCTTTTATTGTTGTTTCTGGTAAATTGAATTTTCAATTTTTTTCTTTAGAATACCCTTTGATATGTGTGGAATGCATTGCATAACATTTCGTGGGTATTTGTGCCCTTATCGGATGTTGAGACGCCATTTTTGAACTTCCTGCGTTATGGATTTTTAAATCACTTGACCCCTTTTATTGTTGTTTCCGGTAAATTGAATTTTCAATTTTTTTCTTTAAAATACCCTTTGATATATGTGGAATGCATTGCATAACATTTCGTGGGTATTTGTGCCCTTATCGGATGTTGAGACGCCATTTTTAAACTTCTTGCGCTATGGATTTTTAAATCACTCCACTCGCCCCCTTTTATCCGTTTACGGTACCTTCATTTTTTTGCTACATTGCCAGACAGAAATGGATATAACTTCTGAATTATCAAAGATACAAGCATGAAATTTTGAACACACATTCTTAGACTATTAGGAAACTTTTCTCTGTAACAGAATGTTGTTAATTGATTTCATTTTAAAACTACGTCCGTTTGTTTGCAAGAAAGGAATTCAGAAAAGTGTTATTAAATTTTAATTGTTTATTTTACAAACGTAGGGACTAATATCAAAATTCTGTTACAGACAGTTTGTAGAGCATGCTTTTGCAAGTACATTGTAAAAAACGGGATGAATCTACCTTTAAAAATGGTTTAGATATATCTATTTTTAGTAAAATCCTGCATTTAGAACATTTTTTTTTTCAAATCTGGGCCCCCAAATAATTTTTTTCAAAATATTTATTTTTGGTTGAGTTTCTGTAGGTATGAGCTCTCTACATACAAAAAAATTAATATTTTACACCAAATAGGAAAAACGTTTTAAAAAATACCATCCTCTCCCCTGAATGTGGGCACTGGCAATAGGCAGGATTAAACCAATATATTACCTCTGATTGAGGTTCTGGCTAATATGTACATCTATTATCAGGCAGTACATCTCACATGACGATATGTGTCAGAGGAAGAACAATTGTTTGTATGCATCTGAAGTCTGACTAGTGTAATATGTAGCTAATCGACGATGTATATAATGAAAGGGGAAAGGATCTTACCACCCTACCCCATTATTTCCTGAACTACTTGCCTCATAAGTGGTGCCTTGTCGGTATCAGACCTGTCTTCGGACATTTGACTAAACAACAACAACAACAAACCAATATTTCTACCTGGATTGCAATATTTATCGTTATCGAAGTTGGAAATTGCTTTTAAATACAGGCGGTTTGTTAAAGAAGTACCGGCACTGTATAAAACTTGTAATAATACAATATATAATTTATTTATTTACGTATGTATTTATTATTATTAGTATAGTTTTATTTATTTATTTACTTATTTATTTTATGTATTTATTTATTTGATTACTTATTTATTTTATTTATTTATTTATTTATTTATTTTACTTATTTCTTTATTTGTTATTTGTTTATTTGTTGATTGATTTATTTGTTTATTTATTTATTTTATTTATTTATTTACTTATTTATTTATTTATTTATTTGTTTGTTTATTTATTTGTTTATTTATTTATTTGTTTATTTATTTATTTGTTTATTTATTATCTATCTATCTATCTATCTATCTATCTATCTATCTATCTATCTATCTATCTATCTATCTATCTATCTATCTATCTATCTATCTATCTATCTATCTATCTATCTATCTGTCTGTCTGTCTGTCTGTCTGTCTGTCTGTCTGTCTGTCTGTCTGTCTGTCTGTCTATTTATATGCATTAGAAGGAATGGTGAACGGGAGAAAAGTTCGGGGAGGAAAAAAATATGAGATCATAGACAGCCTTAAGATATATGGATCATATGAGGAGATTAGAAGGAAGGCGGAAAAGATAGGAGATTGGAGAATGCTGAGTTTGCTACCTGTTCTTGGGAAGAAAACTGTGTGTGGTTGGATTAATGGTCGATGAAATGAGGGAAAGGTGAAGGTCCAACTGGAAAAACGTCTATATCCCTTTTTTAGCAAAGAGATAGTAGACTGATATAGAGAGAAAAACTGTCTTCAATGTCTGCTTTGTTCGCCAATAATTCCATCACCACCTGCCTGGGATTAAACGCGGGCTGCCTGGTTAGAAGACCAACGCGTTATCACTTGAGCCACTCGAGCTTGAAAGATTTTGTGACATTACGTAACTTTTTTCGCCTGAGTTAAATCCTGACAAGCCTCATTCGAATCGCCTTCCTGTTAGCATCATTGCTTTCTGTGACCCTTGATGGTTTTTCATCGGAGTTCTACATTTTAGCGAGAGTGAACGTTCGGGTCATTTGCATACGTGGAAGAATGAAGAAATAGCAAATGGAATATGACATTATATTTGTGTATTTGGTAGAAAGGCCATTAAGCATTCCTGGACGTTCTAGAGAGGTGAAAAATCTGTACCACTACGGTGTGGAGTCCGAGCTAGCTCCAGTGACCCGAGTTCTGACATCTCAAACCTGTTGAGAAAGTAATTGAATGTCTGTATAAACAAAGCAAGCCGCTTTCTTCAGAGGAAATGGAACAAAACAAAGGATGTTGCAGATACATTTACATCAGTAAAAATCCAGAAATGAAGTGAAAAGTCCAGTACGTGTACAAAAAGACAACGAATAAACACGTTTATACATGTAAGTAAATGCACGACCGGTCTTCATGACTATTACATCATAGAGAATAAACTACTCGGGTTCATTCCATCAGGGTTGTAATTTCTTATTCCAAGTCGGAAGTAGGAAATCCGTCTGAATACAACTAAACTACAATGAACATTGATATTCAAAATGTGATTAGTACGGAGCTTCGATATGATATGTACAGTAGTGGCAAAAAAAAAAAAACCGGACCGACCCTTGTAGCTGATTTCAGAGCCTTGTTCACTCCAGAGCACGATAAACTGATAACTAAGACTTTCGTGGTTCGAATCCTGCCTGGGAAGGAAACTTTTTTTTGTTCCTTATTTAAATTTATTCCCAATAAGGTACATGACCCAAATAAGGCCCGGTTCTAAATAACGCCCATCTGTCATTTTATTAAGATAACATTACAATTTCCACAAGATTCTTAATGTTTCTGACAGTTCCTTGCCTCTAACGGCTGGACTAAAGACTGCAACAATTTAAGTGAACGATTTCGCCATGTTTGCTTTAGTTGAGCAGTGAACAGCGTCTGAAGCTGTTGTCGCTACTATTTCGAGGTATTTTAATAAACCTTTTTCATTTTTTTATAACTGAACATAAATGAACATGGTATATGTTATCTCAAAGCATATGATTAGTAGAATAAGATACTGTATTGATATTTTCCACTTAACGTGTATTTATTTATCCCTTAGTAAACCTACGAATGAAAATTTGGATTTACAGGGAGCTCCAAATAAGGCCCTCTATAGTAGATGAGCTAAACATGGCCCATGGGCCTTATTTGGAACATGAATTTTTTTCAAGGTTTTTCTTATTTTGAGCCTCATAAAGACATTCTGTACATACAGTAATTTATTTATGAGAAAATTGTAAAGATAATTGAATTGGTCATTGCTAGAAGGCCTTTTGTCCAAAAATGTTAGTTCTGAATAAATCGAAAAAAAAACTATTTTTAAGAAATACTAATCTTCGTAGAGCAATGTGGTGACTGTCCATCATAAAGGTATATTTGTGCTTTCTGGAAGCACAATTTTTATTTTGTTGTCATATGTAGTTTGTATAATATTATTAATTAAAAATTCAAATTTAAGGGCCTTTTAGCAGTGAACTTAAAATAATTTCACATTTGGTTAAAAATGGAGTACTGTAATGAAATACAGGATTGTAAATTAAATAAACTACCATTATTTCAAGTTAAAAGTATATTTCTCTTCTTAAAATATATTTTAATTGCGTATTACAAAGTTTTAGGCCCTTGTTTTAAATCTAACTTGACTATTTCATTCTGTATTTTCTCTATGTTCTGCTAGTGGAGAATTTACAACTTTCTCATAATAAGGTAACTGTTCATGGGGAATGTAGCATAGAATTTTCTTGATATCCTGCATTTTGTCTGGGTTGATTGCAATCAATTCATCATAAGTAGGATGTTGGGGAAGGACTATGTTTTCAATTCCAGGTAGACAAAGAGCAAAGGTATTCCTAATACAACCATCAATGAACTTGGATGCTGAAACAATATGAGGGAGAGTGGCATTGTACATATATTCATAATAACTCGCAGGGGCGAATGACAACTTCGAACACCGAGGTACCTTTCTACCATAAGATTCTACAGAAAGACCTCTTTTGTAAAACATGGGCCACCAGTTAATGAGTGACTTTATTTTTGTGCATGCATAAATATTTTATATAGCCTATAAAGATTGTTGTGGCCTAAGAAATAACATTTTTATGCAATATTCATTTACGTCAGTGATTCAGTGTAAATATTCTGAACTTACCTACAATCCTCACCAGTTCGTCTTTCAGCCACCAATTCTCCAGAGTAAGTCACATGTTCAGTGCCTTTAACTTTGGCTTTCTTTAATATATTTCGTTTCCAACTGCAAGTATCACTACATCTCTTTTTGCTTTTCAAACTCTCAGTCTCCATTTTAATTAGCCGAAATTGCGTATAATATAATAATTTGTATTAAAACACAAATAAAGATCAGAGCAGAATAAACAGACCGCTTCAAACAATGAAGATAGCTGATAGTATAGTAAGTATAAAGGTTTGTAATCAGATGGAAACACCGCTAAATGACAAGTTCACAGCTAGAAGGCCCTCTATCCTGGAGTAAGGGCATTTTAGCATGACACGAAAAAATGAAATACTCAACTGTGCGTGTGTATGAAGGCTTGAGGAAAGTCCTTTTAGCACAGATTGTGTATTTATGTGTAAGGATGTTGAATCTGTAGTTAACTCATTTTTGCAAAAATACGGAGAAAGGGCCTTTTAGCAATGACCAATTCAATTATAAAAGCTACGATAATTATTCTAAATTCGTAATTTAATTAATTATTTGTAGCATAATAATTGATTTACGGATAAGGACAAAATATCCTGTCTTCTTTGCCCACACTGTAATATTTAAGTGAAAGACACAATACAACTTTTCTTTTTGCAGAGTGTAATCTTTAGGCTAAGGACAAAATGTTCCGTTTTTTTTTCCCCAGAATGTCTCTTAAACTTAGGACAATATACCAGTTCTCTCTGTGCAGAGTGTAATCTTCAGACAACAGTGAAAATATGGTGAAAATATTCAGTTTCTTTTGTCCAGAATGTGATCTTAGCCTAAGAACAGTTTTTTTGTTTACTCAGAGTGTGATCTTTAGACTAAGGACAAAATATCAATTTGCTTTGTTCAGAATGTGTTTTCGTCTACTTAACTTTGAATATTGTTATTGTAGTTTATTTCGTTTAAATACAATTATTGTAATTAATTGATTTCTGTTTTCTTTCGTAATCACTATTTATTTACACATGGGCCTTATTTGGGACTGACAGTGGGCCTTATTTGGAACGAGTGTGCCAAATAAGGCCCATTACTCACATTTTAAATATTGCACTAATATAGACAATTTTTTCAATAACTCTAAATCTAAGAGCACGTTTTCTTTGCTGCTCACCCTGAAGTATGTTTTAGTACAATTTTCAGAATTTTATCTCCTTCAATAACAATACAATAGATATTGATACATTAAGTGGGCCTTATTTGGCACATCTTACTTTTCGATTGCTGGTAAAATTCATGTTCTGGGAATAACATGTTAATTAAGTAGTAAAATATCGTTGCAATCGTAAAGAAGTCTAAATCCTATATGAAGATTTAGCTTTAAATTCTGAAATAAAAAAATAATACCAGTAATAATAATAATAATAATAATAATAATAATAATAATAATAGTAATATAATAATAATAATAATAAATAATAATAATAATAATAATAATAGTAGTAATAATAATAATAATAATAATAGTAGTAGTAGTAGTAGTAGTAATAATAATAATAATAATAATAATAATAGTAATAATATAATAATAATAATAATAATAAATAATAATAATAATAATAATAATAGTAGTAGTAATAATAATAATAATAATAATAATAGTAATAATAATAATAATAATAATAATAATAATAATAATAATAATAATAATAAATAATAATAATAATAATAATAATAATAATAATAGTAGTAGTAATAATAATAATAATAATAATAATAATAATAGTAATAATATAATAATAATAATAATAATAATAATAATAATAATAAATAATAATAATAATAATAATAATAATAGTAGTAGTAATAATAATAATAATAATAGTAATAATATAATAATAATAATAATAATAATAATAATAAATAATAATAATAATAATAATAATAATAATAGTAGTAGTAGTAGTAATAATAATAATAATAATAATAGTAATAATAATAATAATAATAATAATAAATAATAATAATAATAATAGTAGTAGTAATAATAATAATAATAATAATAATAATAATAATAATAATAATAAATAATAATAAATAATAATAATAATAATAATAATAATAATAGTAGTAGTAATAATAATAATAATAATAGTAATAATAATAATAATAATAATAATAAATAATAATAATAATAAATAATACCAGTAATAATAATAATAATAATAATAGTAGTAGTAATAATAATAATAATAATAATAGTAGTAATAATAATAATAATAATAATAATAAAAGAGCCATAGTATAGTAAGAAGAATTATTTCGCAAATTTATTAGTTAAGAGCAGGGGAAACAAAGGTACATTTATGAAAAATCTTCACAGTTAAAACATTAATTCTGCAAGGTCGATTGTTATTTTATCAGCGTATGACATCATTTACTCTTATACACACTTAATTTGTAAACTGCCTTCTATCGGGCGATGCAGTAACGAAAGTGATGATGCTGCCTTATCATCACTTCTTACGACTTCATCTTAAAGAAAAGTATTACACATTTACCAAATTTGTAGATCGAATACAAACGTTTCACCTCAAATTAACAAAAACAAATACGTTTCGCTTTCTAACTGATAATATTCTAAGAGCAGACATCTTGAACCTCAAACTTTGAGAGATAGAGACTAATACAAAAAATAGAGCTATACGGGATGCTGTATTTGAAACATATTGACCTCCATAATTCGGATACGGCATTGGAGTTGCTGATTTTTACACCTCAACACCGTCACAGAGAGGACATTTGTTTGACAGTTTCTTTTCTATACTGTTTTTGCTGTAAGAAAAATCCTAATGTAAACATAAGCACGTTGCTGTCATACCCGTGATTGGGTCCCAGTCGAAACACTCACATGACGCAGGAAAATATAGTTCGTATTTGGAAACCATAATCTTGAATTATTTGAGAATAAAAAATTGAATTCTAGTTGTTAAATACGATGAAACATGTAACTTCACTCATATGTAAAATGCTATGTAAAAGAAAAACTATTTTTATATATTATTATGTACAATGAACGCGGATGAATACTAACAGTAACACCGCGGTAGTCTGTTCTTGTAACAAGCTGGCGTCACTTGAGCTCGTAGTTGTCATAGTATGGCTTCTGTATCCTCGGTATGTGTGGTTATTAAACATAAGAGTGGAAACCCTCTCAAAAGCGGAAAAACAAATAGTGTTAAAGGTATATAATAAGTTATGTAATAATTTAACTACAGTAATTATAAAGTAAACGTTTCCTAAGCAGACAACTGCATAGTAGTGAGGTTAGGCCTACTTGATGAGTAACGGGAAATGTTTAACATGAAACAGAATGTACAACAGTAGGCGGGAACATGTACTGAGAATCTATGGTGCCAAACAGCGGCCAATGAAGCCTCACTTCAGTCACGTGCTATTGTTTACATTAGGATTTTCTTACAGCGAAAATAATATAGTTACTATTACACGAGATTTAAAGTGAAAGCATTTTGTATTGCTGCAACAAATCGATTTAGATATTTTCACGGAATTAGTGGGGTTCCAGCATCTCTGTACCTAAAAATTGTTCCAGCTCTGTGCAGCGGTTTCTCCTAAATTATAGGACGATTATTGTCTATGTTAAGCATACATGAATCAGTTCACGCTTGATTGATGCACATTAAATAGAAGGTGCGGCAGAGAAATCGGACGATTTTCAAATGGAAATAACTCGGTACTTATGTCTATTAGAACAAATCTATTACTGGAAAAAAAACTGGCTATGTATGCCATTTTGTTGACATACATTTAGACTGTCTTGAAAATTATGTCCTTCAAATGGTGTCCGTCTCTTTATGTACTCTTCAAGTCTTCCCCTGAAGTTGCGTGTCGCTCGTTCCAACATTTCGCCATCAATTTTGGCGATTTCCTGGGCAAGGGCAATCTTCAGGTCATCATTGTTTGGAGCCTGTTTATGTACACTTTGAACTTCAGGTAACCCCACAGAAAGTAATCGCAGACGGTAAGGTCAGGCGAGCGGGAAGGCCAGGGAATGTCGCCACGCCGAGAAATGATGAGACCTGGAAACATGCGGCGTAAAACTGTCATTGAATTTTCTGCCGTATGAGCCGTGGAACCATCTTGCTGAAATCATACAATTTGTCTATCAATCCCAGGTGGACGCCTACACAGTTCTGGTTGATGAAATGTCCTCAGAGTTTCGACGTAGCGTTCACTATTCACTGTCACTGTATTCTCGTTCTCCTCAAAAAAATATGGGCCTATGACGCAGTGTCTAGACACAGCACACCAAACTGTAACCTTTGCACAGTGAAGCGGACGCTCGGGTAGTTCGTTAGGATTTTCGGCGGCCCAGTGTCTAAAGTTCTGCTTATTAACATAACCATTTAAATGGAAATTTGCCTAGTAACTGATGAACATAACATAACATAACATAGCACATAACATAACATTACATAACATAACATAGCACATAACATAACATAACATAGCACATAACATAACACAACATAGCACATAACATAACATAAAATAACATAACATAGCACATAACATAACATAGCACATAACATAACATAACATAACATAACATAACATAGCACATAACATAACATAACATAGCACATAACATAACATAACATAGCACATAACATAACATAACATAGCACATAACATAACATAGCATAACATAGCACATAACATAACATAACATAACATAGCATAACATAGCACATAACATAACATAACAACATAACATATCACATAACATAACATAGCACATAACATAACATAACATAGCATAACATAGCACATAACATAACATAGCAATAACATAACATAACAACATAACATATCACATAACGTAACATAACATAGCACATAACATAACATAGCACATAACATAACATAACATAGCACATAACATAACATAACATAGCACATAACATAACATAACATATAACATAACATAACATAGCACATAACATAACATAACATAGCACATAACATAACATATAACATAACATATAACATAACATAACATAGCACATAACATAACATAACATATAACATAACATAACATATAACATAACATAACATATAACAACATATAACATAACATATAACATAACATAACATATAACATAACATAACATAGCACATAACATAACATAGCACATAACATAACATAACATAACATAACATAACATAGCACATAACATAACATATAACATAACATAACATATAACATAACATAACATAGCACATAACATAACATAACACATAACATAACATATAACATAACATATAACATATAACATAACATAACATAACATATAACATAACATATAACATAACATGACATATAACTTAACATAACATATAACATAACATAACATAGCACATAACATAACATAGCACATAACATAACATAACATAGCACATAACATAACATAACATAACATAGCACATAACATAACATAACATAACATAACATAACATAACATAACATAACATAGCACATAACATATAACATAACATAACATGACATATAACATAACATAACATAGCACATAACATATAACATAACATAACATAGCACATAACATATAACATAACATAACATAACATATGTTATGTGCTATGTTATGTTATGTTATGACATAACATATAACATAACATAACATATAACATAACATAACATAGCACATAACATAACATAACATAACATAACATAGCACATAACATAGTCTCCCTCATTCAAGTGCTGAACAATCATAAGTTGATATGAATGAAACTTAAGATCTGAATGCAATATTCGGCGCACAGAACGCTCTGAAAGTCGCTGTGCTATAACCTGCCGTCTAGCTGATCGATGTGGACTCCTCGTAACAGCCACTCTTACTTGCTCAACGCTATCTGGCGTTCGTACACTTTGAATGTGCCCTGGTGGTTTAGTTTTGCAAGCTGATGCTGATAATCGAAAGTTTTGTACCCATCTCAATATGGTATTGCGAGTAGGAACGGCTCAGTGGCGGCCAATATTAAATTGGAGACGAAAGGCAAGCTGGGTTTTCACAGCTGAATCACCATTCTTGAAAAATGTCCCGATAACGAAAGCACGATGCTCTGAGCTCCATACTTCCATGATTACACAAAATGGCATAAAAAATGCTAACGAACGACGGTCGATCGATATCCATAACCCCTCATGTTGCTCAGTAAAGGGCGTTCTAAAATGTCCGATTTCTTTGCCGCACCTTATATTTATTTGAAATATGAATGAAGTGATCATTTGGTCCAAATTTAATGTTTCTGTTGTCCCTGAGGATACGCTGGTAAGTGAAACTGTGCACTTCGTATTACATGAAAACGATTTCAACAAAGGATTTAATTATTCTACATATATACAGGGACATCATTTTATTTTTACTTCAATTTTTATTGTACCTGAGTTTTTGAATGTACTTCACTCCCACCCCTTCTACCAAGGAAGTTCCAACTCCACACAGAACCAAGACCGCAGATAGTAAGCAGTACTGAGTTACTGAGTATAGTACGTTCCAGAAATATGTTCGCGTTTTCCAGTGACGAAAGAGCTTTCAATATTGAATCATATTTTCGCACAGGTACTGTCCGTTTGCCTACGTCGCATCCCGATTTCCCCCACCTGCTTCTGCTCGCCCCTCTGTAATAGCTGGGCTGTCTGAGCTCTTTTCTGAAAACATTAATTTCTCTTAGGAATTGGAAGTTTATATAATATTATACAGCTGTTTAATTTAACTTAAATAAAAGGGCCTCGTTAAGTAATTAACTGTCACGTGATTTCCTCCTTTCTACAATCCTGCGGCATAACCACTTGAACGGACAGTAGATAGCATGTCTGAGTAATTTTATATTTTCGGGTCGGGCAGAAGCGAAGATTGAATTTACAGTACGTAGAGTAGGTACAGAATTATTTCAACATGAGTTACTAGTACGAAGGACGAAACTGGCAATTGGAATTAGATGCAATAGTCTATAGTGCGATAATATGCACAAAAGAACTGAAGCCTGTATGGAAATGAACGGCCACCATTTTCAAAATTGTGTTTAAATATTCATATTATGATTATTTTTCAATTTAACTTCTTTCTCTATATTGTACGCTAATGTGCTGTAGACAGTTTAATATACACTGCATAATGAATACGTTCGCATGGATAACTCACTTCGTGAGTAAAATAACTTATTCTTAATACAGTACTGTACTTTGATTAAAGAAAAACCTAATGAAAATTATCAAACTCAAAATCGCGATATTTCCTAGTTTACGTAAATGGATGAACTACTTTTCTTCCTTCCTATACCTAGTAGAGTGATTTGTGTTTTACGCCAGTATCATCGAACTCCAGTCTTGGAGGGGGAGCAAGCGATATTTCCGGTTCTCTAAAGGTATAGACAGGTTAATATTAAAAATGTTAGTAAAAATAAAATTATGTCCCTGTATGTATATATATATATATATATATATATATATACACACACACACACACACACACACACACACACACACACACACACACACATAAGTTTTTATACTTCCGCTTCCATTTCACTTTAAGGTTTCACCCTCTTGAATAGATGACTGTACAGGTGTAAATTTCGTATTTCTCAAACGGTTATCTGTAAACTTCCTCTTGTTATTTGTAGATGAATTTCTACAAAGAACGTAGTGGTACATGTTCTGAATGGCTGTACTGCAGGAACAAGCTTACAATTTCATTATAAATCAGTAATATGTTTCTAAATTCTTATCGCTATTAATTGTTCGTTTCTGTAAATATAAAAATATTGTAAATGATTACAATGTCTGATTATGTATTTATGTGAAGTTAATTAAATAGATGCCGGCATAATCAAGTAGTAAGTTTATAAATTAAGCAAAATATGTATCACACTCTTTGGCGTTTTAATGAAAATGTCTACAATTAGGATTTAGAGATAGGAAGGGTTGCTGCTTGTAACGAACGCTATTTAAAATTTTCACTGAAAAAACTCGAGATTTCGAAAAAATATATATGCACAAACATGTAAATTCCTATAGCCTACATGATAGTATTGTATATTTGCTACAACTTTCTAGCGATCAATTGATTTTGGCCCAGATTTATGAAGACATAGAATAAACTACTAGAAATTCTATACAGGAATATAAAAAATCGTGCCTTAATATCAGTATAATTAAAATAAAATAAATAGCAGTACGAGGAAAACGTCTAAATTGTGTAATTGGAAAAGGAGCTGAGAACAATTCAACATACTGTATATTATGAATAAGTTACAATTCATGGAAAATTAGACTGAAATTAAGATTAAAATAAATACTGGGAACTTGACTATTTGTAAATTAAATGGTGTTTCATGGAAGAAACTGATTAAGCTAGCCTCGGTTGCGTAGTTGGTATAGGAATGGAGTTCTATGCTCGAGGTTGCGAGTTCGATCCCGGCCCAGGTCGATGGGCGACAGGTTCATGTCAGTAGATTTATTTGCATGTGAAAGAACTCCTGTGGGACAAAATTCCGGCACACCGACGACGCTGTTATAACGTCTGCAGTTGCGAGCGTCGTTAAATAAACAATAATTTAATTTTTTAACTGATTACAAAGGAAACGAAAACCCAAATATTTTTTGTTACTTAGTTATTTAACGACAATGCGATTGGTAATAGCGAGGTTATATTTGGCGAGGTGAAGCAGAGGATTCGCCATATATTACCTGACATTTGCCTTACAGTTGGAGAAAGCCTCGGAGAAAAACCCAACCAAGTAATCAACCCAAGCGGGAATCGAACCCGCGCCCGGGCGCAACTCCGGATCGGAAGACAAGCGCCTTAGCCCACTAAGCTACGCCCGTGACCAAAAATATTTAAAAGGATAGTTAGAATAACGCTATATATGGATCAGATGTTTGGAATATGATATCACAATTAGAGGCAGAATTTATGACAGCAGAGATAGACTTTTCGAGACTATCTGCAAGAAAACATCTCATGAGAAAAAAAAATAGAAATGAAGTTATTAAAGATATTTAAATAAATATTTAATTATTCGGATATTTATTTTATTCAACAAGAACAAGTATAGTAGAATAAATGTTCCACATAAAATCATGGAATTGATACCACTTGAGAATCATGGAATTGATGCCACTTGAACTGGGTATAAAGGTAAGACTACTGGAACCGATTAACGAGAATTCATACATGAGTCAGAGAGAGGGATATTGAAAAAGAAAAATCATTTTTGGACAGATTGACAAGAATTGATGAGAAGAATAAAGGCGAATAGATCTGATGGAATAGAATAGTCTTATAAAATGAAATAAAGTAGGCCAATTTGTAATCATAGGTTCTAGAAAAATGAGTAAAACTTGTTAAACTAAATATATACACCATGTAATATGAATAATGTCTTTGTGTTCAATCCAAAATGAAAGTTAATCCTCTTAAATTAATGCACGGGAAATGATTTCATTTATAGGTCCATTATTGAACAATTTTCCAGTCAATCTGTATAACTATAAATGAGAATATCATTCCTGGCAATGTTTCTTGACTTCGCCCTAGGACAGTGATGTCAACTGATACCCATAGGAGCAAGCGCGCGCTTTAGAGCCCAGGAGAGCCTGAGCGCTTTACAGCGGAAAGGAAAGAGACAGACAAAAGAAGGAATATATGCCGCTTGGTCGAGCTATATTCAGGGATGGCCAGCACTGATTCAATAGATAAAGGGAAGAGAACTTATTAAAACTGTATCCATGTTAATTTTTAGATTTGTCTGAGAAGTATAAGTGCAGTATAAGAATGTAAGTTTTAATTTTAATGCTCATTTTTCACAAGTTTGCTTTTTTATTCAAAAGGAATATTTTCTCAAATATTTCACAGAAAAGTGAATTTTTCAGATATGTTTGTTTAGTAGCCTTACAGGTACTAAAACAATGTTTTCGTAAATCTAATATATCGTAAATACTTATTAATGAAGATAGTGTATTAAAAGTTTGAAAATATTCGCATGAAAAATTTTTATAAGGAAATGAATTAACAAAGCAAATACTGTTACATCACGAACAAAAGATATGTGCCTATGTGTTGGTAAAACGTCAGCTCTATAGCTTCAGCAGATTTCGAGATAATTTAATATTCTGATAACAGAAATTTGCCCACCAATATCACCTAAAAGCATAATGCGATAAGAGTTTTATTATGTAATATTAGTTACAGTTAAAACATATACCTAGATAACTTTGCTTTGTACTATAATATTGTTTTGATTACTTTTATAAGACTAAAGATACTGTGACAGCGACGTGAGATTCGAACTCACGACCAGCGTCCCGCAAGAGAGAAGATCGCGCGGAGCACTTTGTAATGGCGCGCGGCGAAGAGGGAAAGGGCCAACACGGCGAGAGAGTGGAGCGAGTCTGCGCGCGCAGCTGCAACTTAACGCAGTGAATGTGGAACGACCTTCTCGACTATTCCAGAAGTCTGTCGATGTAGAGATATCGAGATAATTCTCTACACACCTGTAGAAGGTTCTCGCAACTATGATTTTGCTATAAAAGAGCAGGCGCCAGCGAACTAGAGTTTTAGAGTTTTCAGTTATTCTGTCAGTGAGTAAGCCAGAGCGAGCAAGCCAGTCAAGCCAACCGGAGTTCGACTCGAGTGTGCGTCCGCATCTGCGTCAGCATCCGAAGGCCTGAGTTCGAGTGCAGTGGATCGCAGTTGGAGGGACCTGAGTTCGAGTGCAGTGGACCGCAGTTGGAGGGACCCGAGTTCGAGTACAGTGAACTGTCTCTGAAGGTCTGTGGTTCGAGATACTGTGAACTCGAGTGACTGAGATAGAAGAACTGTGAACTGAGAACTGATAGTTCTGATTTGTAAATAGTGCTTTGTAAATATTAGTTAAGATTAACAGTTAATTGTTGTTCGTACTAGTCCAAGTAAATTGTCATTGTCGTCGGTGGAGTGCTATAACGAATACTGTGTTGAGTGAAAATCCAATTGTTGACGAGAGCGTTTAAGGCGAATTGTAGAAAGGAATTATTGTTGTGGCGAATAAATTACATTGTTGTTACTAATAAAAAGTCACAATACCATCAATATCAATTTCAACTTATCATGTCATATTCAGTGTCTTTCTTTGGGATAACACTTTCTTTATGAATGATGTGTTTAATTCAATTAATACAGTATAGTTGTAGTTATTATGGAATTTGTGTGAATATTCCTTCTTTACTCTTTATTATGTTATTAACGTTTAAAACACAACTGCAATATTATGCTAAGATTTGGGTGTTAGTACTTTTGTTTTACAGACAATATAGATAAATAAAAAACAGAAAGAAGCCATATAAAAATAACGACATAAAATTTCACGTTCCGTTTGAAGTTTGTGCACCACTGTTTTTTTAATCCAACAGGCTGCTTATTCCTCCTAGCATACCTAGCGCTTAATGCCCGCGCACGACGTCAAGGTCAGAAAAATGCGCTTGCTTTGACATCACTGCCCTAGAATGAGGTAGTGTGGACGAAACCACGCTCAGAACGCCTTTTATCCCCAGGAAAGACCTGGCACCAATTGGCAGGAAGCTGAGAGAATCTTGGAACTGTTGTGGAAAGTTTGGCAACGAGAAATATCCCGTCAGCAACCGGAATTGAACCCGGGACTTTCCTATCCTTAGCCATTTTGGAGTAACTGAGTTAAAATGAGAGATTTGTGAATTTTTAGAAGCGAAAGATCCATTACGCAATAATTGCACAGAATTCGTTTCACAATGTACTGTAAGGCACAGTTTTACATATTGCAGCGTGGAATACGTGATATTAAAGCGTGTATCATTTACACGGTACCGATTTTCCCTTTACTTCTGGATCGCACTGCAAGGACACTGTTGTTTCGGATGGATTGGCATCATAGCATCACAGTCTACTACAGACGTGGACGAATTATTAGCAAAATTGAAGATTTTTATTATATATTTTTACAAAATATGATTCTTCGATTTAGACTACAGTTGACATTTTTGTGTATTTCCAAATAATTAGCCAAATTGAAGATTTGTATTGTATATTTTTCAAAATTTAACTCTTCAATTTGGACTACATTTGATATTTTTGCATAATTACAAATTATTAGCAAAACTGAAGGTTTTTATTTTATATTTTTACAAAATTCGATTCTTCAATTTGGACTACAGTTCACATTTTGGATATTTCCAAATTATTAGCAAAACTGAAGATTTTTGTTTTATTTTTACAAAATTTGACTCTTCAATGCAGTTAAAATTTTTGCTAATTTATAAATTATTAGCTAAATTGAAGATTTTTATTATATATTTCTACAAAACTTGACTCTTCAATTTAAACTACAGTTGACATTTTTGCATATTTCTGTCTACTGTAGTGATGGAAATATGCAAAATTGTCAACTGTAGTTCAAATTTAAAAGTCAAATTTTGTAAACAGAATTATCATAAAAATCGTCAATTTTGTTAATAATTTGTCCACGTCTGTATATACAGTCGCGAAGCTTGGGGTGATTTTTTGCATTTCTCGCGATAGTTGCTAGCCGCTTGGAGCGCTGTGAGTACTAGGAACAATAGACTGTGTCACTGCCATCGTGATCTAGTACAGGCCGTAGGGCAGACCATGTGACTCGCTTAACCCGATCACGAAGGGCGACGTTTCAAACATATAAATTAATTGGAATGCTTAAAGAGTAACATATATGTCTCTAAAATGTAGTGTAATTGTATTAATAAAATTTAAAATAATGATTAGGAGACACTTCAGACATAATTCACTCGCGAGTTAAGGTGTAATATTATTTTTGGTGTGAGAATTACTTTGTTCGTTTGTGTAATACCTGCCTTTATTTCGATTAAATATTGTAAAATTCTTGTACATTCATTTATGCACGATTCAATACAATTTTCAGTTGCACCGTACGAATATTTAGATATGTTGAAATTATGGGTTATGTTTACTATACCAGTTGCTCCTTTCTGTCTAATTTTAGTGGTCTCCAATGCCCTGCCACTACATATGTATGTTTTGTCACATGGAAGTTATAGGTTATGTTTAATATATATAAATTATATTCCTATATTCGCAATTATACAGTATAATTAAACATAATGTCATGTATGATACCCCGCACATTCAATTTGTCTGTATTTTAATACTGCAATTGAGACAGAATTATTGTATTTATCTACTACCTAAGAGACGAAGTAACACAATCGTACGTACACTAATTTCATAGGAGTGGTACCGGTATGGTAAATTTTCTGTCTACAATTAAGGAAGGTAGATTTGCTAAATTAAAATCACAATATAAATTCATTTTATCGAACCTCAAAATAGATTTCATCTAATCTTAAAATGTTGATGCGAATAGATTATGTCAACACGTAAAATTCTCTTCACATTAAAATAACACACTTTTGTAATTATTCCTGCAAATTATTATGCAAAAAGAAGTAAACGGAACTTATGGACACATTACATTAAATAAATAAAATTTAGCAATGATGCGCAATAAAGTTATAATATAATATTTCACTGAGCTACCTACACTGAAATAGAAAACCCGAACATACATTACGGCTGGTCTAGATCGAAAGGCATTGACTGTGCCGTATTTCGCATTGTTGTGAAAAGCTATGTAAACTGTGAAATGTTCGTTATCGGTTGTAATAACTGTAAATGGCTAAAATACAATAATTTGAATAATAGTATGGGAAAAGAAGACGTTTGTGGTACTATAAATTGTAGGAAAAATAGGTTACAGTTATCCTTCTTCCGAAAGATCCAGGAAGTTGAGTTTATAAAATATAATATATAGCTATTCTTTATGAAAATAAAATATAATAATATATAAACCTTATGTATTTCATATTTCAGTAGTGGAAGGAAGGTGTTTTTTTTTTTCAAAAGAATACGATCTCGAAAGTACAATACATTTTATCGTCTGCTGGGGAAAGCGTCTGTGGTGAGGCGATAGTAGCGATCCTGGTGGTGAGCAACTATCTATGGATCCATATTTCAACTGTCTATGTTTGCATATTTAGTAAGTATTGAGCTTCGCGACTGTATATACTAGACTGTGATAGCATCCTCCTGTACAGTCTCCTCGCTGATTACTGCAAGGTCCACTTCCAGTTGCCCTTTCTCCTGATCACAGGTGTGGGTTTCTTGCACGACTCTCGCATTGTCCGTCCAGCTGAGAGAAACTTTCCTCATCAATCAAAATGCGTGCTGAATTAATTAGCCCTTTACCTCTGTATTTATGAATGGCGACAATGTAATGTTTGACCACTATTTTATTGTGTGTGCTAACACGCATGCACGTATGTCCAGTCTGTTGAACCTGTCTGCACATTTATATGCGCTCTCATGTTTCATTCATGACATTTTTACTAGAATCAAGATGGACTACTTCTTATTTAGTTTCATCACCTCTCCGTGTTTATTTTCTCACACTTTTTATGGCACAATTTCTTCCGGTCAACTTCCTTCCGAGATGTATTCAAACAGGTTATGTGATAGTCTAAGTATACTCCGATTTTAGCAAATCAACCCAGTTGAGTGATCCTAGAATTGTATCTACTGTGTAGAAAGAAAGAAGTGAAGATGGTAATACCCAAACTACTTGCATCTACATTGTATTTATATTTAACATTCAGATTATTTACTTACTTACTGGCTTTTAAGGAACCCGGAGGTTCATTGCCGCCCTCACATAAGCCCGTCATTGGTCCCTATCCTGTGCAAGATTAATCCATTCTCTATCATCATATCCCACCTCCCTCAAAACCATTTTAATATTATCTTCCCATCTACGTCTCGGCCTCCCTAAAGGTCTTTTTCCCTCCGGCCTCCCAACTAACAATCTATATGCATTTCTGGACTCGCCCATACGTGCTACATGCCCTGCTCATCTCAAACGTATAGATTTAATGTTCCTAATTATGTCAGGTGAAGAATTCAAATGCGTGCAGTTCTGTGTTGTGTAACTTTCTCCATTCTTCTGTAACTTCATCCCTCTTAGCCCCAAATATTTTCCTAAGCACCTTATTCTCAAACACCCTTAACCTATGTTCCTCTCTCAAAGCGAGAGTCCAAGTTTCACAACCATAAAGAACAACCGGTAATATAACTGTTTTATAAATTCTAACTTTCAGATTTTTGACAGCAGACTGGATGATAAAAGCTTCTGAACCGAATAATAACACACATTTCCCATATTTATTCTGTGTTTAATTTCCTCCCGAGTATCATTTATATTTGTTACTGTTGCTCCAAGATATTTGAACTTCTCCACCTATTCAAAAGATAAATTTCCTAATTTTTTTATTTCCATTTCGTACAATATTCTCGTCACGAGACATAATCATATACTTTGTCTTTTCGGGATTTACTTGCAAACCTATCTCTTTACTTGCTTCCAATAAAATTCCCGCGTTTTCCCTAATCGTTTGTGTATTTTCTCCTAACATATTCACGTCATCCGCATAGACAAGCAGCTGATGTAACCCGTTCAATTCCAAACCCTCTCTAACATTAAGATTAAATTAATATAATATTATATCACATTGTTCTTAGCGAATAAGATGAAAATCAACTATAAAGGAATGGGGAATTATTTTTCTTCCGAAAGCTAAGCTAAGAATCTTGTCTCTCTTAAACCTCTTTTCCTTAGTCGAGTTTGCATCCGTGAAACTACAATCTAAATGTAACGCTGTCAGTAAAATAATATGTCCATAATATTTTTATCATCACTAAACTTTCAAGAACATAAGACTGCAATTAATTTCTCTGTCAATTTCTCCATTACCGGCACTGCTGTCTTCTTCAATTTGGGCTATATTGCGCTCTTAGAATTGGCAGTCTTGGTCGGAAAATTCGGTTTTTTACTTGTTCAGTATAATTCGTTCTACAGGGACATCATTTTATTTTTACTAACATTTTTAATATTAACCTGTCTATACCTTTAGAGAACCGGAAACACCGCTTGCTCCCCCTCCAAGACTGGAGCTCGATGATACTGGCGTAAAACACAAATCACTCTACTAGGTATAGGAAGGAAGGAAAGTAGTTCATCCATTTACGTAAACTAGGAAATATCGCAATTTTGAGTTTGATAATTTTCATTAGGTTTTTCTTTAATCAAAGTACAGTACTGTATTAAGAATAAGTGTTTCTACTCACGAAGTGAGTTATCCATGCTAACGTATTCATTATGCAGTGTATATTATACTGTCTACAGCACATTAGCGTACAAATAGAGAAAGAAGTTAAATTGAAAAATAATCATAATATGAATATTTAAACACAATTTTGAAAATGGTGGCCGTTCATTTCGATACAGGCTTCAGTTCTTTTGTCCATATTATCGCATTATTGACTATTGCATCTAATTCCAATTGCCAGTTTCGTCCTTCGTACTAGTAACTCATGTTGAAATAATTCTGTACCTACTCTACGTACTGTAAATTCAATCTTCACTTCTGCCCGACCCGAAAATATAAAATTACTCAGACATGCTATCTACTGTCCGTCCAAGTGGTTATGCCGCAGGATTGTAGAAAGGAGGAAATCACGTGACAGTTAATTACTTAACGAGGCCCTTTTATTTAAGTTAAATTAAACAGCTGTATAATATTACGTAAACTTCCAATTCCTAAGAGAAATTAATGTTTTCAGAAAAGAGCTAAGATAGCCCAGCTATTACAGAGGGGCGAGCAGAAGCAGGTGGAGGAAATCGGGATGCGACGTAGGCAAACGGACAGTACCTGTGCGAAAATATGATTCAATATTGAAAGCTCTTTCGTCACTGGAAAACGCGAACATATTTCTGGAACGTACTATACTCAGTAACTCAGTACTGCTTACTATCTGCGGTCTTGGTTCTGTGTGGAGTTGGAACTTCCTTAGTAGAAGGGGTGGGAGTGAAGTACATTCAAAAACTCAGGTACAATAAAAATTGAAGTAAAAATAAAATGAAGTCCCTGTATTATGTTATTAATTTTGTCCAAAATACGAAGTCGTAGAAGTTACTTTCAGTCCTTACAAAATTTCGTTGTTTGGTTTAAAGTCCCATCAATTTTATCTCGCAGTTGTTGGCATATTCTCGATTGATTTCGATCTGGATTATTTATACTTTTATAAAAATTGTAAATAAATACACGAAGAAAATTAGTCTCAATACAGTAAGTACGGTACTTTTCTTCTGAAATTTAAATGTTTCACAGTAGCCTGCTAAAGGTAAATTATCGTAGAAATTTATTTTTATTTTGAAGTTAAGTTGGATCCTAAACATTTTTTTCTGCCGGAGAGAAAAAAAATAATGCCTTACTATATTCGCTTGTTGTAATTACCTGAAAGCACGTGCGCATAATAAGAGTTCCTTTTCTACTTAAACTCTGTTTTGTAGAAACTTTCTTTCCTTGTATTGGCGAAACAGGAATCTGCCGCTGCGTGCGACTGGAGACTTCAATGCTGGGCACGCGCTGTAACACGACAGCTGTGATGTCACACATAAACTTCACTTTCTCACATAAGTCAACATCTGTGGGAAAATTACACTAATTGTATAACACGGATCATGACCCTTTCCTAGTTCCGCTAATTACGATGTGACAAATGAAACTAGAACTGCAATACTTTATTTTGCAACTATTGTATCCTTCTCTTCTCGATGATTTACAAGTCTCACATTTCTAAGAATATCTTCTGAGATTAATAATCGCCAATTCAAGCGTCAAACCGGTAATCAATTTCTTAGGTTTCTAATTTAATGCGTATTTTATTATTACTCTATATCAGACATGTCCGCAGAATTCCTCAGTTGACTGATTCTTCCAAAAGAGATCCAGAATTAGATTTCGTTCAAATTCAATCCGAGTAATATTCGAACCCAAATCCGTACGTAACTCCAGATCAACAGGCAAATGCGCCAACGCCTGAGCTACGCCGATGGCCCTCTAAGTCGTAAAACAGATAGTGAAGGAGAGGTGAAGAGGTGATTTTATTGTTGAAAATTTCTCTAGCTTTAAAAACTCTCCTGTTAAGCGTGAGTAAACCACTGAAGCAAGATCTAGTGGAGAATAGCATTCATATCACTCTAAACATAGAAGTAAACTTACTTACTTACAAATGGCTTTTAAGGAACCCGCAGGTTCATTGCCGCCCTCACATAAGCCCTCCATCGGTCCCTACATGTGCAAGAAGTATACACACAGTAAAATTGGTATAAAACAAGATTGCAATAAAAATTAAACTATTTTATGTGGCCGTCCTTCATTGGCGTAACAGCCCATGAAGGGCGAAGGCTGACCAGTGGAATGCTGGCCTCAGTCCACATGACTCGCAGAGATGAACGGTCATCCGACCAGAACGGAAGTATCTTGTGGTCAGGACAAAGATCCCCCAACCGTTACAGCTGGTTTAATTTTGTGCAGCAGTGATGTTTGTTTAACGATTATTTCAACTGAAGAGTTTGTTCATTGTCTAAATTCAACTTGAGCGAGAAATTCCAGATAAATTTTGCCTTGTACGGACAACCTTTCTTACGTTTCATAGCTACGACATGGACCTACAAATTTTAGTTCGCAATACAAAGGATTTTATCACCTTTTTGAATTCATCGCCCTCAGCCGGGTTTGAACTCGCGACCCTCGAATCATACGGTTAACTTGGTAACAGATAGACCACTGAGGATGAGAGCTTCTCTATGTAAATGTGTACAGAATTAATTATGCGAAGTTATTCAGGAGCAAAGTCCCCTACGTTGAAGAGTGACAATATGAGTGATTTTAAAGGGAAAACATTATATAACATATACGTGTATGTCGTATCCTCAACTGTTTTGGAAAAAGGCAATCGAAACCATGAGAAAAAGAGCAGTGCTGGTGATAATTAATTAAGAGATCGTTACTTGCATATTATGTTTAATTATCTATTTCTCTTTACATAACATGTTTAAAAAATGACCGTCAACCTGGATACACTTTGCAGCTCAAGTAGCCGGATGCCATGTTGCTAATTTGAGTTGGTTCGGGCATTCCTTAGAGATCACAAGCATTTAAAACGCTAGCAAGCAATTTCTCCGTTGTTTTCACTTTGAACTTGCAGACTTTGCTCTTTAGCCAACATCACAAACAAAAATCTAATGGCATGAGGTCGGGTGACCTCAGTGGCCAAGAAATGACACCATGTTGGTATGGCCTGCATGTGTAGAGACTTGTGGCATTGTAATTTCACTATACAGAATGTACCCGTGCTACAACTCGAAGAGACTCGAAGTCGACGAGTTAGAATGATAATATTAATCCTTCCACCCCTATGTGCAAGTAACATGCAACTGGCCGACATGACAAAGGCAATAGTACAAAATAATGTCGTTTTGGTTGCGTCTGCATCAATGTGAGCAACTATGCGAAGAAAGGAAAGCAAAGTCATACCTGTTATTTTCAAATATAGCTGTTTCTCGTATTCTATTGAGAATAAATACATACATACATACATACATACATACATACATACATACATACATACAGTTTTGCCCAAGGGCAGGTCTTTCACTGCAAACCCATCATTCTCCATCTTTTCTATTTTCTGCCTTCTTCTTAGTCTCTGCATATTATACATATCCTATATCTTAATGTCGTCTATCATCTGATATCTCCGTTCACCATTCCTTCCAGTGCATCCTTCAGTAGGCAGTTTCTTCTCAGCCAGTGACCAAATCAATTTCTTTTTCTCTTCTTGGTCAGTTTCAGCATAATTCTTTGTTCACCCACTCTTTCCAACACAGTTTCATTTCTTATTCTGTCTGTCCATTTCACAAGCCCCATTCTTCTCCATATCCACATTTCAAACAGTTCTATTAGCTTCTCTTCATTTCGTCGTATTGTCCATATTTTGTGCCCATACAATGCTACACTCCACACAAACACTTCATTAATTTCTTCCTTAGTTCTTCTTAGTCCGCAGAAGATACTCCTTTTTTTATTAAAAGCTTCCCTTGCCGTTGCTCTCCTCCTTTTGACTTCCTGGCAACGTCCATGTTACTGCTTATAGTACAGTCCAAGTATTTCAGTTGTCCACTTGCTCTACTGCCTCATTTAGTATTTGCAAGATTATGTTTGTATAATGTTCTTTTAGAATCACCCATGCTATCACCCCTCAACGCATAACACTTTCTTCCCGAATCTCTCTGTATATATTTACTTAAATCATGAATTAATGTGTAGACAGTCTCTTATTGAGCGCAAGAATCTAGTTTTGCAAACGTTGCTATACTTGTAAACAAGCACAAGCGGAAGTGTTACTACTTCGATGGATGTATTAATAGAGACATATGTATAAATTCGAGTAAATTCTCCGCTTGTGTAAGTAAATACTCTACTAAAGATGAGAAGTCGTTAGACAACAAATCCTTTAAGTCGCCTGGAATATATAGAGTCCGACATAGATGATACAAATAATTACGAGTATTAACGTTCAATTGTTTCTGTACCACCTCTACTTTCATTCGATTCCCCTAGAGAATACTCCACCATTCATTTTGCCGTTTCCTTCTTAAATCGATATGGCAATCTGTACTTACTTCTGAAGGAGACATACCTTGCTTTGTATATTTTCTCACATCGTAGGACTACGAAAAAATCTGTCATTTCTTCACATGTAAACTTTACTCTTCAGACATGAGTGATATATAGAGGTCATTTAAAAAATGGAGTAACTACTCTGCTAAAAGTGAATATACGACTCGTTAAACATACGCAATTTTAAGTAACTTCTTCAATGACAGTAAATGTACTATTGTTGAGAATTTGCTCTTGTAGAGCAAAGTGTCCGAGTAACTAATCAATGATTTCCTGTAATGAGTAGTTACTCATCTTTATACATATCGTCGTTGATTTATGAAACTCCTATTTATTTATTTATTTATTTATTTATTTATTTATTTATTTATTTATTTATTTATTTATTCTGGTGTAGTTAAGGCCATCAGGCCTTCTCTTCCACACCACCAGAAATACAAATACAATAATAGAAATAAAAGGAAACAAATACACTATAAACAAAGTAATGCCACACAAAAATATACGCAGGTAGCAGTCACACAAACTTTAAATGAATGATTAATTATCATAATTAATTTTATCCTAACTAATTAACTAACATAAACAAGAAACTTGCAATTCAATTTTAATCTATTGTAAAAAATAAAATTCATCATCATCATCTTCACTACACGGAGTAGGCAATATTGCCTGTTCCGGCTTCACAGTTTATCCCTCCATCGTCCCTTAGGTCGTCCTACGTCTCTTCTTCCAGTCGCTTTGTAATTTAATAAGAGTTTTGGTAGTCTGGTGTCCTCCATTCTATTTATATGTTGGAACCATCTATCTCTATGTTCCTTTATTCTTCCATTCATGCTAAAGGTGTGTAGTTCCTCTCTGATATCTTCATTTCGAAAGCGATCAGATCTTGTACATCCTTTTGTTCTCCTTAAAAATGTCATTTCAGCACTTTGTATTTTATTTTGAATTCTTTTTGTGTTTACCCAAGTTTCTGATCCATAAAGAAGAAGAGGAGTAGCCATTGTTTTATAAAATTTAATTCTGGTATCTTTCCTTGTTTTATTCTTTAACGTCCGATGGATAGTGCCGCACATCATTTGAAATTTTGATATTTTTTTGTTAACATCATCTTCAGATCTATTTCTTGTATTTATGTCACAACCCAGATAGCTAAAATTTTCAACTTGTTCTAACGATCTTCCTTCTAAAATAATCTTAGAACGTATTTGTGATTTTCCCCAAAATGCTAAAATTTTAGTTTTCTCTGTAGAAATTATATTATGTAGATCATCTTCATTATTTTGAATAATGACCACGTCGTCAGCATGTAAAAAAAAAACATAAATCAACACTTCCAGCAATACCTAAAAAGCATTAAATAAGACAAAATTTTCCAATTTAATTTTGAATTGTGATGAAGTCCGGCAGTCCCTGACGTCATTAGGTAACGAATTCCAGATGCGAGGTATTTCTACAATGTAGGAGGATGAGTATAAAGACGTTCTATGATGAGGGATAGAAAGAAGTGCACGATGCCGGTGTGACAGTACAGAAAATAATTTTTCAGGAGGAAGAAAAAATTAATTAAATCCTCGATGATGTCATTTATGTTCAAAACAAAATCAGTAAGATCTTCTCAGAGAATACTTCCAATGACATTGGCCTTATTGACAAAGTTCTCGCTTGCCGGAACATCTTGCATTGAGTTAGTACTACTCTCGTGACTTGAATTCTAAGTCATTCGATTCCTTTAACATCTAACACAGCTGTCAGACATCGTGAATAGATCACGTACCCACATATCACTCCGAAAACAATGAAACCTGCAACAGTACGGTATATCACAGATGCGAGGGCACATTCTGTGTCATTGGCCAACTTCACCTATAGCAGGACGGACTGTAGAACATACAATACTGAAGTACACTAATGGCGAAGTGCATCACCATCGGTTAAAAACGCAGTAATCATAGATTACGAAACGACGGTTAAACAGTAACGGTGGTTAAAATGTAATTTCTGTGCACCATTCATAATCACCGATTACTTAAACATGGTTAACTGACACCTCATTTAACCAGAGTAAAGTCTATGCTGGTGTACTGTTTCTACAAAATGACTAAAGGAAAGCATCCATACCGCTGCAAAGATAATAGTCAACGTCTAAAAACGACTGCGCTCACTCCGTTCTACATCGAAATGAACGTAGCCTATATTTTCGCGTTGCATTTGTTTGCCTTTGGGCGCTGTTATATTTGCGAGTTGCATTTCTTTGTTTTTCAGTGCTTTTAGGTTAAAATCGTACAAAATAGAAAATTGAATGCAAAAATGATTATATTCCAATATGAGGTTAAAGTATCATAGACTTACTTACTATATTTAAATATATTATATAAAAAAGAAGGAATATCCATAAAGGAAAAGGATGGAGAAGATTAGTAGGAATGTGTGTACGATCCAGGACCTCATTTACACCAGGTTACTGTTCATTATCCTACGATCCATCCATAACCTCTCTTTGTTCAGCCAGTGACATAGAGAAAGAGATATTCAAGTATTCCCTCTTAAAATATAGAAAATAAGTCATATAGAATCGTAATATAAGCAGCCGATCAATAGAAGGAATATGACTGCTTTGTGTTATTTCAAGTGAGCCATTTGTAGATTTTGATAAACGACATCCCTCCTGAAATTTTCTGTCACCTAATTCCTCGTAAGAATTCTCTCTTTCCACTAAGGAAACTTCACGCTCACGCTCTATCCAAGTAATTCAAGTACTGTACAATAATAATCGTCTTCGAAATAAACATCTGTGGCTCTGGCCGCCATTTTGCTTTACTTGCTCTACTAATCACTGGTTATCCCCTTTAACCGCTCGAATATGGCCGGTTAGAGATTACTGTGGTTAACCTCCTATTTAAGTCGTAACCGAAGTCGATCCACCGTAAAAATGCTTAGCCAGGGGTTAGGTGACAATTTTAACTAGTGGTTACACTAACCGACGTTGATGCACGTGGGCGTAAAACTCTGTTAGATTGTCCATGAAATATAAAATATATAGATTAATGAAAGAGAGCCTGAACACACATCCCGCTACTTACCTTAGGGTAGATTAGGGTAATCGTAAACAGGGGGTAATTGTAAACAAATAATGTGAGAAATACAAAACTGTCAATATAAAAATTTTAATTCGGGGGAATATTTAAATTAACATGTTGGCTAACCTACAAACCAGTTTGGCACCAATTAGGAGTAACTGCTTAGTTGTGAACGAATGTTTTATAAGAGTCTACAAAAAAGTTGAGACAGAATTTTGCTTCACCTTCATTTTTGGCATTGTAAGTAAACGTACAGTGCTATTTTTTTAGAATATGTTGTTTTTATAATAATAATAATAATAATAATAATAATAATAATAATAATAATAATAATAATAATAATAATAATAATGTTTTATTTTCGCTAGCAGAGTTAAGGCCATAAGGCCTTCTCTTCCACTGAACCAGCCTTAATTAATACAATACATATTTAAATTACGAATATTTACACTACACTTAAAAGGTTCTCCAGCTATATTCTTCAGTTAAGTTATAACGACTAGTAGACTACATATTTATTTAAATTTAGATAAACCTATAAGGTAAAATAGTAATTTAATTATGAGCTAATTTAATTCAATCAATTATAATTAATTTGAGATTTGAGATAGCTAGTAAAATGATGAAAATTAATTTAATATAAGCATAATAGAACTATGTTACAGGGAGAAAAAAAAATAAATCTAAAATATATTTCTATAATGAGAATATTAATGTAATTGTCATTAGAGGTTTTGTAAATCTATTTACAGAAATTAATGATAATAATAAGAATGGACAGATGTTAGTTTCATTATATGTAATAAATATTAATCAGCAATTAATTTGTTAAGTAAGAATTTATGTAATTTTGACCTAAATGAAGTTATTGTCCAACAACCCCTTACATCACTCGGAAGCGAGTTCCAATTTCTAGCGACTGAAACTGTATAAGATGATGAATATAAAGATGTCTTGTGGTAGGGTATAATGGGTAATGAGTAATGTATAGCAGTTAACATTTATTACAATGGTTTTGAGATCTCCCATAACCTCAATTCATTAAATTATGACGTGTTTTCATTTGCCCCATAGTTTTAATTCCTTGGGGGTAATTGTAAACATGTTTTACTATGGTTACATTTCGTACTTTTCAGTAATCAGAGTGACCCCCACCCAACTACACTGTAGAGGATTTAGAGAGGGTTGTGACAGATGTGAAAAATATTAACTACAGTTATCGTGAAGCTCAGGAGAGGTACTGAGTTCCTATATCGTCATATATCATAGGTTAAAGGGACGAAATGCACCAATGACCAAAATTGGAGTTGGAAAGAGTATAGCTCTTTCTTCTGGAACAGAACAAAAAAGTTCAGTGTCTGATAGCCCGTGCGAAAATTTGGTGTTTACAATTACCCCCTTCTCAAAGGGGTAAATGTAAACTAGCAATTAAGAGATAAAAAAAGAGTCAACCTTATTATTTTGAACCCATTTTCAGGGACAAGAAAGATCTAAAAATAACACAATGTTTCTTAGTCATGCGTACCGTTACTGAGGGTTGTGTAATGTTGAAATATATTTGAAATCAGTGAAAAGTGTTTACAGTTACCGTGGTCTATCCTATATTTTTCACACAAGAAATCTCTCAGCGTGAGGCACTGTCGTATGTAAATTTATACTCATGTTCTATTATTTTATTATCAATTACAGTTTTGACACATTGCATGTTTTTGCCGCAGTTCCTGTACATAATAGGTGTTAGCAGAATAAGTGAAGAAGTTTCACGTTTCTGAACGACAAAAACACCTTGAAACAGACCTTGGCTCATATTTACAGTTGCTGAAACAGTTCGTAAGAAAGCAGGGACGGAAATATCTATGTACAAATGTGCTACGGTCTGATGAGAGAGGTTAAAGCTCTCAGGAAGACGGCAAATTCTCGCAACCGGTGTTTCCTCATACAAAAAAGTTGACATGCCGGTAGAGATGACGAAATGCATTCTACAGATGCTAGCTGAATTCCTCGTATGCAACTAAGAATTCTTGTAACGAAAGATGATTTCCTGACTTACAGAAAGCGGGAATACCTAATTTAACAACGCTTTGGTGGATGAATGTGTCTTTTAGTGTCGATAGTTATAATCCTACGGAATAAGACAATTCTAAATTTTTAACACCATAGATTTCAAAAAGGCATATGACTCGGTTAAGAGGGAAGTATTATATGATATTCTTATTGAATTTGGTATTCCCAAGAAACTAGTTCGATTAATTAAAATGTTTCTCAGTGAAACATACAGCAGAGTCCGTATAGGTCAGTTTCTATCTGATGCTTTTCCAATTCACTGCGGGCTAAAGCAGGGAGATGCACTATCACCTTTACTTTTTAATTTCGCTCTAGAATATGTCATTAGGAAAGTTCAGGATAACAGAGAGGGTTTCTAATTGAACGGGTTACATCAGCTTCTTTTCTATGCAGATGACGTGCATATGTTAGGAGAAAATACACAAACGGTTAGGGAAAAGACGGAAATTTTACTTGAAGCAAGTAAAGCGATCGGTTTGGAAGTAAATCCCGAAAAGACAAAATATATGATTATGTCTCGTGATCAGAATATTGTACGAAATGGAAATATAAAAATTGGAGATTTATCCTTCGAAGAGGTGGAAAAATTCAAATATCTTGGAGCAGCAGTAACAAATATAAATTACACTCGGGAGGAAATTAAACGCAGAATAAATATGGGAAATGCGTGTTATTATTCGGTTGAGAAGCTCTTATCATCCAGTCTGCTGTCCAAAAATCTGAAAGTTATAATTTATAAAACAGTTATATTACCTCTTGTTCTATATGGTTGTGAAACTTGGACTCTCACTCTGAGAGAGGAACATAGGTTAAGGGTGTTTGAGAATAAGGTGCTTAGGAAAATATTTGGGGCTAAGCGGGATGAAGTTACAGGAGAATGGAGAAAGTTACACAACACAGAACTGCACGCATTGTATTCTTCACCTAACATAATTAGGAACTTAAAATCCAGACGTTTTAGATGGGCAGGGCATGTAGCACGTATGGGCGAATCCAGAAATGCATATAGAGTGTTAGTTGGGAGACCGGAGGGAAAAAGACCTTTAGGGAGGCCGAGACGTAGATGGGAGGATAACATTAAAATGGATTTGAGGGAGGTGGGGTGTGATGATAGAGACTGGATTAATCTTGCACAGGATAGGGACCGATGGCGGGCTTATGTGAGGGCGGCAATGAACCTTCAGGTTCCTTAAAAGCCATTTGTAAGTAAGTAACGTTAAACTATATTATACCTATTATGTGTGTATTATGTGTAAAAAAAGGCGTTTCAGAATTTGACTCTGTTTATAATTACACTGAACAACAAGAATTTTGCTCCGACTTAAAACAATGTGTCGCTTATGGTTTGGTGTGCACTGAATCCGAAAATGCATCTCTTTTCTTCGTATCACGTAAAGTTTTTGAGATATACTATGATTTCACTTTTCGATAAACGCTCTTCCAGGAAACATCTGGTGCGAGTTGGGGGTTGTAAACGAAAGCTAGTATATTTTATGAGTTATGACCTATTGCCGGTTTTTTATGGTTGTTGACATGTTCTTTTGTACTTCTAATAAATAAACAGATATTGGTCCCTTCTGTTCAGTAATTTCATAACAGTTCAAAGTGAGGTATACGCAATGAACAAACAAGGATGTGTTTTCAGTATTTAAAAGAAAAGTTTACCAGTTTGATGAAGGCAAATTAAAACAGGGAATATTCATCGGTTGACAAATTAGCAAATTTTTGGCTGACTCTTTGTTTGAGGGAAAACTTTCCGATACAGAAAAAATGGCATACCGCTCTTTCAGAGATGTTTGCTCAAATTTTCTTGTAAATTCTAGGGCAGACAACTACATCGAATTTGTGGAAACCATATTAAGTGCTTATGAGAAAATGGGGCGTAATATATCTCTCCAAATACACTTTTTACATTCTCATTTGGATTTCTTTCCTCCTAACTTTGGAGCGGTAAGCGACGAGCATGGGGAAAGATTTCATCAAGAAATATCTAAAATGGAATCGCGATATAAAGGAAGATCATCATCCAGCATGCTTGCAGACTATTGTTGGTTCCTTGTAAAAGACAGTCCTGGGTCTAGTTGTAAACGAAAGTCATCTAGAAATACTTTTTATGTGATATGTTCAAATTCCGAGTTTTTTCTCATTCTACACAAGAAATATTTTTATTGTTGTTGTGTTTTTTATGTTAAAGAAACATAAAAGATCACAAAATCCTCACTTCTCGGGTCACAAGACTACTATTTAGTTAGCTAAAGTAGAAGTAACGATTGGGTTTCACCAGAAAATAATAATAATAATAATAATAATAATAATAATAATAATAATAATAATAATAATAATAATAATAATAATAATAATTTATTTTAGCTGGCAGAGTTAAGGCCGTAAGGCCTTCTCTTCCACTCAACCAGCAAAAAGAGTATATACATATGCATGAACTTACAAGAATTCAACAATTTGATTTAGATTAGAGTTACATGTATACAAGAGTTATTTACGAATTAAACAACAAAATACTATGAACTATTAATTAAACACTGAAATAAAATGTGTAGCAGAATTAAGCTAAAATACATAGAATGTTAATATATTTCAAATAATATTAGATAATAGAAAGAGATTATTATGAGACAATTTTGAAAATACAGCACAATCAGGATGATGTCTAAAAGAAAGAAGTAACAATGTAGTCAGTGATAGTTTAAATCAGTATGATTGGAGTGCAATGCTAATAAGGTTACCTTTTAAGCTGTTTTTAAAGGTGTTTATTGTCTTGTAGCCCCTAATACTTTGTGACAAGGAATTCCATTGACGCGAGGTGGATACTGTAAAAGATTATGAATACCAAGATGTTCTATGAAGAGGTATACTTAGCGTGCCACAGATAAGTGATCTGGTATTTACGTCTTGGTTAGAGTATAGATAAGAGAAACGAGACGAAAGGTAATTTGGTGTTAAGGTGTGCAGAATTCGAAAGAGTAAAGACAAAGAGTGTAAAGTTCTGCGTTCTTTAAGTCGGAGCCACGAAAGACTTGCGAAGGACGGTGATATGTGATCATATCGTCGGATGTTGCACACGTATCTGACGCATCTGACGCAAATGTCCTGCATATATAAATTACAACCGATTCGTGTGTTTTTATCATGAAATTCGCGTTTATTCACACATAATAGTACTTGAAACACAATAACCTATTTTTCCCCATGCACAACAAGCGCCAATCAGGAAGTTACAAATTGAAGCAGCGATCTACATTTTTTAATGAGGTGACTGAAACTATAACCGCTAGATGACAGTATTATCCAGGTCTGAATATGATCGATATGCTGACAAGCGGCACAAGAGAGACAAGGAAGCAGCAGTTGCAACATAGCAGCACCTATGCATCAGTGTACCATTATCGAACAGCCCTGCATTATGCGATTTTTCTGAGCGGAATGTCTGGCAACAAAGGATAGTCATAAAGAAGTGTCGCCCGTGTGTGGTGAGCATTGCCTGTCACATTTGGGTACAGAAATTCTCTTAACGTCGGACAAGTGAGGCGTTCAGATTTCAACATGATTAACTCCTTTTCCAAAGATTTTGAGATATTCAAGGTTAAAGTTGAATACACACAATTGATTCTGTGTTGTAGTCAAGAATAATACTGCATTCTGTGGGCTTTTTACTGAACTATGGAGTTAATCACTTTGACCACTGAAAATATGGTCAATTTAATACATTGCCAACTTAGAAACTCTGAAATAACCAAAAGTGGAGTTAATCATGTTGACTTCTGAACGCCTCAAGTAATGATAGATAGATAGATAGATAGATAGATAGATAGATAGATAGATAGATAGATAGATAGATAGATAGATAGATAGATAGATAGATAGATAGATAGATAGATAGATAGATAGATAGATAGATAGATAGATAGATAGATAGATAGATAGATAGATAGATAGATAGATAGATAGATAGATAGATAGATAGATAGATAGATAGATAGATAGATAGATAGATAGATAGATAGATAGATAGATAGATAGATAGATAGATAGATAGATAGATAGATAGATAGATAGATAGATAGATAGATAGATAGATAGATAGATAGATAGATAGATAGATAGATAGATAGATAGATAGATAGATAGATAGATAGATAGATAGATAGATAGATAGATAGATAGATAGATAGATAGATAGATAGATAGATAGATAGATAGATAGATAGATAGATAGATAGATAGATAGATAGATAGATAGATAGATAGATAGATAGATAGATAGATAGATAGATAGATAGATAGATAGATAGATAGATAGATAGATAGATAGATAGATAGATAGATAGATAGATAGATAGATAGATAGATAGATAGATAGATAGATAGATAGATAGATAGATAGATAGATAGATAGATAGATAGATAGATAGATAGATAGATAGATAGATAGATAGATAGATAGATAGATAGATAGATAGATAGATAGATAGATAGATAGATAGATAGATAGATAGATAGATAGATAGATAGATAGATAGATAGATAGATAGATAGATAGATAGATAGATAGATAGATAGATAGATAGATAGATAGATAGATAGATAGATAGATAGATAGATAGATAGATAGATAGATAGATAGATAGATAGATAGATAGATAGATAGATAGATAGATAGATAGATAGATAGATAGATAGATAGATAGATAGATAGATAGATAGATAGATAGATAGATAGATAGATAGATAGATAGATAGATAGATAGATAGATAGATAGATAGATATAGATAGATAGATAGATAGATAGATAGATAGATAGATAGATAGATAGATAGATAGATAGATAGATAGATAGATAGATAGATAGATAGATAGATAGATAGATAGATAGATAGATAGATAGATAGATAGATAGATAGATAGATAGATAGATAGATAGATAGATAGATAGATAGATAGATAGATAGATAGATAGATAGATAGATAGATAGATAGATAGATAGATAGATAGATAGATAGATAGATAGAGTGCATTTATTGATGCATAATAAATTATACAAACTCATATATATATATATATATATATATATATATATATATATATATACAGTGTAAACAATTCAATTTCTTGTTGAAGCTGCACCAAATAATCCAAATAATAAATATAAAGATAATACAGTATATAAATAAAAACATAAACACGCAATAAAATACAAAAGACACAGTAAATACAAAACAAAAGGAACATTATCCCCTAATTATATCATTCGCTCAATGTTAATATTACTCATTGCAATACTAATAAATCTTTCCCTTATCCATCGACTCCCTCCCCCTCGGCCAATTCCACCCTCAACTGTCGAACTCAAGTAATGAACATAGGGTCCGTCGTTCTATGGAGATTGTCACGAAGGCAACTGTGCAACAGGTTGGCGACTTGATCCGAGCAGACAGGATGAAGGGAACGATATACTAACCCGGATAGTCACAGGTGATAAGTTTTGAGTGCAACATTACAGGCCCGAGACAAAGTCTGCATCAATGCTCTTATCAAGTCGCCATTGTTAAGTACAATTGTGCATAAGAGCCACCATTTTGCAAATGCTGCTTCTTTATTTCGCTTATGTGTACATAGATAATACTGACATCTGGCGGTGATTTATTCATGCACCTCATTCAGAAATTTAGGTCGCTACATCAATTTGTAATTTACGTACTTATTGGCATCAGCAAGTATGTTGGGGTTGGAGGCGTGTCATCTATTGAGAATGGGACTCTTGGTTAAAATTATGTGTATAGTACTATGTAAGGATCACAATCCAAATTATTATTATTATTATTATTATTATTATTATTATTATTATTATTATTATTATTATTATTATTATTATTATTAAATTAAAATTATGATGAAGAGGTTGAACTTAGGAATTACTTACATACTTACTGGCTTTTAAGGAACCCGGAGATTCATTGCCGCCCTCACATATGCCCGCCATCGGTCCCTATCCTGAGCAAGATTAATCCAGTCTCTACCATCATATCCCACCTCCCTCAAATCCATTTTAATATTGTCTTCCCATCTACGTCTCGGCCTCCCCAAAGGTTTTTTTTCCCCCTCCGGCCTTCCAACTAACACTCTATATGCATTTCTGTATTCGCCCATACGTGCTACATGCCCTGCCCATCTCAAACGTCTGGATTTTATGTTCCTAATTGTCAGGTGAAGAATACAAAACGTGCAGTTCTGCGTTGTGTAACTTTCTCCATTCTCCTGTAACTTCATCCCTCTTAGCCCCAAATAATTTCCTAAGAACCTTATTCTCAAATACCCTTAATCTCTGTTCCTCTCTCAAAGTGAGAGTCCAAGTTTCACAACCATACAAAACAACCGGTAATATAACTGTTTTATAAATTCTAACTTTCAGATTTTTTGACAGCAGACTAGATGACAAAAGCTTCTCAACTGAATGATAACAGGCATTTCCCATATTTATTCTGCGTTTAATTTCCTCCCGAGTGTCATTTATATTTGTTACTGTTACTCCAAGGTATTTGAACTTCTCCACCTCTTCGAAGGATAGATCTCCAATTTTTATAGTTCCATTTTGTACAATATTCTGGTCACGAGACATAATCATATACTTAGACTTTTCGGGATTTACTTCCAACCCTATCGTTTTTCTTGCTTCAAGTAGAATTTCCGCGTTTTCCCTAATCGTTTGTGGATTTTCTCCTAACATATTTACGTCATCCGCATAGACAAGAAGCTGATGTAAGTCGTTCAATTTCAAACCCTCTGTGTTATCCTGAACTTTCCTATTGGCATATTCTAGAGCGAAGTTAAAAAGTAAAGGTGATAGTGCATCTCCTTGCTTTAGCCCGCAGTGAATTGGAAAAGGATCAGATAGGAATAATAAACTAAGAATAACTTAAAGATAATAAAGTTAAATATGTTATATCAAATTTAAATGGAATGTTGTTGGATAAGAATATAAGTTCATCAATAAAATAAAAAAAATAACATAATTTTTAAACTAATACTCTTTATGGAGCAGAAATTTGATCATTTAAGTAAACAAATAAAGCTAAATTATTGGCAAAAAAAGAAATAGTTTTTTGCCGTCGAGTTTCCAGAACCGCAAGAAGAGAAAAAATTAAAAATTAAGTGATTAGAAAGAAAATGGGAGGCAAACACACAATTTTGAATGACATTTCAACATATCAGTTGAGATGGTATGGGCACATGCAAAGGATGGAGACAGACTTCCCAAGAATGTATTCAAGCGGATACCAGAAGGAAGAAGGGAAGACCATTAACTACCTAGCGAGATGGGATAACAGCAGTGGTGGCAACAAGGAATTTGGAAGCTGAACTATTGCGCGATAGAGAAGTATGGAGACGGGCAATCGAAAGATTCAAAGGCTTTGAAACCCCAATAATTTTTTATTATTATTATTTTTTTTTTCTCGTCGGATCATTTGAGGAGACAAAGAGGAAGACAGAAAATAGAAAAGACTGGAGAATGCTGGGTTTGCAATGAAAGACCTGCCCTTGAGCAGAACACTATGAATGAATGAATGAATATCTTCATAGACAGGTTCATGGGGGCTGCATCTGACTACAGTAGTACCTGAAAATATTATTTATTTAACCTCCAAAATTAATAATAGACAGGCAAAATTAATTTACGTACTTCGATTACATTACTAAAATTATTAGCTCTTTTTAGCAGTTAATTGCTTCTTTTCGAAAGTTCACCCTAATTTCTTATGTCAATGATGTCAAATGTATCTCACAAGTATGAACTTGTGATGTGTCTTATAAATATCTAGCTGCCAGTTCCGTTAGATTAGATAAAATTGTCTATTGCTATCAGTAGGTGTAGAGAAATACAAAAATTGTGGATTTTTTTTAGGGTGATATGTTCTGCTTTAAATAAACGTTACATACTATAAATTACTGCAAGAGTAATTATTGTACATATATAGGATTGAAATTATTATGTTTTGATCAATTACATACTTTTATAAATACAGTAAACCAATAGGAATAAATTAAGGATTTGCCGGAAGAAGGGCACATATGAACCAGTGCTAAACTGACTATGCCCTAGTTCCAGCAAATCCCTGCATTAACAGAATATTAAAACCTTCCTTGATACAAGACAAACAAATTATTCAAATCAACTTTACAGGGAGTTATACCTGAAATCTTGATTTGCATAATACACGTCACTGTTCGTTAACAGAAAGCCACAATTTAAGTCACACGGAGTTAGTGTGCACTCGAAGTTGGTTGCTTGACGGTTGTCAGCCCACTTTGAGGTCTGTGGATATAGAGGGAAGAATTGGATCGGTGTCGGTTAGAGTTCCCGAGTAGCTCAGTGGTAGAGCGTTGGTACGTTAAACCAAAGGTCCCGGGTTCGATACCCGGCTCCGGAACAATTTTTCCCTCGAAATTATTCAAACAATAAAAAGGTTTTACAAAACATTAGCATTGACAGTGAGATATAAAGAAGTGAATTGAATTACAACAAAGAAATATGAGAGCAACGGCTGGATACACTATTTCATTTTCTGCGATCATGAAGAGAATGAAGAGGTCTTGCAGGAATTTCCGGTATGTAATTCGTGGTGAAACAGCCCACGAAGGGCCAAGACCGACAAGCCGATTGCTGACTCCACTTCCATATGCCTCACCAGAAGTGGACGATCATCCAATCAGTACGTGGTAACGTGTGAGCAGCATAGTGATCCGCCCTATGTGTTATAGCTGGTTTCCGAAACCTCATTTTGCTACCTGTCTTAGTTCCGAAATTCATTTCATGAGAAAATTCCTTCACCATGAGGACTCGAACCAGCGCGCATTCCTTAACGCGAGTCCTAGGCATGATGTCTTAGACCACGGTGGAAAAAAATTTATAACGAATGGATCCACACAGAATACCGAAATTTCCTTCCATATGGGTAGAGGTTCTTGAGGCCGTCCGAAGAAAAGATGGGCTGCTGAATATTCAGCATTGAGACCATAACAGGCCATAGGACCTTATGCTTAATGGAAGATAAAGAAGAAGATGAAGAAGAAGAAGATGAAGTATGTTCCGTGTTTGAATTTAAATTTAACTAGTGGCTTGTGCAGCAAATGCTGCAAACTAAGTTCGTTAGACATTCAAATAAAAAAATTTCAGATTTAATTTCAATGAAGAATACCAGACATTTTGAAAGTTATTTGCTTCCATAATAATGAAACATAATCCCTCTGAATAGTTTTTTTATGCCAAATACTTTTTCTTGAACCTATCCCCTTCAGGTTTTGAGTTTCAACACGAAAACGCAAGTAACAATGTCAGGACGATCAGTGGCTTTTTGATGTGGGAGTGAGCCAATAACTATTTCAAGTCATTGTGGATTGTAGGTGAAAGTTAAAAAAAAGTCAGGTTTGCTATGCTTTCGAACAATAGACATAGGATCTTGGTATAGCTTAGCTGCTGCATGTAGAGCTTGAAATGTAGAGGGTAAAATTATTTTATCAACAGTAATCTCACTAGACGTTTTGATTTATCTAGAGAAAATCAAAACTCGAGTGGGATTTAATTGACTATTACACGATTAGAAGAAAGTATATAAAGATTAGAAGTAACGAAGTACTCCAATACAATAAAATATTAATTGACTTACGAAAATACAACTGTCTTCAAATGTATTATTGTACCATCTCAACATTACAAATATTACGCTAGATGCTTGCTAGATGGTAGTAGTGTCTTTATACACTGTAATGATTACTATTCAATAAATCTTAATATTAAACAATCTCTGATACGTGACTATCCATAATATCATATAGCAGAAGTTCTTTTTATCCTCTCAGATCAGAAGCTATAACATAACCTAACTAATATACACAAGTGTTAGAAAAGTTTTAATTAACGACGATGACATAAAAAATAAACATGAATAATTTTAAAGGGAATAATTATTGAATGTACAATTTTCAAATTTGAATGTGGTTGGTGGTTCAATTGATGTTATATTGGACGTGTGCGTAATAGAAGTGGAACTCGTTGATTTAAGCCTACATGGTGTATTCAACTTATTCAGAATTTCCGAATGAATAATTTTAAAAGGAATAATTATTGAATGTACAATTTTCAAATTTGAATGTGGTTGGTGGTTCAATTGATGTTATATTGGACTTGTGCATAATAGAAGTGGAACTCGTTGATTTAGGCCTACATGGTGTATTCAACTTATTCAGGATTTCCGAATGGTGCTCTTCATTTATTTGTAAATCGGATTTCAGAAGATGCATAGGTATGATCAGTGATTTTTATTAATTCTTGTTCTTGAATGCCAATGCGAGTCATATTTGAAACTGCTGTGCATCGACTGGAGTGGTTTGTAATTCTGTATATATTTTTGACGTCCAGACCAGCGCAGTTTCAAATGTTGGCAAACAAAGTAACAAATGCTAGGGACGCGATAAAATTAAACAAATGCTAGGGACGCGATAAAATTAAACAAATGCTAGGGACGCGATAAAATTGTGCGATAAGCGGCCATGATTGGTTGAAAGACGTCCTTTCGTACCGTTTTATTGGTCGAAAGTAGTGTGACGTAGTAAAAGTGTAATAGTCCTGCTAAGAGATCTTGTGAAATGATCGGGAGACTACAAAATTTTGAAGGCCTCTTATTTTATCAGTAAGTTAAGTAATACCTTTTGATCTTTCCTTAGGAACTGTAATTTTTGCGCTCTCTCGAGCCAATACTGAAGAGAATGACCCATATAAATATCTACACCACACCGCCATTAAGTATATGAAAAAGACCCAACCACACTTGTTTAATAACTATAAAAATATTTGATTTTTTATAACAATATTATTATCTTACGTACGTTTTGTAGTCATATAATAACCGCACTCAGCAAGTTATAGAAATGAAAATCTAATTTAAGATATTGTCTACATCTACTCATATAACCCCAAAATGTTTCACTTTCATGTCATCAATATAGCATTAATATGTATAATTAATGAAAAATAGTCACATCATGGCATTAACTATAATACCATTTGATATCTAATGGCAATAATGTCATCAAACCACCTCTAGTTTTGTAGATTTTAATATCCAAAACACAGCTGAACTCAGAAAATTACACACCACAGAATCAGACCTGTAAATTATTTCCAGTAAATCTTGAAGTATTTAATAACCAATTGAATTTGAACTCTAAATATGTCAGCAATCCTACAGGTCTTGGCCTTCGTGTAATAGCCTATTGTTTATTGTAGTGTGTTTTTTGTTTTATTCTGAAATCCAATTAGTTCTCAAAACTGATGAAATATGGGTTTCAGAAAATAGGAAAATTATGTAGGAAAATTGGCATTTCACTGAAAACTACAATTTTTCTGAAAAAAACGTTGGGTTCCAGGCTTCAAAATGAGGGATCATTTATTAAAATCCGTTCAGCCGTTTTCCCGTAATTTCCATTACCAGTTCAAATTATATATATATATATATATATATATATATATATATATATATATATATATATATATATATAGATTTTTGGTTCATTGCTGTTATTGTACGGAATTTATCAATTTATGTTTAGCTTTGAGTAATGTAAGAATGTGGTCATGGGAGCTAAAAAATGTACTTGTTTTCTAATGGCGCCTGAAGATGATTAAAAGAAATCACTTGCAACGAGGGGAGGAGAATACTTAAGTCCTTGCTGCAGGCTGTCAGCTTGTTCCACTTACGACCAGTAATTGAGGGTTTGTTTTAGACGAGCACCTCTTGCTGAAACATTTTTCCTACCTGTTTTCATAAATGATACAGTCAGACTGAGAAGATTGCTACTTTTCGCCAATAACATTTTGGCACAAAAAACAAGAGAGATCTGTTGTAACATTATTAGGCAAAATACAAAATAGTGGCGATATATCTGGTTCTGGAAATAATGTGCATCAGGGGCCAAAAATATATCGAGTTCCCAAATATTGTATAGAGCAGCGTTTCTCAAACTTTTTTGAAGTGGGGACCACTCTTTTCAGTCAGAACAGTACCGCGGACCACCTTACTCTTGTTCCCTTCATTTTTGTAGCATATTTTAATACCAGTATACTTATATTTTAAAATATAATTAATTCATTATAATACTTTTGTAATTATATTTTTTGTAATCAATCAGAAGTAACTTATAACAAATTCTAAGCATTGTTGATTGATCTCTTGCCTGTTAGCAGTTAGTTGTTTAAAATCCTTCTTACGCTAGTAGTTTTCCATGTCTCTGTTGAATAGAGTCATTATAAATAATGGAAAACTGGCTTTGATCCGATCTTTGAAAAGAAAGGAACATAAAGATACGCTTCATTTAGGCAATGCTAATAGTTCAGAAGCTATGTGTGAAGAAATATATTAATTACAGTGTCATTAAAGAAATATCTAGTCCTAGTGGTAGTTATTCAAATAAATACTTTCGTAAATATGACAAGAGTTATTTTGAACTTGGATTTACTTGGTGTGTCAATGAGAGTGAACCAAAACCTCGATGCGTTATTTGTTACGAAGTGCTTTCCAACGGTGTATGAAACCCGCGAAATTGAAACGGCACTTAGAGACGAAACACGCAAGTGTAAAAAGTAAACCTGTGGGATTTTAAAATAGGAGGAGTATAAAATTTCTTATATCGTCATCTGGAAAAACAAATAAAAAAATTAATGCAGAAACATGCCCGATTTTCAACAAGTAAAGATGCAATTTGGCACGTTCTATTATTGGTGTACGACGTACAGTACGTGCCCATTTCAATGTGCAGACTGGGTGTCGGTGAAACTATTAAGAAAGTCATAAATACATGAAAAGGTTCGGTACTTTGGTCCTCTGTTATGAATTCGGTGGTCCCTGGCTGGGTTACAGGCTCGGCACCAGATATGCAGGGAAAAGATAGTGAGAAACGCCACGTTCATAGTGCTTTAAATCCCTCTTTTGTTGTTGAAAGTAGAATGGGAAGTGGGTAGACGAGTAGGGTAAGAAATTTCATAAAATATTAGTACTGGGAGAAAAAGTGAAAGACGATTGCCATGTGTCATTTCCAAACTCTGAGATTTTCAGCTATAATGTGATACGCAATTCTTTTGAATTTTATTTTTTCTTCTCTCTTTCTTGAAGGACCACAAGGACAGAACTCGAGGACCACAGGTGGTGCGCGGACCATAGTTTGAGAAACGCTGGTATAGAGCATTAGGTATGTTTCTTGTGTTAACTCATTAATTGAATACTCTACAAGCATTCTATGTTAGATTATCACTGTAGCACCATAGTACTATGTAGGCATATATACTGTGCACTAGCTATTTTTCATACTGCCGTAGACAGAGTTCAAATTTCAACTGCTTTAAGTGGGATTTATGATAAACAGAGACGCTTTTATGAGAAATTTAAAGTTACGGCTCTTTTTTGTAACATTTCAATTAATTCTCCGTAATGCACTTGCACTTTTATGTAATTCTTGCAGTAGCAATGGAACCAACTTCATAGGATCTCAATGGCGAACGATCTAGGAAGCAAATAGGCACTGAAATCAAAGATGTTACAAGCACACACGTTTGTGAAAAGCTCACTTATAATATATATTCAAATGAAATATAAATTCAAATATGCCACTCTTATGTATATAATGTTTAAACTCCCCAAATTTTGTTATGCAAGTCAATTGGCTTTGAGAAAAACATATACGCTACCTGTAACTACTGTACAAAGTTTCATAAACATATTTTGGATAGGAGAGAACTTATTAATTTTGTCTATCTAGATTTGAGTTTTGAACCACTGTGCACTGCGCGTATGGAAATCTATATCGTTAAAACGATGCTTTTCTGTGAAGTGCCACTAAGTGCATCAGTTGCAATGGTATTTAATTTAGTTTCGCGTATATATGCGTTTGTAGCGGAGGCCAGTTATTTATTCGGGAACTTTGGATTAGTATAAAACCACGGTCTTTTAAAATAAAGGCATGATGTAGAAATATAGAAATAGAAATAATTAAGTGGAGCATTTGGAGGAGAATAACACAGTACTTTAATATTAATCAAGCTGCTTATTTAACGACTAATTCAGATTTAATCAATAATCTGGTTCATTAAAAGACAGTTCCCAAATAAGAATTGCATTGCAATTTAAGACACTGTTGAGAAATTTGGCCAGCCACTTATTTATATAATAATTAACATAGTGTGAAATCAATGATCTTAGTTCGTGCGAACCTTACGTTTCGGAATTCCACGATCGAGAAAAAGACCACACCCAGTAACACACCGAGAGAAACATACTCTAAGAAAATACACTTCTCCACTTCAATTGATGTCAAGGGTGCATTGAAGTTGAAATAATTAAGATTCTCAAGTGAAAAATCTTCATCAGAAACACAGAAGTTGAAATACGAGTAAATTTCACCTTGCATAATTGAGTTACCAAATAAAACAATAGCCCAATTTTCCTGTTCTCTGAAGACGATATCTCTTCAGACATTAGCTCTACTAAGACAGAGTGGCCTTCCACCGACAAGAAATAGCCCAAGTCCATGTGTTTATACTTCATTCTCATGTAAGATTATACCACGTCTTATTACTTCGGTACTGTTTCGTTGTCGCCAGTGCCAACTTGGGATCGTGTGTTGATGCAAATTCACTGGGTTGACAAGTCGCTGAACGAAGTTTCGAGTGAATCTGATAGTGAAATTTGTCTGAAAAATGTGCTTAGCCTGCAGAACGGAGACAAAATAAGTGGAGAGTTATGTCGTGTATACCTTATTTTATTTCAAGGAGTGCAGTTCGGTGGCTCCTTTGAACACCCACTTACAGATTTATGACTTCCTACACAAACACCTCTGACAATTCTATCCTGTCCTCTCGTCCCAACATTGCACAGTTGCCACAATCCTGGTGACCTTCGAAATTATGCAGTGAAACTGACGGGATTCTTGAAATTCGGAAAAGATGCGGCAACTCTGCCTCCACGTGGATTTGACGGGCACCTGTCATTTATTCTGAACGAGGGTTGTGATTGGTTACTGACAAGAGAAGACAAGATTTCCGTCACAGTAAGGAAGACATTTATGACAACCGATTAGTAGTGGGCAGTAGAAGGTCTGTCGGCAAAGTCCTTTCTACGAAACTGCACTCCATGAAAAAAAATAAAGTATACAAGGGTGAGTGTCAGTGTTGCCATACCTACTGATTTAGCAGGAGATTTCCTGTTTTTCCATTGACTCTACTGCTCTACTGATTTTTTTTTGTCAAAAGTCCGAATATCTCCTGCCTTTTTGGCAAGCTGCAGTCACCTAGTTTTATGCCCGGATTTTCAACTCGTTACTTTAGTACACATATATCATGTCATCATGTCTTACTTTTGCATCTTATACACACGTCAAAAAATGTTCTCATTTGCCTCCCTGCTCATAATGCGTCACCAAAATGATGCTTACAAGAAGCAAAGCGTCGCCTCTCGCCTGGAGTCCAGCGGTGGATTATGATATCAGCACACTGCAGATGAAGACCGTGTTTTATACACGTGGCTCAGAGTTAGGGGTCTCTCCAATCCACTTGCTAGTCTAAACATAATTACAGAATGATAGAGAACGAATGTTTGAAACCTTACCACGAAAGCGAACACGCACGCACGCACGCACACTAAGTATATAATCTTCATGCAACGTAAGCATGTGATAACAGTCGTCGATTTGCAAAAGGGGACAAGTCGAAAATGAAGTGTTGAAAAATCGCAAAAACTATAAGTTAAATTAAAATGTTCGTATATTTTTTCTAATTAGATCACTATGGATACATACAAACATTCAGAATCCATGAACATTTTAATATTTTAAGTCTGTTATGACTTTTTTTTTGCGATTTTCCAACAAATCGACGACAGAATTAAGTTATGTCATTACTATTTTGGGGACCCGGGGACCAGAGGAGGAACGAAACTTATTCAGTAGTGAAGTTTGTTTCTGATTGTGTGCACGTGAAACAGTGAGAGAGCGAAGTGTAGGTAATGGTATTTTTGTGTTACAGTACATATCTTGCACAGTGATCTTTTAAAATGAGTGAAAGTGTCCCAGCAAGAAAGAAAAGTAAATACTCCCAGAATATTATAAATCAGAATGGGAAAATGATGAACAGTTTAAAGGATAGTTATGTAAAAGCAAGAAAGATGATAATTTTTCGTCTGTTATAGTCGCAGCTAGTGCAACACTGTATTCAAATACCTTTAAAATAAATCTTGTTGTATCGAAAACATTTTGTGAATACACGAAAAATTCCTGATTATTATATTTTAATGCGAAACATTGTCAATAAGACATTACTGTGTAAAAACAAAATTGCATGACTTAGTTACATATGCTGAGTAGAGATGACAGTAATTATATTTAGTAAAATTGTTCAATTTCATTGGTTAGGGATGTGCTATATTGTAATACAACAGTATCATCTTTCTTACAGTACACTGTTTTGTAATTAATAATATAATACAAAGAGAAAATTCATGTTTAATTAATCTACTGTAATCTCCTGTTTTTTTCCGATGATTTTCTCCTGATTTTCGTGAGTAGGTCGTGGCAACACTGGTGAGTGTGTGTGTGTAAGTGTAGTGTAGGGAGTGATTGAGAGTGATGATGAAGACGAGGAAGGGAGAAGGGGAAACCCGGTGTCGGCACGTAGCCTACTCGTGCCGAATAGCACCAAGGACCGCCAGACTCAACGTCCCGTCCGATGGACGAATCACTATTAATAATGACACATGCCTTTTCTTGATATGAGGCGCACAGTTCCAAAACCCTCTAAATCCACTTTTTCACCAAAATTATTTTTTATCTCTTCATAGTAAGGATTAATGCACTCTATTGACCTATATATCAGTAATGTTCAAAAGAGCTCTACATATAATGAAAAAGTTCATCTGAAAAATCCATATCCAAATTTGTAGCATGATTATAGATTGTTTCCTGAGTAATTCTTTATCTTCAATCTGCATTCTCGTTTACGTGAATGGTATAATAATCAATAATATCCCTGTAACACTTCTATAAATAAATATTATGTTAGTTGAAATCTACTAAGGAAGAGACTAGTGAAGTGCTTTGTGTGGAGTGAGGCATTGTATGGAGACAGAAACATGAACATTACGATGAAATGAAGACAAACAAATAGAATCATTTGAAATGTGGATATGGAGAAGAATGGAGCGTGTGAAGTGAACAGACAGAATAAGAAACGAAGCTGTGTTGGAAAGAGTGGGTGAAGAAAGAATGATGCTGAAACTGATCAGAAAGAGAAAAAAAGAAATTTGTTGGGTCACTAGCTGAGAAGAAACTGCCTACTGAGGTTGCACTGGAAGGAATGGTGAACGGGAGAAGAGTTCGGGGCAGAAGAAGATATCAGATGACAGACGACACTAAGATATGTGGATCATATGCAGAGACCAAGAGGAAGGGAGAAAATAGGAAAGATTGGAGAATGCTGGGTTTGCAGTGTAAGATCTGCCCATGGGCTGAACACTTATGATTGAATGAGTTGAAATCTTTGTTTTCGTAGGCTTCATCTCGTGTCTAAAACTTTATATATTTAAAGCTCCTTTCCAATATTCTCTAAATAAAGATTGAGTTCCAAAACCCACTAAATACAAAAAAAGAACATTAATTTTTGGCAATATGGTTTATAATATTTATATGAAAAATTACATTGATGTTTTCTACTTTCAGGTCAAGTTCATCAGAAAAAAGTCAGTCATTTTAAAATAAAAAGCAAAGGAGTAAAAGTTTTTTTCGTTTCCTGAAAAATTTGCTCGAATCGATTTAGAGGGTTCTGGAACTGCACGCCTCATATGCACTGCGGAGAGATTTGGGATTTAACCCAGGCATATTGGTGCACAGTCTAGTGATTAGAAGTTGTACACCGCCCTCTCTCCTTGTCCGGTAGTAGACATTTTACTTGAAAATTTCTGACACCGCCGGGAATCGAATCCGGGCCGGCTAGTCTGGAGGCAGACCGGCTACTACAGAGCTAACTCGGTGGACTCTACTTAAAATGTTTAAACGGGAACGTTTGCTTAATTTAAATTCACTGGGAAATACCAAGATCCATGAGAGGTAAATTGAAAATAAAGCACAATAATTGTGAATAATTATTTTGTGCGAGATCGTGGGTATTTGCTTGTTTTCCGCACAGAACCAATACGCGGTACGTGTGAAATACCACATTCAGTATTCCCAACGTAACACACATAACAATTTCCCTCTTCTTACCGCTTAAGCGACATTCATTTTACTGCTTTAGGCTTTTAACATATTATTTTAGAGACATTTAACATAGTAATAATTATAAATTGAAACTTACCACTGCAATTTCACCTAAATTGCAATGTTAATTATTGTTTTTAAATATTTGCAAAAATTAAGTAAAGTCTACTACTCCACGGAACTTATTGCATTCCTGATACAAGTAACATTAAGGAAGTCGTGAAAAAATCAACAAGATTCCAGATGCCGATGTTATTACTGCAATATGGTATATAAATAATATTGTTAAAATATAAAAATGAAAAATAAATCATTACATAACCTTACCGTTTGTTTTAAGTTCGCATTTATAGACTGGGGAAAAAAAGACAGACGTATATCACGGCCTGCTGGAGTATAGTAAACACAGAAAATATTTTATAGCAACAATGTTGAAGATAGATATTTTTGTTTTCCGAAGTTGCCGTCATTAAACAGAAACCAACATGGAGATTTCATTGCAAGTAATTAAAAATTCGTCTTTCAGGTATGTAATAAACGATCTTCGCACAAAATAATGTACGATACACGAGCGGTATGTTTGTTTTCATGTTCTCGGAAATTAAAAAAGCTCAACTACGTTTCGCTTTTTCAAACTTTTCCTCGAACATGAAAACGTCAACATACCACTCTTGTAACGCATATTACTAATTCGCTTAATTCTTTACTCTCGCCTCGCTCTCTCTATCTATCCCCTACCCTCCCACCCTTCCTACTTTCGCGCCCATAACACCTCAAATATCTATTCTCAGTATGCAATTGACCGAGAAATCACATTCGACTCGCCGAAGAGGCGTCAGACTAAAACATGACCGTGATTTCAGCTGAACTCCCTGGCAAAAAAAATTAAGTGGAGTCGAAGATGTTTGAAAGTAAATTATACATGGTATCGCGGTCGAGGCATGATGCCGTGGCCCCGATTAGCCGCCATTCTATTACATACTTCATCACTGCGGGTCACTTTGCCTGAATAAACCGCCTTCTTAATTTCCATAAACAGGATCCAACTTAATTGCATAGAATTAATAGCGACAGAATATTCCACTGTTAAAATGATAGTAAAGTTATAAACTCAGTCACATCATTATTTAAGATATGACGGTATAGCATGATATCGGAAGCGGCGACATTCTATTGAGTGTGCATTCAATTTGTTGAGTGAGAAATCATATGCCATGTACACTCTTAGACAAAAAAAATGACCGGACTCTTGAAGCGTAAATTTGTCTAAGTTCCGTACGGCTGTGCGCCTGATACACAAGACTAAAATCAGAGTAGTAAGGACGAAACCAGCGAGATCCAAGAACATACTCTTATATCGGCAAACAACGGTTTGAACTGTGTATGTGTCATAGCTCCGTGGTAAAAAATATGACTATACACGCAGAAAACCCGGGTTCGTATATTTGTTTCGTATTATTTTTTCTCTAGCTAGAAACAAATGATATATTTATTAACGTGCACAGGAGTTTGGATTAGTTGAAAAATTAAACAAAAACAATCAGTAATATCGGAGAATTTTTCCTAATTACCCTTGAATTAAAATAGATGCTCAGTTCTTGAATCTTCTCCCTTCTCCATAAGGAGTATTGATCAGTTACTATAATTTGTAGTAGTAGTAGCTATAATAATAATAATAATAATAATAATAATAATAATAATAATAATAATAATAATAATGCAATAGCTCCATGGTAACAGTCTAGCTTCTTGTGTAGGTCGTGTACCCCGTAGGATGCAGGCTGTTATAGATGCGGAGGGATTACATATCCGGTATTAAATTTTTTGTCTATTTTGATTTTTGCTTATTGGTCTCCGAGATATATTTCTTTATTTTGTTTAATACAAAGAAAAGGATTATGTTTGTTTATTCCTATCCGAGAAGGATTTCTTTTACTTAAGATTTATTTTTGTTTATTTCTATCCGAGAAGATTTCGTTTAGTATCTTTAAATAAAGGGAAAGGATTGCAATTATGTATCTAACTTGCCCTTTGTAAATATTAACTTTCTGTAAAATATTTAACAATACTGGTTATTATCAGTAGGCTATATAAAAAGTAAAAAATGAGACTGAAAAAGCAAAGTTTAGACTGAGATTCCAACTGGAAACCTTTCGGACACAAGACCACAATGCTACTGACTACGCTATGCGAGAGAGACGATGACTCTTTAAGAAGCATGTTATATAATCATCATATAGTGGTGGCAGTGGAGTATCGGAAACATTTACGACAGAAGAAATTCGTCCGCGTGTGTATCATGCTCTGACGAATGCACCCGAAGTCTTCCGAATCGGACATAGAATCTGGAGACTGGTCATTTTTTTTGTCTAAGAGTGTACTATTACACATACAGGGTGATTCAGATCACCCGTAACAGTAATTTATTTCGGAAAGTAGTGCATTAAAATTGTCGAGACAAAAATATTTATAACTAAAGCAATGTGAACTTTCACTTGAGCTTGATTTCATCAATCAGTCCTAACAGGAAGTATGGTCAGTGGCGTATTACTTTAAAATTTCAAATGCGAGTCGGGGTCAAATATGGTACCTTTTGATAGAGCGCTTCAAAACAAACAACTTTCAGTGAGAAAACGTACGAAAGGACAATTCCATCAGTATATAGAAATGTTACAATACGAAAATGTAAACAAGACAATTAATATTGACATATGTTACTGAAAGACTGGACAGTTACATTGATTTTTATAAATGTTCAAACTGTCTGCCATTCTGAGTAGCACACACCCGTACTCTTCTTCTAACACTGTCAGCAACTCCTAACAATTCGGCGTGATCAAGTGACTGGAAGGTCTCTCGGATTCGCTGTTTCATATCATCTCTTGTTGTGGAACGATCTTGATAGACGATGTTTTTTAACCGTCCCCAAAGATAGATATTCAAAGATTCAAGTCAGGAGATCGTGCTGGCCGTGCCACAGGACCATATCTGTTTGTAGTACGTAGAAGGTATTTGTAATCACCCTTAACTTTTAGGTAATTATTTTATAAAACTAATTGCAAAACTAGAAAAATGTACATACGTAGGTACAGAGAAAACAAAATATGTCCTTCGTATTGTACATTGTTGGGCAAGGCCACCTGAGCTTATTACCTGGCTAAGTGCAGTGTATATGTAGACCTGGGCGTAGATACTGTATTGCTGTGACTAAAAGAAAAACTGCTGAGCGAGCAAAGGGGAAGGGGTAGTTTACTTGTATTCACCCCTCGACGGTGCTGCCGGCCACCAGGTCTACACTCAGCCAGGTAATTATGCGTGTGTACTGTCAGCATTAAATGTACTTATCTAGTTTACATTTTCTTCTCGTAACATTTCTCAGTATTAATGGCATTATTTTTCGTACGTTTTCTCATTGAAAGAATAAGAATTGATAAAAACGTTTCCCATGAAAGTTGTTTGTTTTGAAGAGCTCTATCAAATGGTACCATATTTGATCACGACTCCCATTTGAAATTTTAAAGTAATACGCCACTGACCCTACTTCCTGTTAAGGCTGATTGATGAAATCAAGCTGGAGTGAAAGTTCACATGTGCTTTAGTAATAAATATTTTTGTTTCGAAAATTTTAATGCACTAGTTTCCGAAATAAATTACTGTTACGGGTGGTCTGAATCACCCTGTATAAGCCTAGAATCACCCTGTATAAGCCTACAGGTGGAAGTGAAATAATCCTGCAGACAGAAAAAGACGGTAGGGTAGGACCTCAACATAAATTAAAAAAAAAAAATCTATGTTACGCTTTGTGATTAAATGCACAGTTAATTAGAAAACTAAGTTAGAGGTTTCTGCAGTCTCGCAACATCGCCGCTCTTCTCGTAATAAAGAGGTACTAAATAAATAGGCATAAATATGAAAATTTCACTTTTCTAAAAAAAAAAGTTGAGAAAATATAAATAAAAGAAATGAAACTTGTGAAAAATGGGCATTAAAATTAAAATTTACGTTCTTATAATGCACTTATACTTCTCAGACAAATCTAAAAATTAACATGGATACAGTTTTAATAAGTTCTCTTCCCTTTATCCATTGAATCAGTGCTGGCCATCCCTGAATATAGCTCGACCAAGCGGCATATACTACCTCTTTCGTCTGTCTCTTTCCTTTCCGCTGTAAAGCGCTCAGGTTCTCCTCAGCTCTAAAGCGCGCGCTTGCTCCTATGGGCATCAGTTGACATGCCTGAGATAGAGAATAATCTCCAAAGAGAAAGGTAGTCTGAAAATATTATAAGATGTTCTTATAGAACTTATAAGACTTTCACAGTGTTAAGGTGTAATTTTTATTTTGCACCATATCATGTCTGAAATTTTCAACGTTTAGCACTTGCGTATTGGCTCTACCATGTTGAGAAGGAAAAAGAAAGTAACGCATTTCCTTGTTCTGTTAATTGGTCTAGACCCAGAAATACGCCTCACTAATCATTTCAGTTAATTGCTTCTAATTTAAGAAAAATTTAAGTAAGAAAAATATTTGTATAAAAACAAATATATATATATATAGTAAGTAATATTATTCAATTCTAATACACAAACATATTATAAAATATTACAATGAGTATAGAATAGTGATGGAGGAAATAAATTAAATATCGATATATTAATATTGCAATATATTGCAAACCTAACTTCGATAAACGATATATATCGCAGAAAATATATCGATATATCGAACGATTATCGATATATCGCTATTCCGTAAGCAAATTGCATTTTTAGGCGTACATTAACTATATTAAAATAAAATTACTTAAATTTTTATATTCCTTTTTACCATTGAAATTAACATCATAACAGTCAAAAGCATAAATGTAAAATTGTAACAATAAACAATACATTTTGAATACAATATGATGTAGGTCCTAACCTAAATCAAAATTATGGTGGAGGCAAGGGAGCTCAAATGATATAGTGGGAAAGAGTTAAGTGAACTGTACATGGTTGAGTATTTGATATTGGAACACGATCCAATTATTTTAATGTTATATAAGATGGAATCCAGGACACAGATATAAGGTTTTTTTCTACCTAACAACGTAACCATTTTTAAATGTAAGTAAACAGAACTTGTAATTATTTTTAAGTGTAAGTAAACCGTACTTAGAATATTACAAATTTTAACAAACTTCACAGTTGATTTGATACAATCCTTATATAGTTAGTTCCCATTGCAAGTTATTGTTACACTCCAACATTTCAAACAACAATGCTGATGATTATAGGGATAGAATTTTTATGCAGTGAAAGATATAATAAGAAAACAGAATGTCAGGACTAGGTTGTGCATAGAAATCATAGACGTAAACAAATGTCACATCGGTATTAAAATATCTTTGTATCTCTTTCCATTTCAGAATATAGAAATAACATCTTTGATACCCGTTTTGAGATCAGACGGTTCCCTTTCAGGGTGGGAGTTGCTCCCTGGCTTGGAGAACATTAATAACAATATTAAAACAGTAGTAGATAAACCTCCCGTCTGTCTCACGTTCGCACACGCTGTATTTTGAATTTGATGCTGCATATTAAACAGTTTGAATTCGAATTCCAGTCCAGCTAATTAGAACAAGGTATTGAGTGACGTTGCACAATTATGTAACTGTCCACCTTCAGTAGCGTCATCTCTCGGGAATTATCAGAGTTGTCTAGTGTGGATTTTGTTGTTGTTGATAATGATAATAATTCCACAAAAAAATCGATAAATTTATGAGAAAAACCGATATATTATACGATATATTGAATCAAAATTTCGATATCGATATATCGTTATATCGAAATGAAAATATCGGTATTTCGTAAAAACCGATATATCGTTCCCATCTCTAGTATAGAGGACTTGAAAAACGTGATCAGGAAAGGCTTCCTAGTTGCTACGCAACAATAGCCGGCTGTAAGAAATTAATTCTGAAAATCAGGTTACTTAATTTTTTTCACTTAACTAATAAGGTTAATTAAATGAAGCTCTTTCGACAGTGTTTGGAAAGAGCCACGTCATTATTCATTTTGTCATTAACTCTCACTGTTTTAATTATGTAGTACCTACTCAGTTATTTGCTCAGCCATTAACTCTCTCTCTCTCTCGACGGCGTGTTTGCTGTCTCACCTTCTGTCTTGCATCTTTGCTCATGGAGCCCTGCAGCAATCCTCTCATCTATTAATTTGCTCTCGTTGTCCCTAGTAAATAGGATACAAGAGTTGGAGCCTGTGGAAATAAGATATTATTATTATTATTATTATTATTATTATTATTATTATTATTATTATTATTATTATTATTATTATTATTATTATTATTCCCATGATCAATCTCGAGAAGTCGCCCTGAGTGGCGCAGTTGGTATAGCGCTGGCCTTCTATGCCCGAGATTGCGGGTCTTACTCAATCTCTTTTTTCGGAATATCACTCTCTTTATGAATGATGTATACCATCCATTTAGTACAGTATAGTTGTACTACTATGAAATTTATGTGAATATTCCTCCTTAACTTTTTATTATGTTATTAAGTTTTAAAACACAACTGAAATATTAAAAAATTGGTATTATTACTTTTGTTTTACTATAGATAATATGAAACAGAAAGAAGCCATATAAAAATAACGACATAAAATTTCACGTTCCGTTTGGAGTTTGTGCACCACTGTTTTCTTAATCCAACAGGCTGCTTATTCATATACACAACCCTTCTTCTTTGCATACTTAGCGCTTGATGCCCGCGCACGACGTCAAGGTCAGAAAAATGCGCTTGCTTTCACAGCACTGCTGTACTGTATTTTCATTTGTGTACTCGTCTTAACTCTTCTCCATACTTTTACGAGTCTTCGCTAGTGAAAATCGCAAGTGGAAATAATTGGTAATTATAACAATTGTGTTTTATAAATGCAACGAAAGGAGGATATATCTCATGAGTATGATGTTAAACACGGCTATTAATGACGTGCTGATGGCTTGCTCGAACAATCACCGGAAGCGTCTTCAGACTACGCTGTGTCCACACGACCTCGAATATAGCTGATCGTAATCTGCACTTGATGGCCTTTCTCTTTCTCCGATGTTATCTAACTTCGTGCTCCTGACGAATCTGTGAATCTACTTCACTTACATGTAATTAGTGCTAATTGTAATTAATCGGGGTGAAGAAGTGAATTGTTTGGAGATATTAAGAGTTTAATAATGTGGGCTAATTATGAAAGATTGCCTGATGATGGATGGCATGTGGGACGTGACAATTGCTCTATCTCGCAGTAATGTCTGGGTTAGGAAGTAACGTTGACTGCAGAAATTAGCACTCACTTCAAGCATTGTAGTGGAAGAACAAAGTGACATTGGAAATTATGCCAATATCCTATCCAGTCGGCATCTCTGTAGCCTAGTATTTGCACACGCATTCGACTGCCGATGGTGAATTGAATATTATTCTTTATCGACATTGACTAGATAGCCCTGGCCATAAGGGGGACAGTTAAAGGGACAAAGAAACCCCTGCCCATGCTCTTTTCGCTTACACCGAGTTGTAAACAAACGAGTACTGTAAAGGTACGGTCACACGTCGCAACGTTTGCAGCGCTGCAGTACAAAAAACTGCGCAACTCTCGTACTGCGACGTGTGAACAACGGTGCAACCCAAAAAGTAGCGGCTGCCGAACCTGCTGCCCGCTACTTTTCCATGCTGCGCGCAACTTAAAAGTAGCGACGTGTGAACAGGGTTCTCAGGGTTGCAGCCGCAGCATTTTTGATATCGGTTTTGTTGGAACTTTTGCTGCGGTTGCGACCAGTGTTGCCACTCATATGTGCCAAAGATGCTTTTATTTTTTGGATGTATTTTAATGTTAGATGTGATGAAAATAAATTATTTGTAACAGTTATTAAATGCACAACCCAGTCTGAGGATATTTGCTGACGATATAATCCATTTTTTTTTTTAATTTTCTGTAGCATAGTTTCAAACAAGAGGGTTGCCAACATTGATTACGTGAATATACTGTTGGTTATCATTTAAGTATATAGGCGTTTTTGAAAGCTTTATAGTAAAAACAATGCCAATTTCTGAATACTAGTTAGGACAGAAAAGCAAATAATAGATAAGTAAGCTTTCGCATGAGTTTCTTAATAATGCCAACATAACCACAAAATGTATATTGAGAAGTCAACACGGAGATGGAAACCTGCAGCATGACTGCGGCTGCAAAAGTAGCGCCTTGCGTGTGAACAGACTCGCAACCTCCAGTTGCAACTTTTGCTGCACTCGGGTCGCGCAGCACGAAAAGTAGCGTGCAGCGCGGTACTTTTGGCTTACGTGTGAACACGACACACAGCTTTTGCAGCTGCAGTACAAAAGTTGTGCAGCAAAAGTAGAGACGTGTGACCGTACCTTAAAGCCCAGTGCATCAGTGGTGGATTTTAGGCGACCAGAGAGAGCCTAAATTTTCGTAAAACCCTGGTACAAAGCGTCACTGACTTCCTGCTCACTTCTACCGCACCAAGACGTAAATGTCTCTGCCGAGGAAGGTGGAGTGGGGAATTAAAGGGTGCTCTGCAGTGATTCAGTCGAGTTAATAACACCCATATCTGGATTAGATCTTGTTCTAGGTCTTGTGCTTATAATGTATGCACCATGATGACCATATATTTCTCACAGACATCATAACAAAGCAAAACTATTTCACACACGACAACAAAAACTACACCCAAACAAAAGGATTGTCAATGGGATCACCCATAGCATACTAGCAGAGATATTTTTACACAACATAGAACAAACATACATACTCAACAATGAACACAACAAATATGCAGACAACATAATATACTGGCACAGATACGTAGACCACATACTCATACTATACAAAGGAAACAAAAGACAAATACACAGACTACACCAAACATGGGCATCGTGCCTCACTTGAAAATTTGTGCCTCGCTGACCTTCACAGAGCTTATCGCTCTGAGTGACATCATCTTCACAGTCCCCGTTCCTCCCTTATGTAGCTCCAAGGCGTAGGCAGGTACTATATCAGTTTCATAAGCAATATCAGTGGTGGCATAATGGCATTACCAAAGCAGTGTGTACGCGTTAGAAAACGATTATTTCATGAGAAATGAGAGGAAGAGTTTTTTTGCTGTTTAAAAGGGGAGAACATACGATGTATGTTATGCTCGAAAATCCTATTAGGCATTAATAAATTTAATATACAACGACATTACTCTTTATGCCATAAAGAACATGCTGAATTAGAAGGTAAGACAAATTAAATGTTATTTTTTCATGCTATTCCGAAGAAAATTTATGATCGTAACATTTCCATAGTATAATAAATACGACATTATACCTTAAACACGCTGCATTAAAAGGTACGAGGAATTAAATGTTGTTTGTACGTATTATTTCTAAAAGAAATCTACAAAAAAAATGTCAAATGTGCGTAGAAAACGAAAAATGATTTTCTGAAATTATTTTAGGTCGAGAACATGCAAATCTATTAAGTAATCTTGACAAACGCCAGAATATTCAAGAAAATAAACGTAGACAACGTGATGGAATATTATTGGCTAATTACGCAATTTCTCGCCTGTGATTTAAATCAATTCAATGCTGGAGAAATAGTAAAGAGGTTTATGATTAAAGCTGCCGAATTAATTTGCCAAATTGAATAAAAGTTTTCGAGTCTCTCACGTTAACCAAGCGCTTTTCTAATAATTCGCCACTGACCGCCTTAGCGATTACGATAAGGTGACGCAGGTCACAGCAGTTTATATTTCCCATCTTATTCTGCAGTCTCCTCTCCTAGTAAACAAACTATTTCAAATCGAGTGCCTCACGTAAACGAAAATTGTGCCCATGTATGGACTACACCAATATATAAACAAAATACACACTGGAACTTGAAAACAATAACTCCATCACTAAAACAAAAGTTGACAATAAACACCTTCAAAATATACAGAAAACCAACCACCACCACGACACACATACACAACGCATCTAGTCACACAACACAAACATGCTGCATTCAGGACAATGGTACACAGATTACTCAACATACCCATGAACCAACAACACTACTGTACTCCAATCACGAGAAAGTCTTTGGGGAATGAGATGAAGCGGGGTAATGCTGTGAATGAATGTTGATGCCATAAGATGTCATAAGGTCACACACGTGGGTACTCGTATCTGTATTGGCTAGGTCTCACAGCACAAACAATAACATTGATACACACATATATTGATAGTACCCTAGTTACAAAATTAGATCACTGTTAATCTCCTGGTCTTTTAATCTCTCCATACAGGAAATAACATATGCAGGAGAGCGCATGATTTTTAAACTGACGTTATAACGGTAATATTATCTATCTACTTCGTTCCAATAGATGACGCAATAGTAAGCACATTCCTTTCACGGTTGATCTCCTGGTTGGAGAACAGTTCAATGAAGAAGTGAACACAATCAAATACATAGCACAAGAAAATGGTTACAACCCAAACATAATAGACAACATCATAAGGAAGACAAAACAAAAACACAAGAAATACAATAACATAAGAAAACAAAAACACACACAAGATCGCATCCTCATTCAGAAAACAGAAATACAACATAGCATACAGAACAGAAAACACACTACAAAGACATCTCAACACACAAACAAATAAATACAACCACACAGACGTATACATACTCACATGCAATAGTTGCGACAGTTTCTACAGTGGACAGACAGGCAGATCATTCCAAACTCGATACAAAGAACACATTAAAGCAATAACCAGAGGACACAATACATCTACATATGCCGAACACATAACTAATGCTAACCACACATAAAATAACATAAATACAGACATGGAAATCCTACACACACAACCCAAAAACCAAAAACTCAACACACTAGAACAATATGAAATATACAGACACACTAAAACACACCCTGATCAAATTCTCAACACACAGATCAATTTCAGAACACACACACTATTTGACACAACTCTTCATTACACGAACGCTCCCACACAACAGGCAGCGAAGTTGAGATGGCGCCGAGGCACAGAAGGCTCTGAGGATGGTGTCAAGTAGCACCGAAACAGCTGTAAGCCGCACATGCTTACATAATTAACATGAGTAAGATCGCCATTTAATCAATTATGGATATTTTAATGTAAATCTAAATAATATTTCAGTATAATAATAATAATAATAATAATAATAATAATAATAATAATAATTATTATTATTATTATTATTATTATTATTATTATTATTATATTAATAATATTTTTATTTTTAATTTGTTTCGTAAAAACTCATAAATTCCTAAATAGAAGATTTAAAATTCTTAAAAAAAACTTAAAACTTGGGTTGGAAAAACTCAATATCAGTTTTTTTAATCTAAAATTCGAGACTTAGTTGTAAGGTTAATGTGCCTCTATGTTTCACTTTATTCTTAAAATATGTAATTTCAAATCTGTAACGTTTCTCGTAATTTGTGATATATTTGGAAACTTGTAAATTTATGTGCCCCAAGTGTAGTGAAAGAGTAGACAGTCTTAACTTCATCTGGTAGAATAATTGAATTTTGTTATTTATTATTATTATTATTATTATTATTATTATTATTATTATTATTATTATTATTATTATTTTTATTATTATTATTTTATGCATCTCCAGTCTGTAGATGCATAAAATATGCCAATTTCCATGGGCACAATTTAGATCCTTTTAAGGTATAGTTTCGTTTTGATTATTAGTATTTACTGTTCTTGTTATCTATTTTATTTATGTATGTTTTTGTTTATTTAAGATATTATTTATTTGTTTTTGCACCTTTGTATCTTCTGTTTGTGTATTGTGCTGAACTATAATTGGCCTCTGGCTGTTGTTCAGCACACAAATATTAATAAGAAATAAATAAATATTGTATAATTTCCGAATAAATAGATACATCGGTACTGAATATGAATGAGATCCGAAAAATAGTTGAGAGATCATTGTGCGTAGAGAGTCAAACATCGTGCCAGGAACTATTTCTTTTTTCATGACAAAAACGTATAGGCTATTTCAACGAATAGCTCCGAATTGTTTATTTCCAGCATCACAGTACTTTCTCTAGTTACCTATATTTTTAACGTGAAAGGCATGCGTGTTTAACAAGAATTTCTCGTGATAAATTCCCTCGCATAAAGTTGAAATGTGAACTAACATATAAAAATATGGATAGATTTATACAATGTGCTGATGTTACAAACTGGCTAATTTCTAAAATTATAATCAATTATAATTATAGCAGAGTTCGTATAGGTCAGTTTCTGTCAGATGCGTTTCCAATTCACTGTGGCCTAAAGCAAGGAGATGCACTGTCACCTTTACTTTTTAACTTTGCTCTAGAATATGCCATTAGGAACCTCTAGGATAATAGAGAGGGTTTGGAATTGAACGGGTTACATCAGCTGCTTGTCTATGCGGATGACGTGAATATGTTAGGAGAAAATTCACAAACGATTAGGGAAAACACGGGAATTTTACTGGAAGCAAGTAAAGAGATAGGTTTGGAAGTAAATCCCGAAAAGACTAAGTATATGACTATGTCTCGTGACGAGAATATTGTACGAAATGGAAATATAAAAATTGGAAATTTATCTTTTGAAGAGGTTGAGAAGTTCAAGTATCTGGGAGCGACAGTAACAAATATAAATGACACTCGGGAGGAAATTAAACACACAATAAAAATGGGAAATGCCTGTTATTATTCGGTTGAGAAGCTTTTGTCATCCAGTCTGCTGTCAAAAAATCTGAAAGTTAGAATTTATAAAACAGTTATATTACCGGTTGTTCTTTATGGTTGTGAAACTCGGACTCTCAGTTTGAGAGGGGAACATAGGTTAAGGGTATTTGAGAATAAGGTGCTTAGGAATATATTTGGGACTAAAAGGGATGAAGTTACAGAAGAATGGAGAAAGTTACACAACACAGAACTGCACGCATTGTATTCTTCACCTGAAATAATTAGGAACATTAAATCCTGACGTAGAAATGCATATAGAGTGTTAGTTGGGAGGCCGGAGGGAAAAAGACCTTTAAGGAGGCCGAGACGTAGATGGGAAGATAATAATAAAATGGATTTGAGGGTGGTAGGATATGATGATAGAGAATGGATTAATCTTGCTCAGGATAGGGACCAATGGCGGGTTTATGTGAGGGCGGCAATGAACCTCTGGGTTTCTTAAAAGCTTATTATTAACTTTAAAATAATATAATACGAAGTAGGAAATTCATTAATAAATACTGTAATAGTGGCTATATGGAGACTTTACTGTGATTTGACAAAAAGAGAGCGACATTAGATAGTGTAAAAATGGAGCCCTGTAAAAGCAGCTATCCTACAGACTACCCAGCCACAAGAATAACACATTTAACAGCGTTCGAATCCCGGTGCAGTGTTGAGGTATGGCAGATGTGAGAGTAGGAGTGTAAAAATGTGATCACCTTGAACTTGACACGCTGTTGGCAATGAAAACAAACCATACGTGAGGAGTCCCGCGGGGATTTGATTAGGGGCCTTCACGCTAGCGCGGTTCAATGCCTCAAGTATTCAGTGAGTCGAGACGAGACAGTGTTGAGTGTCTGAACCGCTTTCACGAGTCGTACATAACCTGTGAGGTTGCTGTAAACGAGACAAGCAGCGTAGCGTGTAGGATTTACTGCTGCCATACGGTCAATTTATCGTAGTTGTATCCCACCTGGAGAATCTGGGTTAGCTTTGAGGTAGCGAGTCGTTAACACCTGGAAATCCTTACAATAAAAGTGTTAGAGAAACACAATCACGCCATAAAGAAGTATACTTTCATGAATGGTATATTTTAATGAGAGACATGGAGATGGAATAAGTTTGAGGCAGACATTATTAGTCTTGAATACTGCTTAAGCGCAAATAGGCTTTTTTTGAATTTGAAAAAATCTGTGTATACGATTTTCACTAAACCTTCTTTTTATTATATTATTCCGAAATAATTAAAGTTTAATGATTCTATAATACAAAAAGCTGCATCAGTTAAATTTTTAGGTTTGATTGTTGATGAACATTTAACACGGGATAAGCATATTTTGGCTGTTTGTGAGAAAATTGCTCCAATGTCTGGTATTTTGAAAAGGCTTAAGAGATCTTTGCCTATATCTTGTCTCTTGAATGTATATTATGTTTTTATCTATACTCATTTAATGTATATGTCATTTATTTGGAGACATAATAAGAAAACTGCTTTGAGACCTTTCAGTGTTCTATTATGAAATGTGTTCTATAGTGTCAGTGAAATGTGTTACAGAGTGTCAGTGAAATGTGTGCTAAAGTGTCAGTGAAATGCGTCATAGTGCCACTACAGGGAATGAGATGAGAGTAAAGTGAAAGACTATTGAAACTTATGTAGGGCCTATACATAATTATGTAGGTTGTGTTGTAAAATTAGGTATTTTACTTTATGTTTTATTATTATTGTGTTAAATTGTTTTGTGTATTCTTATTGTATTGTGTATAAAATTGTATATGTGTTGTAAATTGTATTGTGTATTGTAGATTTTATTGTGTATTGCTATCATTTTATTGTGTATTGTTAATATTGTATATACCACTGCCACCGGGTGCTTGCCCACTTGCAGTGTAAATAAATACATACATATACATACATACATACATAATAATTATTCAAAATAGAGCTTTAAGAAATTTATATTATTTTAATGTACCGAAGTACATATGATATTTCCATGCAGATATTTTGCGTCATCATACGATGAAAGAGTAATGGAACGGAGAAAAATTCTCTCCGGCGCCGGGATTTGAACCCGGGTTTTCAGCTCTACGTGCTGATGCTTTATCCACTAAGCCACATCGGATACCCATCCCGGCGTCGAACAGATACTAGAGGGATCCCAAGAGTTGGAACTTAAATTGAGACGATTCTGTCCGACGCCGGGATGGGTATCCGGTGTGGCTTAGTGGATAAATCATCAGCACGTAGAGCTGAGAACCCGCGTTCAAATCCCGGCGCCGGAGAGAATTTTTCTCCGTTCCATTACTCTTTCATCGTTCAAGAAATTTATTGGGTTTTCATTATTTGACTACAGTTAAATATCTATATCAATTTTCTTTCGTTCTACCAGTTGAATCAATTATCAAATTAGGTGCTGCCATTTTCATGTACAAAGTTATTAACAATTTAATACATAGTAATATTACATTTCAGTTTAATAAAGATATACATACTTATTTAACAAGACAAAAAGACAATATATTTTTGTCTCAGCATAGCTCAGTAACTTATGGAACGAAAGGACTTAACCATTTTTTAACAACAACTTTTAACCAACTTCCTTTAGAATATAGACTTTTACCAAATTGCCGGTGTTTTAAGAATTGTTTAAAAATACGGTTTTGGAAAGATTATTTATTTTAATTCTCAGTTGATTGATTTATTTATTTCATGGTTTCAAGCTTTTTCTTCTTTCTGCTCAAAACTTTGTTATCTTACTATCTGTTCTTATTTTGCTTTCTTTCTTTCATAAATTCTTGTGTTATTGTTTGTTTTCACAGACTGTAATTTCCTTGACGTTTTCAATTACATTGTATAACATATGTATGTGTTCTTGTATAGCCCCTACGTATGAGTTATACTCGTTGGGACATACTCAATAAATTTAAAAAAAAAAAGAAAGAAACCAAAAACAAACACCTGAAAGACGGTAAGATGATGAAGAAAAGAAAAAGTCTGAAGAACACAACAAATCTCTATCGCAACCGTTGTATAAAAATGTGTTTACTTTAGGATCCTTTCATTTTTTTTATTCGACTAATATTTTGAGGTACGAAAAAGAATCTTGAAATATTCACCCTACATTGAAATAGAAATTCAGACTGTTGAAAAGGTGCACAAAACGACTCCTAAGAGTCATGAAATAACATTGTCGAATAAAATAGGACAGATTTTTTAAGGGCAGAATGTACCTCCTCTCTCCGCGATGTGCCTGTCGAATTTGTTACTTTTAATATTCTGTTTTTAAATAACTATAAGCTGTAGAACAATGAAATATGTTTCACATACACTTACAAATTTTCTAACGTTTTTTTTTTTCAATATAGACCGAGTTAATAAACAAGCAGAAAATAACAGTCTTTGCCCAATGTTTGCAGCGCTCTATTGCGGTAATGGCCCGACAGAAATGGCTGATTGATCTACAAGTCGATAAGAAAAATAATCTAAACAGTTAATGTCTTAAATCTCTTTTTGCAAATTAAACCGTTTTGCAATTAATTTAAATTGAATATTTTAACTTTTGAAACTTCGAAGTTTAATTACAACGGGCAAGAGAATATTCACACAAAATATAATGATAACCCGAAAATGGTGCAACAGAAAATCTGCACTATATTTCAAACGATTCATTTGAAGATCGGTGTTGAATGAGACTGTTTCCCTCGTATTTGTGTATTATATTTCTGACCACAACTTTTGAAACAAATTTCATATAACTTATAATTAGACTTCGTTGAATTGCCACACGCAGCATGCTATCAAGTTGCCGATGTACGGTAGTATAGAGGAAGTGGGCGACCGCCCGGTCTCGTAGTATAAGCAGTTCATGTTAAGAGATGTGACCGGTCCAAATAGATAGAGCATCTACAGCTAATGTATACCTATGTAAGCACTTGTTTTTGCATTACTGTGGTTGGAATAGTCAAAGCTTAACATTTGTTCAGTGCAGATAAGAATTCAATCAAACAAACTACAATGAGTGTTGCTGTTCCAAATAATTGTCCCTGGAATACCCTTACCCCCGCAGCCAGTCTTGACCCATTGGGGAACGTGGTTGGATGCTGTTAATTATTATGCAGAACATTACGGAAAAATAATGAAGGTAATTGATGCATTGGATGGCACAGGCAGTTCCGCTGTTGCAGCTGTAAAATCATTGCTTCCTGAACAGCTATTGGAAGATATCCTGTATATTGATTCTAATAATTTTAAAATCGTGTCCAAAAGCATCATTCTGTTAGAATCGTCTAAACTACAACTCTCAGATGCCCTTAATATAGTGTATAAAGTATCACAAACCGTTATCCAAAATAACAATTCACTAATTTCAGAAAAAGTGAAATTTAAGTTGAGAAACATTATTGCTAAAAATTCTGCCTATTCACATCTTCGTTTTATAAATGATGTACTATCAGGTCACGACAAGACGTCTGAAGTTGATGTACTAAAAAGTAGTGACTTTCCGTTCTTCAAATATGCACGTATTACATCGTGTGTTGTTGACGTACATTTTCCCAATATAAAAACTGTTTAAGTGACCATCAGAGGAGGTTACTTTGCAGTCGCTCAAAATTTACGTAACTCTTCATTGCAATGCACATATTCAAGGATGATGTGAGTATATTACATTAAATTTTAAGAGTTAATATATCTCACTAGAAAATAATTGTGTATTTCAATGATCATTCATTATATTTGTTGAATGCAGGATACAGGTTTTATTGTAACCGCAGTATACTGCTCAGTGTTTACATCAGAGGCATACTCCATCCGTTGCACGTCCCCTTTTCATACAGTCTATATCGCGTGCGTAGTAACCTTACGATTCTCGTGGCAATTCCACGAAGTCTAATTATAATATTTAATGGAACATATAAGGTCGCGAACATGAAACAATCATAAACAAATCCTGGATAAAGATAAAAGAAAAGATATATGAAGAAATACACGGCATATCCATTGAGGGCAGTAATCGAAGAATCGACATAATTGCATTTAAACCTCCCTCTCTTGAAGGTTAGAACATAGACCCTACGAATGGCATGAACATCAGCCAGAAGAAGTACACGAGGAAAAAAGGAATATATATCAACCCTCCATCAGTTTTTATAAGGACAAATACCATCTGGAATCCATCGTCATTACGGGACTAATGATAGGAGCCCGTGGGACCATACCCCGGTTCCTAGTCGACTTCTGTAAATCTTTTGGCATAAGTATATTTTAAGAGCTCTAACAATTGCAACACTCAAAGGATCAATAGCTATTTTCAGGCATCACACATATGGACCATGACTTTAATTCGCATCTCCTTGACGTTACTTCGTTTATTATCATGTGTTTCAATCTAATTCAAATTGATATTTTTCACTCTAACAACAATGTATCACTAAGCCCCAAGGCATTTACGTTATTTGAATCAGGGAATACTAAAACGTTTTAAGTCACTATTTTTACGAAATTGATTTAATGGAGGGAAGTCATTCTTTGAAGGTAAATACAACACAGTGACACAGAACCATTTTGTTTCCATTGGCCAGACTGATTCAGAAGTTTTTCGTTTGTATTGGCTACACTGTTCTCTCGGTAAATTGAAACGGTGACAGCTGAGTTTGTTTTGTAAGATTTCAGTGTTAGTAAGAGATTGAAAATGGATGAAGAAAATATAAGGAGAATTAATCAATCAAAAAAGTTTTATTCACGGCTTCAGTCTGAGGTATGTCCTGACAAATCTAAAGATCAACATCATGTTCTTGCCATTGCATTCGATTATATGTAGAACATTTCATTGCCAGTTATCCCTGTACAAGGCACTTTTTATCTGAGACAACTAAATGTCAACTCATTCTGCATTCATGATGTCAAGAAAAACCATGCAACTTTGTACATTTACAATGAAGGCATCGCAAAAAAGGCCCTAGTGAGGTGTGTTGTTTCGTTTTCGAATACCTTAGCTCTGCCCTAAATGATATAAAAGAAGTTCATGTTTACTGTGACAACTGTGGAGGCCAGAATAAAAGCCACGCTCTTAATAGTGTATTCTTGGCCTTCACAGATTCGGAGAGATTTGAGAAAATTGAACAATTCTATCCTATCAGAGGGCATTCTTTTTTGCCCTGCGATAGGGATTTCGCAGTTGTCAAAAGGACCATGAGAAAAAATGACAGATTTTACAGCATGCATCAGTTGACCAAAATTATTACAACTTCAAGTGTATCTAGAAAGTAAGACTGGTGGCAAGATTTTTACAAGGAAACATGTGTATCCGAGGAAACAAGAGGGCGGCAGGTACAGAAAAAGAAACTAAGTGGAATTTGGTATAAGTTCTGTAATGCATTGTACTTATGATGGTGACACAGCTGTTAAAGGTACCATAGTCACAAGAAGCCACATTGATGGGTTATTAGTAAACACGTACAAGCTATTGCACAACAGTGACTCTCGACCATCTTTTCCAGTGCGATTAGCGTACGAGACAGGTAAAGTACATATAAAACCACAAAAAGTACAAGACATTAGATCACTATTGCCATATGTACCTCTAGCGTACACGGACTTTTATGAAGAGTTGTTAAACTTGCCCACTGGAGGCGTAGATAGCGGCGCGTAAGAGCAAGAAGTTGATTAAAATAATTAAAATTGGCCTAAAATACGTTTCCATCCAGTACACTTTGTTAAAATGTGAGTTTTAGTTGACACTATTGTTTGTACACAAAATAGTTTAGACAAAATGAATATTCCATTAAAAATTTTTCAATTTCTTATTAATTTTCCTGAAAGTAAACTAAAAGGTTTCTAAGTCAGACACCCTAATTTGAATTTATTTAGGTATATAGAAGAAAAAAAAGTGATTTTGGTCAAGATTTAGCTCAAGTTTAGGTCTTATATTAAAATGTAATTTTTTCATATTTTTAAACAAACCCTGAAAGTAAAGAAACAGCTTTTTTTTTAGTTTTCCAAAAAACAAGGTTGGATGACTTAGAACGTTTTAGTATTCCCCGATTCATTTATTGTATCATGGTACTCTTTGTCAGTGGCAACCTGTAGTGGTTACAGGAAGAAATAAATGAATAAAATAAATATTTGCAATCGTAAAGAGACGATTCCATCGTAAGATTAATTTCATCCGTTTTCGCTTTTCTGACAGTCAACAATCCAACTCCTCATTGAATACACGTTGACGGAGACCCAGAATATCCGGTTCTAGCGCTTTCGATTTCAAAGACGACAGTCGCAGCCATCAGAGTTAATGCCTCGGCCTCACAAGAAGAAAGCCACTCTTGTAATGGTCAATGTCTCTCGAGCTGGTTTCGCCCAGAGCGACAACGAGAACGCGCCCGGTTTTGCATTTCACTTTCTACTGTGCATCATATTCGCATCTTAATCTAATCAACGTGTAGCTAATGGGGTTTTGCGTTTGTCCGCGTTAGAGTGAAGTCACTTTCTTCTTCCTACTCGGTCCGCATTCCTCGATTAAGAGGAAAGGAGAGGCGTAGCACCTTTTTCTGTATAAATTCCACAAGAAATTAACTTTTTCACCAATGCTAGAAACCTGTATGTGTGTGTAAGTGGTTAAAAACTTTAACGTTATTAATGTGGTATTTATTTAGTTTTGTACTCACAGAATTCATCTCTTCAGATACGGTAAATAAATATTCTGTAAGGTCACCTCGTTATTTGTTCATTTATCTAAAACGCTGAATGTTGGAGAAAAACTTATTTAGATTTTTCAAATCTCTCGTCATATGTTACCAGTGTCATTTTGGTGTAGTGGTTGCTATTCACCCTGTATAGACATTAAACAAATACATATTCTTTAAAAATTAAATTCCTAACGCTATTTTTCAATTTGCTGACACTAAAATTTTTCGAATTTTATTATATAATCTCGGATCAAAGTAGGTACCATGACGTATAATAACTTTCTTTGTTCTTCGCTCACATTTCCTGTAAAATAAAAATGAAATAGAATAATAAAAATGAAGTACCATATCCTGACATTGCTGCATACTGTGGCCACACTCTACAATTAATAAGCGTTAAAATTCGAGCCTTATCAACAAATTCCACTTCTCAATTCAGCTATTAATTAATCAATTCATATGAGGCGTGCAGTTCCAAAACCCTCTAAATCGATTCGAGTAATTTTTTCAGGAAACGAAAAAAAATTTTACTGCTTTTGTTTTTATTTTAAAATGACTGACTTTTTTCTGATGAACTTGACCTGAAAGTAGAAAACATCAATGTAATTTTTCATATAAATATTATAAACCATATTGCCAAAAATTAATGTTCTTTTTTTTTTTTTGTATTTAGTTTTGAACATTACTGATATATAGGTCAATAGAGTGCATTAATCCTTACTATGAAGAGATAAAAAATAATTTTGGTGAAAAAGTGGATTTAGAGGGTTTTGGAACTGTGCTTCTCATATGTTATTGTAGTCCTCATTCTTTTAGCAAGACCATTACGTTTTAGGACCTTAATCTTATTTGCTGAGGTATTAAGTAGTTTTTCTAATAATAGCAACTATGACACACTATATTTCGTTCATAAATATGGTAATACGCACTCTGATCATTACTTCATGCCGTCACGACTATAGGATGTCTAATCGTATTTATAAGTCCCCAAAGATAGTGTTCACACTATTCCAACTCTGATGTGCAAATGGATTCGGGTTGGAAGAGTCCTGTTATTATTATCATTATTATTATTATTGTTATTATTATTATTATTATTATTATTATTATTATTATTATTATTTACTTTCTTACAAATGGCTTTTAAGGAACCCGAAGGTTCATTGCCGCCCTCACATAAGCCCGCCATCGGTCCCTATCCTGTGCAAGATTAATCCAGTCTCTATCATCATATCCCACCTCCCTCAAATCCATTTTAATATTATCCTCCCATCTACGTCTCGGCTTCCCCAAAGGTCTTTTTCCCTCCGGTCTCCCAACTAACACTCTATATGCATTTATAGATTCACCAATACGTGCTACATGTCCTGCCCATCTCAAACGTCTGGATTTAATGTTCCTAATTATGTCAGGTGAAGAATACAATGCGTGCAGTTCTGCGTTGTGTAACTTTCTCCATTCTCCTGTAACTTAATCCCTCTCAGCCCCAAATATTTTCCTAAGCACCTTATTCTCAAACACCCTTAACCTATGTTCCTCTCTCAGAGTGAGAGTCCAAGTTTCACAACCATACAGAACAACCGGTAATATAACTGTTTTATGAATTCTAACTTTCAGATTTTTTTGACAGCAGACTGGATGACAAAAGCTTCTCATTAGTATTATTATTATTATTATTATTATTATTATTATTATTATTATTATTATTATTATTGTTATTATTATTATTATTGATGATGACAACGAAGATGAAAGAGGATAATAATAATAATAATAATAATAATAATAATAATAATAATAATAAGAAGAAGAAGAAGAAGAAGAAGAAGAAGAAGAACAAGAACAAGAAATTCCTTTCAAAATGGTGATGGTAGTATTGACAATAGTCGTAGAGGGAATTGTGTACGGCACATTATTTCTCTACTTGATAAATATCAGAAGCGTTTAATAGCACAACATTTAAGAGAAAGACAGAATTTGAATGAAATTGAGCTACCCGGGAACTCCACCCGACACCGTGTCACTCGATGTGGGTCTCTGGCGTTTCGTCAGCCCACGCGAGTTGTGTGGACATAAATGGAAAAGTTGAGACGGTGTCGGGTGGAGTTCCCGGGTAGCTCAGTTGGAAAGAGCGCTGGTACGTTCAACCAGAGGTCCCGGGATCGATACCCGGCCCCGGAACAATTTTTCTCTTGAAATTATTCAAATCTGCTTTACAGGGAGCTTTACCTGAAAGACTAGATTTGGATAATATATACGTCACTGAGTACGTTAACAGAAAACCACAATTCCAAGTCACACAGAGTTTGTGTGCACTCGATGTGGGTCTCTGGCGTTTCGTCAGCCCACGCGAATTGTGTGGATATAAAGGGAAAAGTTGAGACGGTGTCGGGTGGAGTTCCCGGGTAGCTCAGTTGGAAAGAGCTCTGGTACGTTCAACCAGAGGTCCCAGGATCGATACCCGGCCCCGGAACAATTTTTCTCTTGAAATTATTCAAATCTGCTTTACAGGGAGCCTTACCTGAAAGACTAGATTTGCATTGAATGATATTGATTTCGTTACTCAATTAGGCCCATATCTGTGCAGTGTTTAGCTCTCTTTCTCGTGTTATTTACTTTCTAAATAACATGTTTACTAACAGCAAGACAATGGCTTGTGTGAGAGCACTTGAGCAGAAAGTCTTGTTGTTCCTAAGACTGCCGGAACTGCTCACTTAACGGTGCTCGAAAACTCTTCTCAGACGGCCAATAAACTGTTTCCCCTCGAGCAGAGCAACGCACGATCAGTCTGTTGTTTTTGACCGCTTATTTTATGACGTCATTGTAGCCTCAGAGACTATTTAATGTCATTGGAAACTGGATAATAATGTGTAAGAACTTTTCGAAGAGAGGATTCGTGGGCAGCTTCATTGAGAAATTATTGTTAGCGTAGCCTACTTTGTACAGTATGCGGCAAAACAAACGACACTGAAATTTTTTACCCGTCTAATGTCCACGTTTCCCTAGTAACGAAGTATGTACAGGGACATCATTTTATTTTTACTTCAATTTTTATTGTACCTGAGTTTTGGAATGTACTTCACTCCCACCCCTTCTACTAGTAAACTTCCAACCGTTCACGACACAGAGCCGAGGGCGCGTAAGCAGTACTGAGTTACTGAGTATAGTACGTTTCAGAAATATGTTCGCGATTTCCAGTGACGAAAGAGCTTTCAATATTGAATCATATTTTCGTACGGGTACTGTCGTCCGTTTCCCTACGTCGCATCCCGATTTCCCCACCAGCTTCTGTTCGCCCCTCTGTTAAGTCTAGTAGCTGGGCTATCTTAGCTCTTTTCTGAAAACATTAATTTCTGTTAGGAATTGGACGTCTACGTAATATTATTCAAGTGTTTAAAATAACTTAAATAAAAGGGCCTCCTTAAGTAATTAACTGTCACGTGATTTTCCCCCTCTTTCTACAACCCTGCGACAAAACCACTTGAACGGAGAGTAGATAGCATTACTGAGTGATTTTATCTTTTCGGATCTGGCAGAAGTGAAGATTGAATTTACAGTACGTAAGGTACTCTTTTATGAGTAGGTACAGAATTATTTCAACATGAGTTACTCGTACGAAGGACGAAACTGGTAATTGGAATTAGGTACAATAGTCTATAGTGCGATAATATGCACAAAAGAACTGAAGCCTGCATCGAAATGAACGGCCACCATTTTCTAAAATGTGTTTAAATATCCATATTATAATTATTTTTCAATTTAACTTCATTCTCTATATAGTACGCTAATGTGCTCTAACAGTACAATATACACTGCATAATTAATACTTCCGAATGGATAGCTCAATTCGTGTGTAAAACACTAAGTGTTAATGCAGTACTTTATTTTGATTAAACAAAAACCTAATGAAAATTATCAAACTCAAAATTGCGATATTTCCTAGTTTACATAAATGGATTAGAGCAGCTGGCTACGGACTGGAAGGTCCGGGGTTCGATCCCAGGTGGTGACAGGATTTTTTCTCGTTGCCATACTTTCAGAACGGCCCCGAGGTTCACTCAGCCTCCTATAAAATTGAGTATCGGGTCCTTCCCGGGGTAAAAGGCGGTCAGAGCGTGGTGCCGACCACACCACCTCATTCTAGTGCCGAGGTCATGGAAAGCATGGTGCTCTACCTCCATGCCCCCAAGTGCCTTCATGGCATGTTACGGGGATACCTTTACCTTTTTTACCTTTTACATAAATGGATGAACCACTTTTCTTCCCTCCTATACCTAGTAAAGTGATTTGTATTTTACGCCAGTATCATCGAACTCCGTCTTGGAAAGGGTAGCAAACGGTGTTTCCTGTTTCAATCGTTAATAGAAAGGTATAGCCAGGTTAATATTAAAAATGTTAGTAAAAATAAAATGATGTCCCTGTATTTATTGTATGTAATAATTTGACATAATGTGAAGTCAGCGTTGTGTTGATTTCTGCAATTATGATTCTCACAACAGAGGAAAAGGTGTTTATTCATTCATTCATTCATTCATTCATTCATTGTTCTGTCCAAGAGCAGGCCTTTCACTGCAAACCCAGCTTTCTCCAATATTTCCTATTTTCTGCCTTCCTCTTTGTCTCCTCATATGATCCATATATCTTAATTTCGTCTATCATCTGATATCTTCTTCTGCCCCGAACTCTTCTCCCTTTTACCATTCCTTCCAGTGCATCCTTCAGTAGGCGGTTTCTTCTCAGCCAGTGACTCCAGAAAATCTTGTTTCCTCTTCCTGATCAGTTTCAGCATCATTCTTTCTTCACCCACTCTTTCCAAAACAGCTTCATTTCTTATTCTGTCTGTCCACTTCACACGCTCTATTCTTCTCCATATCCACATTTCAAATGCTTCTATTCGCTTCTCTTCACATCGTCGTAATGTCCATGTTTCTGCCCCATACAATGCCACACTTCATACGAAGAACTTCACTAGTCTCTTCCGTAGTTCTTTTTCCACAAGTCCGCAGCAGATGCTTCTTTTTCTATTAAAAGCTTCCTTTGCCATTGCTATTCTCCTTTTGACTTCCTAGCAGTAGCCCATGTTACTGCTTATAGTACACCCACAGTCTAGTATATATACAGTCCCGAAGCTTGAGTTGTGAGGGTGCTAGGAACAATAGACTGTGCCGGTACTATATCGCATTGTCTGTAATGAGGCGATCGTAGCGATCCTAGTGGTTAGCAACTATCTATGGATGCATATTTACTACGTATTGAGCTTCGTGACTGTATATACTTGACTGAGGTACACCCCAAGTATTTGAAGCTGTCCACTTGCTCTACTGCCACATTTAGAATTCACAAGTTTATCTTCTGTATTTTTCTTCCTATGGCCTTGCTCTTCGTCTTATTTGCATTTACCTTCACCCCATACTGCTCACAGCTGTCATTTAGCTCCAGTAGCATAATTATCTTTTGGTATTTAGTAGGTTATTTTACGACGCTTTATCAACATCTTAGATTATTTAGCGTCTGAATGAGATGAAGGTGATAATGCCGGTGAAATGAGTCCGGTGTCCAGCACCGAAAAGTACCCAGCATTTGCTCATATTGGGTTAAGGGAAAACCCCGGAAAAAACCTCAACCAGGTAACTTGTCCCGACGGGAATCGAACCTAGGCCACCTGGTTTTGCGGCCAGATGTGCTAGCCGTTACTCCACAGGTGTGAACTTTTTTTAGTACCATCTCCTCTTCTGCTAACAACGCCATATCACCTGCAAATCTTATGCATTTTATTCTTCTTCCTCCTACTATTACTCCTCCCATATTCTGAAACCAATTCTTTACTAAATCCTCCAAGTAGATGTTGAACAGGGCAGGTGATAGAGGACATTCTTGAAGTAATCCTCTCCCAATTTCACTTCCTTCTGACATTTCTTCTTGTATCCTGTCTTTGACTCGTTGTGTCATATAAAGATTACTGAACAGTCTTCTCTATTTCCAATCCACGCCAATATTCTTTAGGATCCCCATCTGTATATTCCAATCCACTCTGTCAAAAGCCTTTTCTAGATTCACAAATACTATAGGCCTATACACTTCTTTATTCTTCTCTAGGTATCTTTCGCCGATTGTCCGTAGCAGTCCGATTGCATCTCTTGAACCTTTTCCCTTCCTGAAGCCAAACTGCTCTTGTTCCAATTGTTCTGCCATCTTAGAATATAAACGTCGATTCAGTATTCGCAAGAGAATCTTCGCCGAGTATGATATCAGGCTGATAGTCCTGAATTCATTACGGTTCTTGGCATTATTTTTCTTCGGTACTGGAAGCAACACTGCCTCCGTAAAATCTTCAGGCCAGTCGCCTTGCTCATATATTTCGTTGCATAATGATAGAATTTGCTTCTTGTCTTCACCCAAGCATTTCACTAATTCAATGGGGATTTCATCCACTCCTGTTGCTTTCCCATTCTTCATTTCCTTAAGCGCCAGTTCAACTTCTTCCCTTAAAATAGAAAATCCTTTACGTGATTAATACTACATATTCATTTTCTTTGCAGTCGTGGTATTGCCACTGAAGATGGAGGTGCATTCTTCCGAAACATGTCTGGTTTTTAACTGATTATATTAATTTTAACAATTATTAAAAAGTATTCATACAACTGTAATAAATTATTTCTCTGTATACTTAATATCTCATTTATGAACACTGTTGAATTTCACCTCACTTGTGTAAATTGAAATTTACTGTTTTGTGCCCATACATGTAATAATCTTCATATGTTGCTCACAGAATATTGTAACGCTATTTTAGAAGGGAAAGATTTCTTTGGTGGATCTTATAGAGCAGGGATGAGACGATATTAGCTCCCAATCGTGGTGCAAGAGCTCGACCTTGACCACGGGCGCATAGCGTATCCACTACGTAGCGTCGTAACGTAGACAACAGGGATGTACATGCACATGCAGCGAATAAAGGCAGCAACTATTACAATAACTTGCGTTACTAAATTTCTGGCTATGTAATAGGGCTAATTATTCAGTTATTTAATATACATGTACATATATAAACAAATCGCAAAGGGAAGGGTTTTTAGGAACAAAAAGAGAAATAGGAAAAGTTAATTGTATGTAAACCATTTTATTGTTAAAAGCAATTATTTATTATGTAAATACTTCACTTCATTGGTTAGGAGAAACTAATAGGGTCTACCTGCTCGACGTGTGTGATCTCTAAGTACTTTTGAGTATTTGTTGAAAAATAATAATGACAATATTGGTTGAAATAGAGTATATTGATTGTGTGATTGTGAAAATGTAGTCCTTACTCTCCAGTCGTGATTATGTAATGAGTTTTCTTAGAGTGATTTGTGAGATGCACGTAACACGAAAAACAAATTGATTAAATTAAGATATTGAGAGCCATCGTAATTTTTGGGGTCAGTAATTTAAGGGGATATATATGACTTTTAAAACTTTCAGTCCACACCTGTGGAGTAATGGTCAGCGCGTCTGGCCGCGAAACCAGGTGGCCTGAGTTCGAATCCCGGTCGGGGCAAGCTACCTGGTTGAGGTTTTTTCCGGGGATTCCCACAACCCAAGACGAATAAATGCTGGGTAACTTTCGGTGCTGGACCCCGGACTCATTTCACCGGCATTATCACCTTCATTTCATTCAGACGCTAAATAACCTAGATGTTGATACAGCGTCGTAAAATAACCCAATAAAATAAAATAAAATAAAAATTAAAACTTCCACAATTTCGGCCGAAATTTGTGAAATTTAAACTATATAAACAGATCTATAATAATATCATCTGTATACAAAATTTTGTGCAATTAGGTCTAATAGTTTTGAAATTATATTTTAAGTATATTTTATATTGTCGTTACTAAAAAGCTCCTTGCATCAAAGTTTTCGAAATGTTAAGTTCATATTTGCTAAAAATCCTGAAAATAGTTATTGGAATAAAAGTGAATTAGCATTTTGAGCTTAGTAATAGTATAAGTTAAAGTGCAATCAAAGATAAAATATTATTTGTATCTTCCACTCTTCCTTGAAAGCTTTAAGCGCTGTGTTCTAAGATCTGTACATCCTTTAGCAATGTTTACAGGTAAAAGAGCTCCGCGCGTGCGCAGCGGGCATAAAATGGCTCTCGCCCGCAATTATTAGTCGCCATACAAAGTATATGATTATGTCTCGTGACCAGAACATATTACGAAATGGAAATATAAAAATTGAAAATTTATCCTTTGAAATGTGGAAAAACTACAAAGTTTGAGGGGGAGCAGAAGAGGCATCCTTATAATAATAATTTTAGCCTCAGGGTAAGACTTGAATAGAACAGGTGTGTGGAATTCCAGTATGACAATACAATGAGAGGGTTAGCTGTTAAGGTTCAAAGTCTTCAGGTACAAACCCTGCATACCGTTAGAATTTCACTTATATTTTTCAGTACATATACTCAAATATTGTAAGCTCAGAAATACCAAACTCTACGAGGCAACATTTATAAAATGCAGAATCATGCGATTTAATATAAAATATGCAATGAAACTATAAAAATGGACGTAATATGCAACATAAACCTCAAAATATGCATTATTGAACTTAAAATCTAAAAAAAAAAACACATTATGCATGAATTTACCACTAAAAGGACCAAAACATGTAAATATGCACGGAAAAAGTGTACATATTTCTAATCACTGAGCCATGAAATGGATATTTACAAAGTTTGAGAAATGCAGTAAGCTTATATAAAAATATGCATTTGCATAGAAATCCTTTCTCTAATAATAATCTTTACAACACAGTGCTCCGTACCAGAAATGTTTAGATATTAAAATGTTTTTTCACCGAGCCCGGTAGCTACGTGGTCTAAAGCACGCTCTCCTTAGGTAACGCGCTCCGAAGGTTCGTGGGTTCGAATCTCGGCTCAGGCATGGATGTATGTTCTTTGTTATGCTCTTTCCTGTATGTGAAGGCCCCAACGCTCTCCCGACTCCAGGCTAGGGGAGACCGATGTATCGATGTCTATTGTGTGTGATCCATAGAATTGTCCTCTCCTCTATAGACATTGATGTAAGTTCTATAGACATTGATGTAAGTTCTACAACAGTAGGATATTAAACGAAAACTGAAAGAAAAGGAAAGTGTTTTTCTTAACTATTACAGAGAAGACAATTAGTTGAGATCCAATTAATTAGGTCCTTTTCTAAATAATTGCAGGTATAGAACTTAACATATTATTTAAAAAAAATCATGCGTGCTCTGGGCTGGACTTTTTGTTTACTTTCAAACCCTACATTTACCCAATATAAAATTGCTTGACTCGCAGTGTTGGTTGAGAAATCATGTAATTATTACCTTCTCTTAATTAAAACCAATTATGTAGTAACTTCATTAAGGTTCTTGAAATAATCTGAGCGTTGATTCTTGAAGAGCTTCCGTATGGGAACAATTTATTAAGAGATGGGAAATTCCTGGACTTCATTCTCAAAAACAGTTATATTTTAAGTTACGTAATAGTTAATGTATCGCTTCTCACAAAGTTGTCTGTTGAAATAGTGTGACGTCAAGTGGAATTTACAAAATAACAGTTGGTTTTAATCCATACTTCGATAAAAAAAATACACTTAGGAATTCTAATTAATCTGAAAAAAATGAGCACTAATAACAAGACACTCCGGTAGTAATTATAGTCCTTCACTTAACTTGAAAGTTTGAGAAATTAATTTCTGACAAAACTGTTCCTCTGTTTTGGCCACGACAAGACTACACATACAGGGTTTTTCCATAGGTAATGTGTTTTATAATTAGATGAAACATTTGTAAGAAAAAGATCAGACACTTCGAATCTTCTTTCTTAAGGGGAGAGGATGGTATTTTTGATGGAAAAATGACTAAATTTTCAAGAAATAAAAAAATTCTTTAAAATACTCTGTGATATGTGCGGATCGCCATTTTTAAACTTCCTGCATTATGAATTTTTATATCACTCGCCCACTTTTATTGTTGTTTCCGGTATATTAAATTTTCAAAAAAAATTTTTTGTTTAAAATACCCTTTGATATGTGTGGAATGCATTGCATAACATTTTGTGGGTATTTGTGCCCTTATCGGATGTTGAGACGTCATTTTTAAACTTTCTGCGCTATAGATTTTTAAATCACACGCCCGCTTTTATCGGTTTCAAGTAACTTCTTTTTTTTTTTTTTTTTTTGCTACATTGCCAGACAAAATGGATATAATTTCTGAACTATTAAAGATACATGCAAGAAATTTAGAACACACATTCTTTAGACTATTAGGAAACTTTTCTCTGTAACAGAATTTTGTTAATTGATTTCATTTTAAAAAATACGTCCGTTTGTTTGCAAGAAAGGAAATCAGAAAAGTGTCATTAAATTTTAATTGTATATTTTACAAACGTAGGGACTAATATCAAAATTCTGTTACAGACAGTTTGTAGAACATACTTTTGCAAATACATTGCAAAAACTGTTTGAATCTATCTTTAAAAACGGTTTAGATATATCGGTTTTAGTACAATCCTGCATTGGGTATATTTTTTTCAAATTTGGGTCCCCAAATAATTTTTTTTTCAAAATATTTTTATTTGGTTGAGTTGTCACAGCTATGAGCTCTCTACATACAAAAAATTAATAATTTACACCAAATAGGAAAAAAGTTTTAAAAAATACCATCCTCTCCCCTTAAAAGGATTTATTTTGTAAATGTGAATATTTCCTGTAGTCATTGTTGTATGAGCTATGACGTCATCGAATAAATTTTTGAATTAGAATATATGATTTTTTCACATTTTCTGAAAGAGCGTGTTTGAAATTGTACATTCTGGAAAATCTCACTTATTTAATTGAAGTTGATGTCTCTCCACACAAACGCAGGTATGAGGCAATTAATATTACTAACAGTAAACAATAAATAATTAAATTCATTTAATTAATTAATTGTTCAAAATGTCCTCCACTGACAACCTGCCAATGACTAAGACGCAGTACAAATTCCGGATAAATCGTAAAACAGCGAACGCCAGTAGGGGAAGTTATCCCCACCCTCGCCGCTCGGCACCTCGCTCGCCTGCTCTCTCTCTCTCTCTCTCTACTATCTGCCCCGCTTCGGTGGATCACTGCCTGCCGCCTCGCACGTATTTCATATTTTACAACACAACACAATACAACCAAATTAATGTGCATTAGACAACAACCACATGTAATGTGCATTTTTTACAACACAATACGTTTTTTTCCTCGAACTAACACAACACAATACAACCAAATTAATGTGCATTAGACAACAACCACATGTAATGTGCATTTTTACAACACAATACGTTTTTTTCCTCGAACTAACACAACACAATACAACCAAATTAATGTGCATTAGACAACAACCACATGTAATGTGCATTTTTTACAACACAATACGTTTTTTCCTCGAACTAACACAACACAATACAACCAAACTATGTGCATTAGACAACAACCACATGTAATGTGCATTCCACACTCACCTGTTAAAATGTTAAAATACTGTTAAAATACGTACTAAGACCAGGAGCGAATGCTAGTCACGAAAGTTAGGCTTGCTCTTTTATTCATAGGGGAAGATGGGAGGATGTAATAATTCATAATTCATAAAAATAATCAGACCCACATAAATAATTTATTTTATAATTATGAAATCATTATGAGTCATGGATCATATTTGCTTACCAGATGTAGAAGTTCGATATAACAAACATGGCCAACAAAACAGTTTATTTAGTTTTTTCGACCCTGTCAACCAATGCACATTGTTGTATTGAGCTGCACAGAACGAGCGCACATATTCTCTATGTCTGTCTTCTCTTGAATAGTCCTTCGGGAAAATGGATTTAATAATAAGGTTTCAATAACACACAATTCCGAACTCATTGCAATACTTCAAATTAATGTTTAAGAATTAATACTACATACAGCAGCTAACACATGCATTCCGCTCATACAATTACATTGCACTCGCAAATCACAGCACATTCCCGCTGTCAGTACTGCTTTGTGTAACGTTAAATAGTCGTTGGTGTAGCTCTCGGACCAGAGCTTCAAACAACACATAACAGAAGCATGTGCGCCTAGGTCGGACTAAGGAGGAAGGCACTTGCGCGCGCATCATATTCTCGCTATTTCTACGTCTTTCCTGTAGCTCCGAGAAACGAGCAAGCGTTGCGATACTTGCGGTATGCAACCTGGAGATGGTATTACGCCTATACAATATTCCAAAAATCAAAATAAATTTTAATGTACGTAATCCCATTTTGAGAAATACACATTCTACGAAAATATTGGGCTTGCGCAGCAAGCATAGCATGCCCTGACAAATCGCCCCTGACTAAGACATATCCAACGACACACATTGCATTTCTGCAATACGTTATGGCAGTTCCCTTGAACATAAATAGATTCCTTTCCCTTCTACCCCCAACTCGCCTTGGTAGCCGAGAGGTCTAAAGCGTGAAAAAAAACCGTGCGTGCGTTTCGTTAGGAAGATACACGGATCGAATACTACCCTCTGCAAGTCATAAGAACAAAAAAGAGAGACATGAAGAGAGAAGGAGAGAGAGACGACGACGAAGTTCCTGTTTTGCTTCATAGATGCCGCATTCACTCTTTTAGTTCCACTTTCCTCCACCTTTTCTTCCAATCCATCTACTTGGAAACACTTCATTCAGGAATTACCGAACAGTGACTGAGTAATGGGGAGGAGCACCAGATTGAATCGTGTGGTATGTCTGAATCTTGAAGATTTGGATGTAGAAAGGCAAGGGCTGGTATAAGATCATCATGCAAAACCTCCAAATACCGGTCACCGGTAACGGACTCGTCGAAAAAATAAGGGCCCAAGACTCCTGCCCAAACATTTACCTTCTGAGGATATTGTATATGTGATTCTGTTATTCAGTTTGGATTATTTTCCGATCAATACCTGTAGTTTTTTACCTGTTCACCTCTCCATTGAGGAAAAATATAGCTTCATCATTAAAAAGAACATTTGTTACAAGTTTGGATCTTAGTCACAGAAAATAGTCATTGCCTCGCAGAACAGGAACCTTTTATCAAAGTCGTCTTCTATTAACACTTGTACGATTTGAACTTCATAAGGGTAGAATTTAATGCGATACAATATTCTCCAAGAGGTTGTTTTCGAAACACAAATGTAGTTTCTAAATCACTCAGAGTAGAGGATATAAATACATGATGGGAGTATATAAAATATGTTTACTAATATTAAAATACAGAGAATGTATTTCTCAGAAGGTACTTAACCGATTTGTATAATTATTATTTCATCATTGGAAAGTGTAGTTTCTCTAGACGGGGATAATGCTAAAGTTATTACGGTAAATCCTGAGTGAATCGAGGACATGTAAGATTAAAATAGATTCTTATGCACAGAAAACTTGATAGGCTATTCTGTATATTCGTTTCCTGTATTTCTTAAAATGATTTATTTTATATACCACATTCATTTTGATCTCAGAGAATTAACGAACAACGAGAGTGTATTGATTTAGTATGCAGTTATAGTACGTTAGCTTAGCATTCCATTATTTTATAATCCAAATTTTAACTATGCTCATTTGAATTGTGTTTAAATAGACTATTACACTCTTACTACGTCATACTACTTTTGACCAATAAAACGGTACGAAAGGACGTATTTCAACCAATCATGGCTGCTTATCGCACAATTTTATCGTGTCCCTAGCATTTGTTTAATTTTATCGCGTCCCTAGCATTTGTTTATTTTTATCACTACCCTAGCATTTGTTTCTTTGTTTGCCAACATTTCAAACTGCACTAGTCTGGCCGTCAAAAAACATAAAATTACAAACCACTCCAGTCGATGCACATCACTTTAAAATATGACTCGCATTTTGGCATTCAAGAAAAAGAATTAATAAAGATCACTGGTCATATATGAAGAGCACCATTCGGAAATCCTGAATAAATTGAGGGATACACCATGTACACCAACGAGTTCACTTCTTTTACGCACACGTCCAATATAACATCAACTGAACCACCAAAACATTCAAATTTGAAAATTGCAGTTTCAATAATTTTTTCTTTTAAAATCATCCATGTTTATTTTTTATTTCATCATCGTTAATTAAAACGTTTCTTGTTTATTTCATCATCCCTAATTAAAACTTTTCTAACACTTGTTTATATTATTTAGGTTATGTTTGTTATAGCTTCTGCTATATATTACGGATAGTCACGTAACAGAGATTGTTTAATACTAAGATTTATTGAAAATCATCTGTCAAGTGACGTTGATTACTGGGATCCGGATGATTGAAATGGAATGCAAATGTTTTAATAAAAATGAAACTGAATCAACAAAGCCTTCTTGACTAGTAACAGTCCACAGAGATCAATGATGATTCCATAGTTGGCACAACTGATACCGGTAACAAGAAAACATCATCATAAAACACTACTGCCATCTAGAGATGGTGTCGACCTGGTTGGCGAGTTGGTATAGCGCTGGCCTTCTATGCCCAAGGTTGCGGGTTCGATCCCGGGCCAGGTCGATAGCATTTAAGTGTGCTTAAATGCGACAGGCTCATGTCAGTAGATTTACTGGCATGTAAAAGAACTCCTGCGGGACAAAATTCCGGCACATTCGGCGACGCTGATATAACCTCTGCAGTTGCGAGCGTCGTTAAATAAAACATAACATTTTTTTTCTAGAGATAGTACAATAATACATTTGAAGATAGTTGTATTTTCGTAAGCCAATTAATATTTTATTGTAACTTTGTTACTTCTAATCTTTATATAGCCTACTTTCTTCTATTCGTGTAATAGTCAATTAAATCCCACTCGAGTTTTGATTTTCTCTAGATAAATCAAATCCTCTAGTGAGATTACTGTTGATAAAATCAATAAGTTATGCAATAAATGCAATGCAAAAAAATTGGGTAATGAGCCAAGCAGATTATGTTGCGCTGTTGTGAAAGTTGTTCCTCCTGAGATTCAAGAGCTCCCACAACAAATTAAAAACGTACTTAACGGAAATACATAAAGTCAATTCTACGCCATCATTTTTAGTTCAAGCATAGGTTGTCATTATTTTTAATTGGAAATCTTCTTCTAGCTGAGAGTAAGAGCCTTCAGTTCTTACAAGTATATATTTCAACGTTGACCAATTGTCTATTAGGTCTAATATAGTATCAATCTTAAAAGTAGAATTGACTGAACAATTCCAGGAAGTATTGCATGATAATAACAGTTCAATTCATAGTTTTAAATGCAACTTTCAAAATGACACAGGAACAAACGACTTACAACATACAAAAAGCTATTATTCACTAAGTAATTACAAAACTGTATTTAGATTTAAATCAATATTTATTTCTAACAAGTGCAGCGAAGCGCACGGTGTAGCTAGTTTACAGAATAAATTATTTTAAGAAATAAGATTCGACGTGTCTGAACATTTTTCTTAAAAACCTTCCACCTAATTATGAAACACATTATGCGTTACTTTTGAAAATCCCTGTATAAATCTTGATTATATAATCTGTGATATGGAAATCTGTAAGTTCGATATCATGGGAGTCCTACCAAGTAAGTCCAAGATATGTTCAGATATGGACTTAGGTCTCCAGGTATCGATCAAATTCCAGCAGAATTAATACAAGAGGGTGGAAGTGCATTATATAGCGAAATTTATAAACTTGTACTTGTACTTGGGAGAAGGAAATTGTAACAGAACAATGGAAGGAGTCCATAATTGTACTTATTTTTAAAAAGGAGGACAAAACCAACTGTGGTAACTTTCGAGGAAAATCACTTTTGTGACGTCGTACAAAATTTTGTCCACTATTCTTTTGAGAAGATTAACTCCATACGTAGATGAAATTATTGGGGATCATCAGTGCGGTTTTCGGCGTAATATATCGACTATTGATCGGATTTTTTGTATTCGACAGATATTGGAGAAAAAATGGGGTATAAGGGTACAGTGCATCAGTTATTCATAGATTTAAAAAAGGCATATGACTCGGTTAAGAGGGAAGTATTATATGATATTCTTATTGAATTTGGTATTCCCAAGAAGCTAGTTCGATTAATTAAAATGTGTCTCAGTGAAACATACAGCAGAGTCCGTATAGGTCAGTTTCTATCTGATGCTTTTCCAATTCACTGTGGGCTAAAGCAGGGAGATGCTCTATCATCTTTACGTTTTAACTTCGCTTTAGAATATGCCATTAGGAAAGTTCAGGATAACAGGCAGGGTTTGGAATTGAACGGGTTACATCAGCTTCTTGTCTATGAGGATGACGTGAATATGTTAGGAGAAAATACACAAACGATTAGGGAAAACACGGAAATTTTACTTGAAGCAAGTAAAGCGATCGGTTTGGAAGTAAATCCCCAAAAAGACAAAGTATATGATTATGTCTCGTGACCAGAATATTGTACGAAATGGAAATATAAAAATTGGAGATTTATCCTTCGAAGAGGTGGAAAAATTCAAATATCTTGGAGCAACAGTAACAAATATAAATGACACTCGGGAGGAAATTAAACGCAGAATAAATATGGGAAATGTGTGTTATTATTCGGTTGAGAAGCTCTTGTCATCCAGTCTGCTGTCCAAAAATCTGAAAGTTAGAATTTATAAAACATTTATATTACCGGTTCTTCTATATGGTTGTGAAACTTGGACTCTCACTCTGAGAGAGGAACATAGGTTAAGGATATTTGAGAATAAGGTGCTTAGGAAAATATTTGGGGCTAAGCGGGATGAAGTTACAGGAGAATGGAGAAAGTTACACAACACAGGGCTGCACGCATTGTATTCTTCACCTGACATAATTAGGAACATTAAATCCAGACGTTTGAGATGGGCAGGGCATGTAGCACGTATGGGCGAATCCAGAAATGCATATAGAGTGTTAGTTGGGAGACCGGGGAGAAAAAGACCTTTAGGGAGGCCGAGATGTAGATGGGAGGATAATATTAAAATGGATTTGAGGGAGGTGGGGTATGATGATAGAGACTGGATTAATCTTGCACAGGATAGTGACCGCTGGCGGGCTTATGTGAGGGCGGCAATGAACCTTCGGGTTCCTTAAAAGCCATTTGTAAGTAAGTAATGGACTTAGGTCAACAGTTGATATCTATATCGTGTAAAACCAGACATACGAGTATAATCAAGAGTAGTAGCAGTAGTAGCCTCAGGAGAATCATTAGCAACAGAAGCAGAAGTAGCAGACGCTGTAGGAAAAATAACAGTATGATCAGGAACAGAAGCAACGGTAGAAGTCGCAGGAGAAAAAGAGAGAGAGAGTGTGTGTGTTTTAGTAGGTTATTTAACAACGCTGTATGAACGTATGGGCTGTATTGTGATTAGGAGATGAATTCCTAATTCACCATGTAATTACCTGAATTTGTCTTTCAGAAAAGAAACCCTGTAGGAAGCAACAAGATGTGCCCAATCGAGATTTGAACCCAAACCCGAGCGCAGACTTTGAACACGAATCGGACTCGCCAACCTCCAAGCTACGCCGCGCCAGCCGTTTGTAGGCCTACGCACAGCGATCTGTAAGTTATGTTTTGTTTTCTCTGTAACTTCGTTTGTTTATTGTGATTCATACTTGAATGCTATAAATTTCAAGTCGAAATCATTGACGTTTTATAGCAATTCAGGACAATGCAATAAGGTAGCCGAGACTTTATTTTCATTGAGGTATATTTCATATTTAGATTGTCTATATTCTTAAACATTAGTTCTAGTTCAATAAATTGATGGCCGCCCAATACGGAAACTAGTGTACAATTCTTTGCAGATTTTCTAGATTTACGAGACAGAAGATAAAAGTCGGGGAGATTTTCTCGGAATAATTCAATTGCTGATAATATCGCTGATTATCGTCTTATCATATTGAATGTAATGTGCAGTGTAAATGGCTTGTTGAATATTAAAAGCGTTTTTAATTAGCTATGTTCATCATATTTTAATTCTGTATTATTTTACGTAACTTTATGTAAAGCTTTGCACATAGTCTTCACTGGACATTCCAAAGATGGGAAGAGATAGCCTAGGCCTAATATCATTTAGCTAATAGGAACGTCCGTATGTATGTATGTATGTATGTATGTATGTATGTATGTATGTATGTATGTATGTATGTATGTATGTATGTATGTATGTATGTAAAAATGTTATGGTTTATTTAACGACGCTCGCAACTGCAGAGGTTATATCAGCGTCGCCGAATGTGCCGGAATTTTGTCCCGCAGGAGTTCTTTTACATGCCAGTAAATCTACTGACATGAGCCTGTCGCATTTAAGCACACTTAAATGCCATCGACCTGGCCCGGAATCGAACCCGCAACCTTGGGCATAGAAGGCCAGCGCTATGCCAACTCACCAACCAGGTCGACTGTATGTATGTATGTATGTAATATTGTTTGCAAGATTATAGATCCTTAAACTATTGATATAATAGATTCTACAGGGTGTTTCCGAGGTTGTGCTACAAACTTTCAGGGATGATGGGGAAGGGCACATGTATCAATTTGAGATAAGGAACCATGGTCCGGAAATGACTGAGTCGAAAGTTATAAGCAAAAATATTTGTGTGGAAATGGAATTGTAATTTGGCACCACATGCTCTCCTTCCCTTAACCTTTGGAACGGTCGTGGAAAGATGGTATGGGCCGGATGTCTCCTACGTGGGTACTTGCCCGATACAATCTGTGAGCTTGTCTATTGTTCCCATTGGCTCATCCGTATTCGAAAATCAGGTCTGCTTATTCCGCTCTCGTGTACTCCTCCATTTCACTAGGACTGATCGACTGGACACTGCAACTTGTACACATACACTGCTGTCTACAGACGTGCATATCAGGACCGACCATGTCCGTTACACATTAGTTCTCTGCATTGCTTTAGTGTAGTTTCCTGTCCCCATCCCTTAGACAGCGCAGTGAATGGAATACTGTAAGTAGACAACGTAAACAACGTCAGATGAATACAGTATGTGTAAGATGTACAGATAAATACACATAAGGTGTACAGAGGAATAAAATTATTTCATTTCCACAGAACTATTTTTGCTTGTAGCTTTCGACTCGGTCATTTCCGGACCAGGGTTCCTTATCTCAAATTGATGCATGTGACCCTCGCCATCATCCCTGAAAGTTTGTAACACCACCTCTGAAACACCCTGTATAAAATCTCGCTTCTTATAGGTACCTGCTTTTTGCTGTTCTTAATTACCTTCTTCGTCTTCTTCTTATTTTATCATCATCATCATCATCATCATCATCATCATCATCATCAATGTTGTGTTTAGATGGATATAGTTATATGTTATTCTGATATATTAGGTTATGAGATTAATAGGTATTGTATTTTTTTAATTCTGCGTATCTGTTTTATAAAATTTTATAAACTACTCGTACTTTACCATCCTTTTGTGATCTTACTAATAATAATAATAATAATAATAATAATAATAATAATAATAATAATAATTTATTTAACCTGGCAGAGTTAAGGCCATACGGCCTTCTCTAACACCCAACCAGGAGTAAAAATGTTACAATAACACTACAAATTTACAAATTACACTAGAATTTTATACACAAAACTGAATAAGATAGTAATAATAAAATGTAAACAAAAGTAAGTGGAAATCAGACTTAATATATGACATACAGAAAGAAAAAAAAATGCATAATAAAATGTGAACAGCAGGTCAAAATAAATGAGACGTACAAAGTATACAAAAATAAGACAATTATTGATAATAATAATAATAATAATAATAATAATAGTAATAAAATAGTGCAGTACAAAGCATACAATGAATACAATATTTTTAAGTACACACAGTAAGGAAAATTATGATTATATATAGCTCAACTTATCACATTATAGATATGCCATTATCGGAAAATATGAAAACAAAAATATAAAATAAGGTAAATACCACTAGAACATTTTAAAAAATGTGAATAAGTGGAAACATGCAATACAACACTTGTCATAATAGTAAGTTAGTTTGGCAAATCGTCATAAGATAATTTTCTAACTTGGATTTGAAAGATTTCAATGTTCGGCAGACCTTGACTTCAGACGGCAGAGAGTTCCAGTGACGAGAGGTAGCAACAGTGAAAGATGAGGAATACAGAGATGATGTGTGAAGTGGAATTTCTAGCGTGTTATCGCGTTGTGATCGAGTATTAATATTATGATAGCGAGAGAGAGTATGAAAACGAGCTAATAAATAATAGGGGGATGAAGTGTGCATAATTCGATATAGGAGAGAAGGTGAGTGCAGATTTGTCCTCTCATGTAACCTAAGCCATGATAACTTCTCGAAAGAAAGTGAGATATGATCATAGTATCGAACATTACAAATGAAGCGGACGCACGCGTTATGAACACGCTGTAGTTTCTGAGCGGAATCAATCCTGAGATCGCTGAACAAAACGTCGCAATAATCGAAGTGAGGTAGAATGAGTGTCTGTACCAGCGTCTGTTTTAATTTAGATGGATAATGATACAATCTTTTTAGTGAAAGGAGAATAGAGAATGCCTTCTTACATGTATATTTAATATGCGTATCCCAATTGAGATTAGATTCGAAATGTACTCGAGATTTTTACGGTAGAGCTAAACGGGATGATTGTTTTATTCAGTTTCACAGGTGGAATATTCAGGTCGTTGACTTCAGGAATTAATCTACGGTTCGCGAACAGAATAGCCTGTGATTTTACATGCGTTTAGGTTAAGCCCAAATTGTTGAGACCAGGAAGAGATGGAATCAAGATCTTCATTAAGACTATTAATGCTATCATTTAGTACAGCCGTGGCGAAAAGGCCATGGTGCGCCGAGCCACTGTGTAAGGTGCAACGTGCATAGCACCTATGGAGGGAGGCGGACAACCGAAGGGGAACTTAATGTTTAGGACGTGTAACGAAGAATGAAATGAACAAGAAAACATAGGACACATTATCACAACCTAAAATTAACTGTCTTCAGAATATCTCTGCGACGAAGTTTCAGAAACAGGAATTATGTCACTTACTGCCAATCGTAGTTGATCACGAAGGTATTTGTCTGTCAGTCGTGATCTAAATTTGATTTTTACTATTTTCATTGTTGAAAATAATTTTTCACAAACGTAAGTTACAGCGAACATGGCTTCAACAGAGGAAGCGAAAGAACGAAGCTTCAAATATTTATTTTTTTCCAAAGATTTGAAAAGTTCAATATCTGTTAAGTCCTTACATCTAGCTTTCATTTAACGTCACATTGTAAATCTGCGAGTTTAAATTGAAAATCTAACCGCATCTGCTGTAAAAGAATCGACGTACAGAGATGATAATGATGATAATGATGATGATGATGATGATGATAATAATAATAATAATAATAATAATAATAACAACACTTAACCTTTTAATGTTTCATCAGTAACATGTAGTAACTTATAATGTCGTTTTATGTTATACAACCGTTTTCCTAGTAATATTTGTGAACAAATCATACATTTAATATTTTCATCATATTGTAAGCAAAAGAATGCATCCTCCCATCCTACTTGAAACTTTCGTTTTTTATAGAGGTACATGGTTTCGAGAGAGATATTGCGACGATACGCCACTCACAGGTCAGAGACAAATACAGGGACATCATTTTATTTTTACTTCAATTTTTATTGTACCTGAGTTTTGGAATGTACTTCACTCCCACCCCTTCTACTAGTAAACTTCCAACCGTTCACGACACAGAGCCGAGGGCGCGTAAGCAGTACTAAGTTACTGAGTATAGTACGCTTCAGAAATATGCTCGCGTTTCCAGTGACGAAAAAGCTTTCAATATTCAATCATATTTTCGTACGCGTACTGTCGTCCAATTCCCTATGTCGCATCCCGGTTTCCCCCACCTGCTTCTGTTCGCCCCTTTGTAAAGTCTAGTAGCTGGGCTATCTTAGCTCTTTTCTGAAAATATTAATTTCTGTTAGGAATTGGACGTTACGTAATATTATTCAAGTGTTTAAAATAACTTAAATAAAAGGGCCTCCTTAAGTAATTAACTGTCACGTGATCCCCCCTTTCTACAACCCTGCGACAAAACCACTTGAACGGACAGTAGTGAGTGATTTTATATTTTCGGATCGGGCAGAAGTGAAGATTGAATTTACAGTACGTAAGGTACTCTTTTATAGAGTAGGTACAGAATTATTTCAACATGAGTTACTCGTACGAAGGACGAAACTGGTAATTGGAATTAGGTACAATAGTCTATAGTGCGATAATATGGACAAAAGAACTGAAGCCTGTATCGAAATGAACGGCCACCTTTTCTGAAATGTGTTTAAATACCCATATTATAATTATGAACTACTTTTCTTCCCTCCTATACCTAGTAAAGTGATTTGTATTTTACGCCAGTATCATCAAACTCCGTCGTGGAAAGGTAGCAAACGGTGTTTCCTGTTTCAATCGTTAATAGAAAGGTATAGCCAGTTTAATATTAAAAATGTTAGTAAAAATAAAATGATGTCCCTGTACAAATAGAACGGAGTTTGACTCCAGTGAGTGAGAGGGTGGGGGTTGGAGGTAGGAAGCAAGGGAAATGCACTGCGAGCCACAATGTGCTCGTGAGTCGCATTTTCGCCGCGGTTGATTTAGTGCATTAATGCTATCATTTAGTGCATAGTACTATTCGTATTAAATTATCTTTCCTGTCTCTTTATTAAGATGGTGTATCGATTTGTCCTTTAAATTTTCTATTGTTTACTATATTTGTTTAATTCGGGAAAGTTAATGAAGTGCCACTTTCCTTTTCGGTATTACATTGAATCATCTACGGCTTCACATGACGTTCGAAACTGGGTCATTTTATAACGTCTTGGTTTTGAGTGCTTTCATGCGCATTGTTGTATTTAGGTGAATGCTGTCTGTTAATAAATATAAGCGTGACAACATATTTCGTTACATGAACTCTGTTCTCCCGCTCGCCCCCAAACTGCCTGTCATGGTGCTACGACTTAAGTGGAATGCAACGAAATATGTCCTCGATATCTTGTGCGTCAGTAGCACAACATGGCTACATCTAACGGATTCCCAGCCTCTCTTAATAGTATAAGTTATATTTCAGTTAAGGTGCCCATTAAATTTATATTTTATAGTTCATTTCTAGATCAGATGTTCTATTTTTCTTCTTCCTGTTATTTCACCCAATTTAAAACCTGCGTGTTTTTTTTATATCTATACTAATAATAAATCTGTAGCCGAAATTTTTCTGGTAATTTTCGATTTTCCAAAAATAATTGGTACTAACATATATAATTAACCACCCTGAAACCGAAAATCGCATTTTTGAAATTTTTGTTTGTATGTCTGTCTGTATGTTTGTTACCTTTTCACGCGATAATGGCTGAACCGATTTATGTGAAAATTGGTATCTCAATATAAATTAAGTTCGTTGTAACTTAGATTTTAGGCTATGTAACATTCAAAATACTTTATTTAAAAGGGGGGTTATAAGGGGCCCTGAATCGAAATATCTCGCTTATTATTGATTTTTGTGAAAAATGTTAATAACAAAAGTTTCTTTAAAAATCATTTCCGATAAGCTTTATTCTTTACAAAATTTTGATAGGACTGATATTTAATGAGATAAATGAGTTTTAAAATTAAAATAACGCCATCTAAGACGGTGCAATGAATTAAGAACAAATGGCTTCGTCTATAAGGGACCTTGGACAACAGTAAGGGGCCTTGGACATCAACAATCGAAAGCTATTAAACATAGCCTAAGGAGAATGTTGCTGTGTTTCTATGAAGTAATATCAGAAGCTAAATTAACCGATTTGTATAATTAATTATTATTTCAGCTGTTAGCTGTTAGAACAGTGATGTCAAAGCAAGCGCATTTTTCTGACCTTGACGTCGTGCGCGGGCATTAAGCGCTACGTATGCTAGAAGGAATAATCAGCCTGTTGGATTAAGAAAACAGTTGTGCACAAACTCATACGGAACGTGAAATTTTATGTCGTTATTTTTATATGGCTTCTTTCTGTTTGTTATTTTCTATATTGTCTGTAAAACGAAAGTACTAACACCTATTTCTTAGCCTAATATTGCAGTTGTGTTTTAAACGTTAATAACATAATAAAGAGTAAAGAAGAAATATTCACACAAATTCCATAATAACTACAACTATACTGTACTAAGTGAATTAAACACATTATTCATAAAGAAAGTGTTATCCCAAAGAAAGACACTGAATATGACATGATAAGTTGAAATTGATATTGATGGTATCTTTAGCCTTATAAAAGTAATCAAAACAATATTATAGTACAAAGCAAAGTTGCCTAGGTATATGATTTAACTGTAACTAATATTACATAATAAAATTCTTATCGCATTGTGCTTTTAGGTGAAATTGGTGCGCAACTTTCTGTTATCAGAATATTAAATAATCTCGAAATCTGCTGAAGCTATAGAGCTGACGTTTTACCAACACATAGGCACATATCTTTTGTTTGCGATGTAACAGTATTTGCTGTGTTAATTCATTTCCTTACAAACATTTTCCATGCGAATATTTTCAAACATTTTAATACACTATCTTCAGTAATACGTATTTATGATATATTAGATTTACGAAAACTTGTTTTAGTACCTATAGGACTACTAAAGAAACATATCAGAAAATTTCACTTTTCTGTAAAAAGTTGAGAAAATATTCCTTTTGAATAAAAAAGCAAACTTGTGAAAAATGAACATTAAAATTAAAACTTACATTCTTATAATGCACTTATAGTTCTCAGACAAATGTAAAAATTAACATGGATACAGTTTTAATAAGTTCTCTTCCCTTTATCCATTGAATCAGTGCTGGCCATCCCTGCATATAGCTCGACCAAGCGGCATATACTACCTCTTTCGTCTGTCTCTTTCCTTTCCACTGCAAAGCGCTCAGGCTCTCCTATGGTCATCAGGTAACATCACTGGCATATAGATATGTAAATAAGAACTCTGCCACTGAGTCACACCGTTATTTTTGCAATGATTCATCCGTAGAGCATCTTGCCTTCGACTCAGGAATTTTGTTATACAGTAGACTTTTAGGAGAACTGTAGAATCACTAGAAGATATGGAATGATTAATGATTATAGCTACACGGAATCAATTAGATATTTGTATCTGTTAAAAGTTATTAATGGCATGTGGGACTCAGTGTTGTGGGTTCGAATCCTACTCAACTACTTAAGGTATGATTTTGTCCGTAGTCAATGAAACATTCTTTATACAGGGACATCATTTTATTTTTACTAACATTTTTAATATTAACCTGACTATACATTTGGATTAGCGGTTAAGAACCGGAAACACCGTTTGCTACCCCCCTTCCACGAATGGAGTTCGATGATACTGGCGTAAAATACAAACATATCACTTTACTAGGTATAGGAGGGAAGAAAAGTAGTTCATCCATTTACGTAAACTAGGAAATATCGTTATTTTTTTAATTTTTTTTTATTTTAGTAGGTTATTTTACGACGCTTTATCAACATCTCAGGTTATTTAGCGTCTGAATGAGATGAAGGTGATAATGCCGGTGAAATGAGTCCGGGGTCCAGCACCGAAAGTTACCCAGCATTTGCTCACATCGGGTTGAGGAAAACCCCGGAAAAAACCTCAACCTGGTAACTTGCCCCGACCGGGAATCGAACCCGGGCAATATCGTAATTTAGAGTTTTATAATTTTCATCAGTTTTTTGTTTAATCAAAATAAAGTACAATATTAACAAAAAGTGTTTTTACTCACGAACTGAGTTATCCATTCGAACGTATTCATTATGCAGTGTATATTATACTGTCTACAGCACATTAGCGTACAATATAGAGAATGAACTTAAATTGAAAAATAATCATAATATGAATATTTAAACACATTTTTAAAATGGTGGCTGTTCATTTCGATACAAACTCCAGTTCTAATGTGCATATTATCGCAATATAGACTATTGCATCTACAGTGGTGGCCATAATTCTGGAAACTTTTTTTTGTACTGAATTATTATAACATCTGCATTGATTCACAGATTTATACAATTGAAAATGTTACTCGTGACTGATTCGTTAATTATGGGGTTATAATAAAGGTATTATATTAAATCCTGAATATTTTAACAATAAATAATCATTACTATGTGGGAAATTATGTTCCGATTTCATTATAATTTCCCATTATTTACTGTAATAAAAACTGCTCCATTGTTGATTTTAAGATTATTGTTGATCGATAGAAGCATTGTTGAGCACTGTTAGCATAAAATGTGGCCATTATTAGTGTGTTTCTATCATTTGTCTGACTTAAGCTTTCGTTAGGTTAACATCTGATTGCTTTACAACAAACTTTATTGATCATTTTATCACAATGGATCCATGAAAGGACTGAACACCTTCTGGAGCAGCCACGCTTCGAAAAGAAGGCTACACAATCAAGGAAATTGCAAGAAAACTTGGTAATGGTGCCACAGTGTCTGGCATCCAGAAGGTATGGCAGAAGTACAAATCCACAAAATCTTGTAAAGGAACACTTAGGACTGGTAGAAAACCTAAAGTAAGTCCAAGAGATGTGAGCAGATCTGTCGATTAGCATTGAAAGATCAAAGGAAATCTTCTAAACGACAAGAACATAATTTCCCACATACAAATGATTATTTATTGTTAAAATATTCAGGATTTAATATAATACCTTTATTATAACCCCATAATTAACAAATCAGTCATGAGTAACATTTTCAATTGTATAAATCTGTGAATCAATGCAGATGTTATAATAATTCAGTACAAAAAACAAAAAGTTTCCAGAATTATGGCCACCAGTGTAATTTCAATTACCAATTTCATCCTTCGTACTAGTAACTCATGTTGAAATAATTCTATACCTACAGTACTCTATAACAGAGTACCTTACGTACTGTAAATTCATTCTTCACTTCTGCCCGATCCGAAAAGATAAAATTACTCAGACATGCTATCTACTGTCCGTCCAAGTGGTTATGCCGCAGGATCGTAGAAAGGGGGGAAATCACGTGACAATTACTTAACAAGGCCCTTTTATTTAAATTATTTTAAACAGTTGTATAATATTACGTAGACGTTCAATTCCTGACAGAAATTAATGTTTTCATAAAATAGCTAAGGCAGCCCAGCCACTAGCCTTTACAGAGAGACGAGCAAAAGTGGGTGAGGGAAATCAGGATGTGACGTAGGCAAACGGACGACAGTACCTGTGCGAGAATATCATTCAATATTGAAAGCTGTTTCGTTACTGGAAAACGCGAACATATTTCTGGAACGTACTATACTCACTAATTCAGTAGGTACTGTTTACTATATGCGGCCTTGATTCTATGTGGAGGACAGTTGGAACTTCATTGGTAGAAGGGATGGGAGGAAGTACATTAAAAAAGACAGGCACAATAAAAATTGAAGTAAAAAGAAAATGATATCCCTGTAGTAGTAAGTGGAAACTGATTGCAATTTACGGGAGGCACACCATGTGTCCGAATAGTGTAAGGTCAAGTTACAAAATGAGAAATCCCGATTTTGCAAAGTCCAAGATCATTCATTCATTGTTTTCTGCCCAAGAGCAGGTTTTCACTCAAAATATAGCATTCCTCAATCTTCCCTCTTTTCCGCCTTCCTGTTAGTATTCGCATACGATCCACATCCTAATGTTGTTCATCATCTGATATCTTCACTGCATAGAACTTTTCTCCCGTTATCATTCCTTCCAGTGCATCTTTCAGTAGGAAGTTTCTTATTAACCAGTGACCCAGCCAATTGCTTTTTCTCTTCCTGATCATATACAATAGTGAAAAACAAACACTAAAAGTACATCGGTAATGGAATATTTTGGTCAGATAACGTGTATAAAATTCAGTATGGCAGAATCACGAAAATATAATATACCGTCAATCCGAATATTGGTGAACACTAAAAGCACGTAGAGATACTTAACATATTATAAAAACAAAACTAGAGTTTGAATACTAATATGCGTTACAAGAGCAGTATGTTGAAGTTTTCATGTTCGAGGAAAAGTTTGAAAAAGCGAAACGTAGTTGAGCTTTTTTAATTTCCGACAATTGAAAGAAAACATACCGCTCGTGTATCGTACATCATTTTGTGCGAAGATCGTTTATTACATACCTGAAAGGGAAATTTCTAATTAGTTGCAATGAAATCTTCATCTTGGTTTCTGTTCATGACGGAAAATTTGCAAAACAAAAATATCTATCTTCAGCATTGTTGCTTTAAAATGATTTCTGTGTTTACTATATTCCAGCAGGCCGTGATATACGTCTGTCTCCCCCCCCCCCAGTCTATAAATGCGAACTTAAAACAAACGGTAAGGTTATGTAATGATTTATTTTTCATTTTAATATTTTAACAATATTATTTATATAACATATTGCAGTAATAACATCGGCAAGTTTAATTTTGCCGGTCTTGTTGATTTTTTCACGGCTTCCTTAATGTTACTTGCATCACGAATGCAGTAACTTTAGTGGAGTTGTAGAATTTACTTAATTTTTGCAAATATTTAAAAACAATAATTAACAGTGCAATTTAGGTGAAATTGCAGTGGTAAGTTTCCAATTTATAATTATTACTATATTGAACGTCTCTAAAAATAATATGTTAAAAGCCTAAAGCAATAAAATCAATATGTCACTTAAGCGGTAAGAAGAGGGAAATTGTTATGTGTGTTAGGTTGGGAATACTGAATGTGGAATTTTAGACTTTCCGCGGATTGGTTTTGTGCGGAAACCAAGCAAATACGCACGATCTCGCACAAAATAATATTACATGAGTAAGAATATAAAAAAGATAAATTAAATGACCGATTAATTTTTCTGTTATTATACTGAATGTGTTTTGTGCAGTAGAAGAGGAGATGATATTCAATTCGGGGCGGACCTTTCCATATATTATTAGTGACAAATATTTAGGGAAGATTTTGTTTGGAAGTACAGTGTTCTATGAAGCTCTCTTGAATTTCACTCATCAATAGTTTAAAAAATATTGAAGATAGAAGTGTACGATTTTTGTGTTGCTATCATGTCAGAAAGTTTTTCATACGATATAAACTGTAAAAAGAAAAAAGACTGGTGATGGAAGATATATAACTGAAGAAAAAGTCAAATAATGTTTTTCTGTGACTGTCAAGGTTTTCCCGAAGAAAAAAAAATGTATTTTGTGAATCTAACTTCTTTGAAAAAGAGAACAGATAGCTAGTTATTACTTATTTTGCTCAATACATACACTGTAGCAGTCGTTTGTTACTTTGTTGTATATTGGTATGTATTGGGCCCAAAGTCATTGGCAATGAAATTCACGTTCAGTCAAAATGAAAACAAATAATTAGACTGCTATCAGTCTTAACAACATGGTATTTTACAAATTAAGAATGAAAATGTAAAAAGTTATTAAATTTCACTAGACATTTTGTTCAGTAGACTGATATGTACTGCCTATATAATTTTGGCACTTTATCTCGTTTACATTCTGTACACCGCTAGATGTCTACAGCAGTACCAACGACGTCTAGAGTATGTATATTTACTTCAATTTCTCATAAAATGACTCTGGTGTAGGGGTAGAACAAAGCAATAATATGAAGCGGGATTTATCAAAACAATCTGTTATCTAAACACAAAAAATCTTCAGAAGGAAGTACCACCGAGACCCACAATCTGAGGCTAAGTATGGTATAGTGTTCTTTACAGCAGCGGTTCCCAAACTTTTTCAGTCACGGAGCCCTTTTTGAAGCAAAAGTATCTCGTGGAGTCCCCAAGAAATGTTTTCTATGAAGCATAGTACACAAGAAACATATACGGAATTATGACTAATAAGGTATATACAGAGTGTTGAAAAAGTATACAATATTTTAGTAGGTGCTAGTATGCATCAAAACAAGGAAAGAATGTCTAATAAACATGGGTCCTACAACACATACTTTCTGAGATCTGAACACTTCTTCGTAGAAGGTGCTCGATGCAACCTCCATTTATCGCAGTTTCTCTGCCCTTCGACGTAAGGGTTCACGCACTCTTTGAAAACTTTTTTCCTTCATTATAATCACTATTGTTACCAATACAACGATCAAAACAGCAACCACCACCACGACCACTATCCCCTCGTCTCGTCTATACTAATTATTTCAACGATCACTACAACAACCATGACCACGACCAGGAAAACGTTTTCTTTTGATTCTAAGAAATGCTGTCGGATATTCGAATATTATTTATAAACCCGTCAATTGGGATATAGGTTTACTATTATTTGAGTGCACATGATAAGCTAGCTGGTTGATTTTGTGATTCGGTCGAACTCCATGTAAGCAGATACAAACAGCAAACATAAGATACAATAATTTGGATAAATAGTTCATCTGCTGCTTAGCTAATCCTGCTAGTGAGTAACTCGTCGAGATGATTCAGTTGTGTAACTGTAGCTTACCTGTTAATTTTCTACAACATCTTGATAGCAAAATGGAAACCAAGTATAGCAACAATGTAGCACCACAGTCTACTATAATATACATTCACGAAGTTTGAGTTTTGAGGGTGCTAGAAACAATAGACTGTGACGGTACTATTTTGCATTGCCTGTAATGAGGCGATATTAGCGATCCTAGTCGTAAGCAACTATCTAATGTTTGCATATTTACTACGTATTGAGCTTCGCGACTATATACACTAGACTGTGGTAGCACTCCCAAGAGATAGTTGCGATATGACGTCGAAGTTAAATCGACTATAAATGAAACTCAAACACAAAAGAAAATAGAGTAGACTTTGTGAAGAAATGGACTAATGTCGTTCCTTACTCTAACGCAGTGGTTCCCAAACTTTTGAAGGCTCTATCCACTTTTGGGTAAGACTTTCTTTTGCGATCCCCCTTCCCGCACTACGGTAATAACCCCATTCGAAAAATATGGAATTGAAAACGACTCAAAATAATTGGATGCCACCCAAAGAATGACAAAATTGAAGTATATTGTTCAATAATCACACGAATTATTAAGTAAATATCATTTCTAATTATCACCGTGGTGCTTCGGTAATAAGTAGTTCAATACAAAGTGGTAAATTCCATCAAAGGAAGAACTCGTATTTTCAGCAACATTTGTGAAGACATAGGTACTTTATATGAAAATGTTCTTCAACACACAGAAGTCAGACGGCTTTCGTGGGGTAACGTGTTCAAAAGGGTTCTACAGTTAAGAGCAGAACTTTTAACATACCGATACGTGCAAGACGAGAAATCGGAGTAATCAAATCTATTTCCCAACAATCTCTTTGGCTTCTTAGATTGGTTTTCCTTGCTCATATTTTCGAACACTTAAACACTTTAAGCAATAGTTTGCAATGCCAAGATATTAACATTATAACAGCCAGGGATAAAATCATAGAAAATACAAAGAAAATTGATATCTGGTCAATATCATTGACAAAAAGATATTTGATTCATTCCAGTGTTAAAGAGTTCATAGAAAATTTAGCTACATGTGATAGGCAAATACTATGTTTTTGCGAACACGCAACCAAACTTGTACAATTTTAATCAACAACTTTTTAAGTATTTTCCGGAATAAACTCAAAACATTTACGACAGTCACCGATGGACAGTGAAGCCGTTTTTAGACAGTTGCGTTCAACTGACTGAAATTCCAGAATATACGAGAAAAATCTCATTTAAGTATGTACCTACTGATGGAATATTTACATTAGACTTTTTTTCGCAGCACGTAGATCAATTTTGGATCAAAAGAATGCTAGAATACCTCGAGGTTGCAAAAGTACGTAATTTTTATACATATTTCCAACTTCGTATTTATGCAAAATAAGTTTCTCGTCTATGATCACCATCAAAACAATAGTAAGACGTTTCCTTGAACTGTGTGTATATGGAATACTGAATCCAGATTTAAAAAGCTACTTTCTAAAAAACAGGCACATTAATTGCATTACTTACTTTTTTAGTTTAAAACTATTGAAATATTTTTTATTCTTATGTTCAATGTTTATGTTAATGATTCTAAATACATAATAAATGCAATAATGGTCAGAATTACAGTCTGCCCCCCCCCTGAAGTTTCGAATGTCTACTATACTACTGTGTCTTCTTTTATCTATCAAGATGGGATCTATCTGGTTATGTGTCAATCCATCTGGAGAAGTCCAAGTACAGTGAAACCTCTCCTTACGGACATCTCCAAGATACGGACACTCCTCATATACGGACAGATTTTTATGTCCCAACTGAAATAATATAGAAATAATGATAAATTAAACTCTCGTTTACGGACACTTTCAGACACGGACACGGACAGCTGTTTCACAGTCCTAAAGTTTGCTTTATCTGCTGACTGTGGACAGAACTTGGATTTCAAGACCTAATGTGTTACAATAATGGAAAATATAGTTTTGAGGACTGTACAGAAATTCCTTAACATGAAACATAACATAAGGGTCTCATAGGCTACCACTAGTCCAGCCGGCTACCCCTTGTTAGCTGGAAGCGGGTGGATAAACAAAGTCATAAAATTTAACCTGTCAGATGGGTGCAAGGTTTCCGCGATCGTGAAATTGTATTCGACACATGATAGGGTTAGTAGGATTATTGTCTTCACTTCAATCAGTTGTACTGTTTCGAGAGACATGGCGCCTTAACGTAAAGGTTAAGTTAAACACTGTAAATTAAAATACTGGATAACTGTAGACCTAGAAAAAAATTGCATGGCACAGTACTGTATTTTTCTTTTTCAGTTTTATCTACTGTAGTTCAAAGCTGCAAAGAATTTACTGTAGTACAGTAAACTGTATTTAGAATTAAACTACAGTAATACATTTCATTTAAAGCGTGAAGGGATACATAATGCACATTATAAATTTGCTGTTAGATTGGGGAGCCTCCCTCCCAATAAAGGACACCACCCAGATCCGGACAGATTGTTAGGTCCCTTCGATGTCCGTAAATGAGAGGTTTCACTGTATACAACGCAGAACTGCAAGCATTGTAGTCTTCACCTGACATAATTAGGAAAACTAAATCCAGACGTTTGAGATGGGCAGGGCATGTAGCACGTATGGGCGAATTCAGAAATGCATATAGAGTGTTAGTTGGGAGACCGGAGAGGAAAAGACCTTTGGGGAGGCCGAGATGTAGATGGGAGGATAATATTAAAATGGATTTGAGGGAGGTGGAATGTGATGATAGAGACTGGATTGATCTTGCTCAGGATAAGGACCTATGGCGGGCTTATGTGAGGACGGCAATGAACCTCCGGGTTCCTTAAAAGCCAGTAAGTAAGTAAGTAAGTAAGTAACTAAGTAAGTATACAAATACATAATGAATGTTTGTTAATAAGAAACTTTATGCTCGACCATGCCGAAATGTAGTAATTATACACCTGGTAGCAGTCCTTTAATGCATGTCATTAAAATACACCTATTCATTAAAGTCCAGGTTTTCGATTATTCTCGGATATGCAATCGAAAGACAACTAGCAAGATGTCACGCAGGCTGGATATCCAATACTGTCGCAGAAGGTTATGTTCTGTTACTATAATATTCAAATAAATTCAATTTGTCATCTCGTTTTTCAACGTCCATTTCAATTTCAAGATTATATCAAGTTTACTCTCTAGGTTATATCAAGGTCGTCGACATTCGTTGCCCGGAAAATATCAATACTTTCGCGTCTGCGCACATCTCACAATTTACGAGATTGCATAAGGTCAGTTCGCTCCCCAGTCACGTAAGAATGAAATGAATACTTATGAATAATTTCAAGTTAGAAATATGGTCGAGCATAAAAAGTCGTATGAAATTTGTCTATAATGCTCGTATGAAAATTATGAAACTCGCGCTCGTTTCATAAACAAACATACTCGCGTCTTAATTACTATCATTATAGGCTCGTTGCATAATGTACTATTTTGACTTAGGTAGGCTATTGTATAATTCATCTCGCGACCTCCCTCAGCTCCTTACAGAACCACTGCCCTCACGGAACTAACATGTTACGTCGATAATACTCTTTCTAAAAAATAGCAAAGAAGCTTAATTTGTTATCTTTTAAGAAGTTAGTTAATTTCTCAGATCCGTATTACAAGTTATCCTTTTTCTAACTTGCTCGGCAGCCTTTTCTTTTGTATTTCACAGCTCTGCAATTTTCTCCCGCGAATTATTGACGTCCATTCTTCTCCTTTCTACAATTCATCCGGGCTTTTTATAGGCGATAGTATCTCCTCTGTACTTTCTTTCACTAAATATGACGACGTGCTTTCGAACTAGCAGTTAATTCTAAGAGCCGCGAATCCCGTATATTTATTTAACAACCGCGAAGAAATGTTACTCATATTACAATTTTTTGTAGTTGTCAGGTAGCCTAGGAAATGAAAGTAGAGTTGCTAATAGCTGCCAGTGATTAATTCCTCCTGCCGTACCTCGCAGTCAAGCTTAACACCTATTGTCTGCTTTATTTCCGCCCACCTGGAAGATCCCGCGATTTTCTTTTTATTGTTCCGGTTTGGTGTGGATTCACTGAAAGTTGAAGTAAAAATATAGTATTTTTAATAAAACAATCCTCCACTTCTGTGGTTCGTGTAAGTCGTTTCTGGCAGAAAAATCAGACAAGTTTAGAATTACATCCCTTCCATAGATATTGGATGTTTGTTCCTTGTAACTTCACTCTTTTATTTTCTTAAGTGAGAACTTTGAGGTCCCACTGTAAGTAATGTTAATACAGAATTTTCATGCAAATGCAAGTTGTTGTACAGGGACATCACTTTATTTTTACCAATATTTTTAACATTAACCTGGCTATACTCAGAAACACTGTTGCCCCCTTCCATTACAGGAGTTTGATGTTACTAGTGCAATATGTAAACAAATCATTTTACTAGGTATAGGAGGAGAGAAAAGTAGTGTATCCATTTATGTTGTAGGGAAATACGATATTACGATTTTCAGTTTGATCATCACTTTTACGGAATTTATCAAAATACAGTAGAGTAGTAACATTTTTTTTTTTTTTTTTCAAAAACTCAACATTTCAGGCGGCTATGTTCTACTTTATTTAGCATCTTAATTATTGATGTTATCATAAAATATAGAGAGTACATTTAAATTGAGGGGGTCATAAGTAAAGGGCTGTAAGTGCACTTAAGTTACTTTTGAGAAAATGGGGTTTAAATATGTAAGCTTTCGTAAAATCGGTGAAATTTTTTATTTAAATTTTAATGTGTGATGCGATTAAAATATCCCTTTGCCACTAAAATTTGAGATAGTTTTGCTTACACTGGATGCACTTAACTCATGTTATTACAAATGTCACTAGCATTCCTTTGCTTCTAGCCACCTCAATTCAAAAAAAGCTAATCTGAATTTTTAAACAAGTTGCTGAAAATGGTTGCCGTTCATTACAATGCAGGCTTCAATTCTTTACGCATATTATTAAAAACATTTTGAAGCATATTCTCTGAAATTGAATTTATTGTTTCTTGAATATAATTTTTTAGTACGATATTATTAATATAGGTTCTTTCTTCTATAGAAAACGCAATCATATTTATGAAACACACTATACACTGCAGTGTTTACTTCTCTGCTTGAAGACTTCGAATGCAACAGCGGCCGTAAGTTTGTGTGTCTGACGGGAGCAAGGACATTAGTGAAGGGGTGGGAGTGAAGTACATTCAGAAATGCAGGCACAATAAAAATGCAAGTAAAAATAAAATGATGTCCCTGTATAAGCTTGCTAAACTTTTTAAACCTTGTAAATATTCGTTTCATGTATTAGTCAATCGAAATAAGTATACTTTTCCGTGCATGTTTGCATAAATTGAGACTAAATTAACCCACATTTCATATTTTTAAGATTTTAGGTTTAATAAAGCATATTTAGATGTTTAGGGGTCTATATTGCATATTACGCCTATTTTTGTAGTTTTAGTACATATTTTATCTTAAATCGTTTAATACTGCATTTTATAAATGTTGCCTCATAGAGTTTTATATTACAATATTCGACGTATCTATTGAAAAATAGAAAAAGTGAAAGGACTAGACTAGACGGCATTTCGGAAGGCGGCCAGCTGCTATATGCGCTGTAGCATTTCTGGTATGTGACGTCTCAAGGTTGTACAGTAGAACCAATCATAATCCCGGCCCGGGAACAATTTTTCCCTCGAAATTATTCAAATCAACTTCACAGCTTGAAAGCTTGATTTGCATAATATACGTCACTGTTCGTTAACAGAAAACCACAATTTAAGTCACACAGAGTTAGTGTGCACTCAATGTTGGTTGCTTGACGTTGTCAGCCCACTTTGAGGTCTGTGGATATAGAGGGAAAATTGGATCGGTGTCTGGTAGAGTTCCCAGGTAGCTCAGTTGTTAGAGCGTTGGTACGTTTAACCAAAAGTCCCGGGTTCGATACCCGGCCCCGGAACAATTTTTCCCTCGAAATTATTCAAATCAACTTCAAAGGGAGTTATACCTGAAAGCTTGATTTGCATAATATACGTCACTGTTCGTCAACAGAAAACCACAATTTAAGTCACACAGAGCTAGTGTGCACTCAAATGTTGGTTGCTTGACGTTGTCAGCCCACTTTGAGGTCTGTGGATATAGAGGGAAAATTGGATCTGTGTCTGGTAGAGTTCTCGGGTAGCTCAGTTGTTTGAACGTTTAACCAAAGGTCCTGGGTTCGATACCCGGCTCCGGAACAATTTTTCCCTCGAAATTATTCAAATCAACTTCACAGGGAGTTATACCTGAAAGCTTGATTTGCATAATATACAGAACGTCACTGTTCGTTAACAGAAAACCACATTTAAGTCACATAGAGTTAGTGTGCACTCAATGGTGGTTGCTTGACGTTGTCAGCCCACTTTGAGGTCTGTGGATATAGAGGGAAAAATTCGATCGGTGTCTGGTAGAGTTCCCGGGTAGCTTAGTTGTTAGAGCGTTGGTACGTTTAACCAAAGGTCCCGGGTTCGATACCCGGCTCCGGAACAATTTTTCCCTCGAAATTCACAGGGAGTCATATCTGAAAGCTTGATTTGCAATCATAATCAGTCTATAACAAGTACTTCCCGAGTTCGTTTGTTCTCGTGTGAGTGTTTCAGTACATTGAATAAATAAAACTAACATTTACTGTTTGTGTGTAAGATAAATAAATGAAAGAAGAGACTGTGAAAAGAGGAGTACTGCACAGACAGGCGCGGAAAATAGTGTTTAAGTTGTATAATTATTAAAAAAAAAAAAAACTTTGACGAGCAGAACGCTGCCGGCCATCTTGATGCTGGCTCCAACTTTGCCAACATGCAAGAAATGACTATAGAAGCATGTGGTGTGGACTGAGAACCGTGCAAAGAATATTGTTAAAGAAGGAAAGAGGGTTTGTTTGTTGTCATGCTTACAGTAATCAACGGCTAAGGTCATTATCGTATTTTGATAATTTAAATTCTCTCCTGCGCTATTTGTATTGCACGTGCTCATGAAGTACGATGTGGCAATGTTGTATGATGCCTTGCTCTATCTGTCTCTCTTGACGCAAACGCTAGCAGACTACCGCCTTCCGAATTGCTGTCGACTCTAATGGTTTGCAAGACAGCTACCTGAGAATTCCTGGACCTTACCAGGTAATTCCCTCATTGTATCGTCACACTGGAATTCCATACCCCCAACAATGCCCCACCCTGAGACTAAAATTATTATTAGGAGGATGCCTCTTTGCATCCCTCCCTTACTTGGTAGCGGTTGTTCGGCGGGAATAGGTTAACATACTTCTCCTTACATGCCTTTAAAATTTTGACAGGTATTAGGTCTGTAGTACATGTACAGTCACTTTGTGACTTGCACCTGACACTTCTTGTGACGCAGAAAGCTCATCTTCTATATACAAAAAAACATTTTGATACAAACGCATAAACTTGACTACTTGACAAAGACTGTTAGTAGTAGGGGAAACTCGAAAAATTTGGCAATATGGGAAATTTGGCAATATTCTTGTATTTCTTCTATTGCCAAATTTCCTCCACAGTTTTAAGCAGTTCAATGACACGATCATAGAGTGGAACATCTGAGTGTACTTTTAGTTTTCGTTTCATTCGAATCCGCGCATTATAGTGGGACATATTGTTACTAATAGAAGGGTTTAATAATTCCTGTTGACGTGGTGGACGTTGTGTGGACGTGTGTAAACAAAGACGGATGAAGAGTGTTGTTCATTACCTACGTATGTTTGTACATTATATATCAAAAGCCGAGATTCCATATTATAAGGTAAGCCATTTATATAATTAATATTTTCTGTTAATAACTCATCAGGCCTTAGCTCGTTTTATGTTCTTCTTAGCAAAATATGTCTTCTCCAGGGTAGTGTGAATTAGCCATTTTCCTTTATAGTGATATATTGCTGTTCTCTTTGAACACGAATGTGTACTCGATGGTAAAATTTAAGAGTAGGGACGTATGAGGGATTTTTACAGTCTTCAATGCAGCACTGTGTGATGTGTTGCAGATATGCCAGGGGAACGAGGACATTATTCTGAAAAATATTCCAAAGTTGATTTGCGGGCTGCGGTTGGGAGTGTTTTGAAAGTTAGATGGTCGACTTATAAGGCTTCTAAAAAGTACAATGTACCCTTTAACAACTTAAAGAGGTTTCTGTATGCATCCTCAGGACCCGATGACGTTGTTTTTCCGAGAAAGGAAGACCCCTACCTCTAACCGTTGAGGAAGAGCAAAAACTGGTGACATATGTAATAAAAATGCAAGAACTTGGGTTTGGGTTATCGACAACAGAAATTAGAAGACAAGCCTTCAATATAATTAATAAGAGTGGTCGGAAAAATCCATTCAATTTTTTTTCTTGCTTTTGTTTTCTGTTTATGGCATTTAGTGATTTCTTGTCCCAGTAAATTAAGTCTTATAAACCTTGTACCACTGTTTTATTTTGAAACATTTATTTTTTAATCGTTTTGCCAAATTACTTCTGTACTATTGCCAAATTATCCTGATGAAGTACCAAATCTGGAAACATGTAACTTGTTATTTATTAGTGTGTTAGGCCTATGCGTAAAGTAATTTAGATATGTAGAACTTTCTTTCAGAGGTTTATTGGGATTTAATGTTTAAACATATTCCACAATAGAGGAATATTTAATTTCAGAATATGTAACTAGAAACTGTGTCAAAATACAAAGTATTGCCAAATTAGACGAGTCTCCCCTATATTGTGTCATTCGAAAGTAAAATGTAAAATTTGAATTTTGATAAAGCATATTTTTAAGCTTGTTTCCTTCATTGTGCATATTTGGTCATTTGTAAGTGTATGGATGCATGCAGATTTCATTATTTGATAGTGCATGAAAATCCTGTCTCTAGGAATAGTCCACGGGAATCTAGAGCGCTAGCTTAGAACAGCAGAACCGAATTCAAATCAATGTGATGGCTGATACTTACTTGTTGTGGAAAAAGTCGTGGTTGTATCTCTTCATTTCACCACTATTATTTACAATTACAGTTTAATAGTTATCTCCGTTTCAAATAATAAGTACAATAATCTTGAGTAAATATATTAATCAATTTTATGTTCGTTCTGAGCCGAATCGACCGTCCTCCGTGGTGGGTGTACTGTCTTCCTCCGACGAGTTTAGCGCTGGGACCTGAGGTATTCTTGCCATCTGTGCGGGGGGTTGCAGGTAGATTCTTTTGTTGCTACAGCCAAGCCGAGCCGAGCGGAGTGGGAAGTATTAATCGTCCAAACATATGCAGTCTTCAGTTTGTAGTAGTGTGTGAATATTTCATACACATATTGTTTACCTAGGCTTATATGGCTTTGTTATTAATATATTAAATATATTGTTGCAGTTTTTACTCAAACATCTCCATGATGTTAGCTATGTTAATATTATATGAATTACTCATGTTAAATATTTCACCGTTACAAGTCATTTTTAAGGAAACATGCTGTGGAAAAGTTTTTGGTTTAATTCTATTGGAATTTTAAAATGTGTGTGATTGGTATCGTGAAATATAGATTCCTATAATGTCATGCGAAAATCATTTGTTGGTGATATCTTAAAATATAAATCAAGTAGTTTTACTTCTGAAGTAAGTTCACCAGTACAGTATATTTAAATTGATTACTTTGCAAATTTAATTCAATTCTAGTAATAACTAAATTTTTATAGTATGATTCTTGTTTTCGTTTATATTATTGTAGTTTTATTATGATATTTCTTTTTATTTATTTTATTGTATTTGTGTTTCTGGTGGTGTGATGGCCTTAAGTTCACCAAAATCAATAAATAATAAATAAATACAATTTTCTACAATACTTTCCTTCTCTGAACACGTAAGTACGAATGGTTGTATCTCTATCTCGCCAAAAATACGTTAGAAAACTAATAGGCATACTGCTCTCGTAAATTGGGCGAATGTTTTCAGTATGATTGTACTTCCTTCCAGACTGCCGCTGTCACTGTTCCCTCCCACTCCAGTACCGTGCTAGACTAGTCGGAACAGCATTCCTCTCAGCACTAAACTCCTCAGAGGATGACAGTACCTCGCGGTTTGTCTAAGGTTGAGAGATAACAGTGATGGTAGATTCTAGACGACTCGTAGAACCGCAGACAGGAGCCTGAGTTCCCATGCTTTCACCCTCTCTTATGGGTACATGATGACTCACGTGGATCTTCGAAGTACGGACTATTGCCAGAAGCATGGTATTGGACTTATTGCCTGAACGGAAATGAGGGATGTAGCGGATGATTGAGCCGGCAAGACTCAATTCATTCCATCACGGATGCACAAAATTCTGCTAGGACTGAAGTGCTTAGAGATTCTTATTGTTTTGGCCAATACAGATAGCCTATTATTAGTTCACGTGAGAGCCAACTTTACAGATTTTTGCTGGTATGAAAATGATAGCCTACGAGTTATTCATTTGTAATTAGGGTTTTAATGATATTACGTAAACTGTATTATTAACAGTGTGGAATGTGAAAGACAAGAAAACATGGGTTGTTTACATTTCCTGTGTATAATATTTTATAATCTCTTTTCGTAGTTCTTCATATCTACTCAAAACGATTTACGCCACACTACATTAATTTTCTGCAATTGTCCTCTATACGGCCTTAAAGTTTTCTGAATCTGTTTTGTCTCCCCTTCCTTATTCTTGGGTAACATATTGTTCCAAGCTCATCTAAGCTGATCTAGTCTTGCCACACAGTCTTGTCATTTTCATTTCAGCTGTTAATTATATTTATTACCATGCCCTTAGTATTTATTTCCCGATGATACATCGTAATTTTATGCATAATGATTTGCCGTTTCTTACGTGCTTCGTAGAAAAATCGCTGTATGCATTATGCACACGTAGCATCTTTATGATTATGGTACATTGCAGTATAGTTCCGTTGTTTCGGCATCCGAGTATGAAATTGTTGAGAAATCGTGAAACTACGGCAAGGAGAAGAGAAGTGTCCCAAGGATCTCTTTCCCACGACCATTTTTATAGCACAAATTCCTTAGACATTGCAGGATTTGAACTTCGCTCTCCATTGTAGACAGCCGATGTTCTTACCGCTAGACGGTTGCCGATGAGCATTCGTGATTACGATGTAAGTGTGGAAATCATCGAGAAATAAGGAATTAACGTGAGTTTTAATATTATTCATAGTCATCGTTAGTGAAAACTCATCTTAGAAATAATTTTATTGTCATATTATGCGAATATGATGTGAGTAAGATTTCCAATAAATTAAAGGTATTAGCGATACTAACAGGCAAGCGATCAATTTCTGGTAGAAGTATGAGTCATTGAACGGCCTGGTATTGAGAGAAATGAATTTCGTCAATGTCTACCTCCTTTTCCATTACATACTTCTCTTCTCTTGAAAGAATGCTATGAAATAACGCTAAAATCGTTGTATGAAATTCACCTGGTGGTTTGTATCATATTATGTTTCAGATCCTGCAGTAAACGAGAAATTGTTTCATAGTCATTGTCTTTGAGGTTTCTTCCATGTATTACTATCAGAGTATCTCGATTACTTCAAATAAAATATGTTATTCGTAAATTAGATACAATTTTGAATGGAATAACCGGCGATGTGTACAGGGTTGCGTTATCATGCTGAATGTACCTACAATTTTGCGTTTACGAGTATATACGAGTATATTATAATGGCCTAAAATATCCTAACTTAGGTTTCTATCTTTGCTATGTTATAAAATAATAATCTATCTCTATATCTATTTCAAGAAAGATTACTAAGATTTCTAAACAGAATATATCTGACTGCCACTTTACCGGAAGAATGGAAAAATAGTGTAATTATTCCCATATATAAAAACAGGAGATAAACAGAATGTTGAAAACTATAGAGGGATTAGTATCCTCAACACATGTTATAAGATATTTAGTAGGATTTTAAATGAAAAATTAAAAAAACATGCTGAAACTTTCCTTCTGGAGTGTCAAAATGGCTTTAGAAAAGGAAGATCATGTGTAGATCCATTATTTAGTATCAAACTATTGTTGGAAAAAAGAAGAGAATTTAATTTAGAAACCCATATAGCTTTTATTGATTTTGTGAAAGCTTTTGATAAAGTCCGAAGAGACCTTTTATTCGACATATTACAAGAAAAAAATATTCCAAATTTGCTATTCCAAAATATAATAGAAATCTACACGGACAGCAAAATAAGTGTCAAAATAAATAACTGTATATCCGAAAGAAAATTAGTTAATAATGGAGTTCGACAAGGTTGTCCACTATCACCAACTTTATTTAATATTTATATAAATGAAATTATTTTAAAATGGAACCAAATCTACACATCAGGAATCAAAATAACCAGTGCTCTAACATTAAATACCTTACTCTATGCCGATGATCAAGTCATAATTTCCAATTCAGAGGATAATTTACAAAGAGGATTGTATACATTAAATGAAATATTAAAAGATTTTGGGATGGAAATTTCAGCACAAAAATCAAAAGTAATGGCATTTTTAGGACAAGACCCAGTGAGAAGTAAGATAATACACAATAACCAATGCCTCGAACAAGTGCAAAATTTCAATTATCTGGGTTGTGAAATATCTTATCAAAATGAAAAGATGTGAACAAGAAAATTACCAAATTTACACAAATTCCAGGAATAATAAACAATACATTAAAAGCTAAATTAGTACAAAAATCTACAAGAATAAAAATATATAATACACTAGCATTACCCACCCTTCTATACGGAAGCGAGATTTGGACATTAAAGAAAAAAGACATGAACAGAATCAAAGCAACGGAAATGAAATTTTTCAGGAGAACAGCAGGATATACTCTTTTAGACCGAAAAAGGAATGAAGAAATTTTAGAACAATTAGAAGTAGAGTCAGTAGAAGAAAAAATCACCAGATACAAATTCAATTGGCTAGATCATGTAAGAAGAATGGAAAATTCAAGAATCCCAAAAATTATGATGCAATATAAACCTAGAGGACATCGTCGACCAGGAAGACCGTTAAGAAGACGGCTAGATGGGGCCGAAACAGGTCTACAGAGGCCTAATTCGTGAAGGATGATGATGATGATGATGATAAAATAATAATCGTAAAATTTGTTAGTGTAAATCCCTCATCAAGACTTCCTTGCCAATGTCGGTGTTAATGGGGAAATCGAAAGAAAAATGTTTAAAAGGTGTGCGAAAACGCGTCCCTGCCAGGAATTTGAGGCTGAGAAAAACTGAATAAGCTAATGTTAACCCTAATCCTGTCGGCCACATGTCTCACTCCTAGTTTCGCCGTTTCGTTGAAGGAATTTCAGAGAATTTCAAAGGGGAAAACCGAAAATGGACTAACATAATAACTACTATCGCATGAGGGAGGGAGAAGCAAGACAGAACAGCCACAGGTCAGGATCGCCGTAGACGTTAGAAGCCAGTGGGACTGCCGCTGTCCTCGCAAGAGGAGTCGTCCAAGTACCAAGGAAATGTGTAGACATCAGGGGTCCTAGTTTGAAGTCTTTAATTTGGAAAAATGCCAAAACTTATGTGAGGAGAGATATGTAGATCCGTAGCCCATTTCGTTTAGGGCTCATCCCGACATTATTTTGTTTTAGCGCCTTAGAGAAACCACGATAAACATAGGAAGGCTGAAAGGCTTCCTTCAGTCGATACATACATTCTTCTTTGGTTCGATTTGTTAAAAGTAGTTCATTTTTATAGCAATTTTTACTAATATCTGAATTATGCTCTTGTAAGATACAGTTAATAACTATTAAGGAAAAACACGGGAATTTTATTCGAAGCAAGTCGCTAGTGCAAGATAAAACAAAGTATGTTAATAGGTAAAATGTAGAAATTGTATTTAAATAATAATATATCTTTGTGTAAAATTGTTGTATGTAATCTGTCTGTCTTCTATTATATACAGGGACATCATTTTATTTTTACTTCAATTTTTATTGTACCTGAGTTTTTGAATGTACTTCACTCACACCCCTTCTACTAATGAAGTTCCAACTCCACACAGAACCAAGACCGCAGATAGTAAGCAGTACTGAGTTACTGAGTATAGTACGTTCCAGAAATATGTTCGCGTTTTCCAGTGACGAAAGGGCTTTCAATATTGAATCATATTTTCGCACAGGTACTGTCCGTTTGCCTACGTCGCATCCCGATTTCCCCCACCTGCTTCTGCTCGCCCCTCTGTAATAGCTGGACTGTCTTAGCTCTTTTCTGAAAACATTAATTTCTCTTAGGAATTGGACGTTTACGTAATATTATACAGCTGTTTAATTTAACTTAAATAAAAGGGCCTCGTTAAGTAATTAACTGTCACGTGATTTCCTCCCTTTCTACAATCCTGCGGCATAACCACTTGGACGGACAGTAGATAGCATGTCTGAGTAATTTTATATTTTCGGGTCGGGCAGAAGTGAAGATTGAATTCACAGTACGCAGAGTAGGTACAGAATTATTTCAACATGAGTTACTAGTACGAAGGACGAAACTGGTAATTGGAATTAGATGCAATAGTCTATAGTGCGAAAATATGCACAAAAGAACTGAAGCCTGTATCGAAATGAACGGCCACCATTTTCAAAATTGTGTTTAAATATTCATATTATGATTATTTTTCAATTTAACATCTTTCTCTATATTGTACGCTAATGTGCTGTAGACAGTATAATATACACTGCATAATGAATACGTTCGCATGGATAACTCAGTTCTTGAGTAAAAACACTTATTGTTAATACTGTACTGTATTTTCATTAAACAAAAACCTAATGAAAATTATGAAACTCAAAATCGCGATATTTCCTAGTTTACGTAAATGGATGAAGTACTTTTCTTCCTTCCTATACCTAGTAGAGTGATTTGTTTGTGTTTTACGCCAGTATCATCGAACTCCAGTCTTGGAGGGGGGAACAAGCGGTGTTTCCGGTTCTCTAAAGGTATAGACAGGTTAATATTAAAAATGTTAGTAAAAATAAAATGATGTCCCTGTATAATAAACCAATTATATTCGAAGCAAGTAAGGAGATACAGGTTCGGAGATAGGTAATTCCTGAAAAGACGAAGTATAGGCCATGATAATATCTCGTAACCAGAACATAGCACGAAATGGAAATATAAAAAATTGGAAATTTATCCTTTGAAAAGGTGGAAAAATTCAAATACATTAGAGCAACAGTAACAAATAAAAATGAGACTCGAGAGGAAATTAAACGCAGAATAAATATGAGAAATGCTTGCTTTTATTCAATTGAGAAGCTTTTGTCATCCAGTCTGCTTTCAAAATAACTCAAAGTTAGAATTTATAAAACAGTTATATTACCGGTTGACCTGTATGGTTGTGAAACTTGTACCCTCACTTTTAGAGAGAAAAGAAGTTAAGAGTGTTTGAGAATAAGGTGCTTAGGAAAATATTTGGAGCTAAGAGGGATGAAGTTACAGGAGAATGGAGAAAGTTACACAACGCAGAACTGCACGCATTGTATTCTTCGCCTAACATAATTAGAAACATTAAGTCCAGAGAGTCTACACCTATGGAGTAACGGTTAGCGCGTCTGGCCGCGAAACCAGGGTTCGAATGTTGGTCGGGGCAAGTTACCTGGTTGAGGCTTTTTCCGGGGATTTTCCTCAATCCAATATGAGCAAATGCTGGGTAACTATCGATGCTGGATTCCGGACTCATTTCACCGACATTATCACCTTCATTTCATTAAGATGCTAAATAACCTGAAATGTTGATACAGCGTCGTAAAATAACCTGCTAAATATGGACAGGGCATGTAGCACGTATGGATGAATCCAGAAATGCATATTATTAGTTGGAAGACCTGAGGGAAATGACCTTTGGAGAGGCTGAGACGTAGATGGGAGAATAATATTAAATTGTATTTGAGAGTGATTGGATATGATGGTAGGGACTGGATTCATCTTACTTACGATAGAGGCCGATAGCGGGCTTATTTTCGGGCGACAATGAACCTTGAGGTTCTCTAAAAGCCATTTGAAAGTAAGTAAGATACAATTATTAGTCTAGGGAACTTTCTCGAGAATATAATTTCCACTTAAAATTATTTTGTCTTCATGTCTCATATATGTAATTGTTATTATAACGAACATACTTCACCAGTATTGTTAAACCATAGCAGTAAATATATTTTAAAAAGTTTGTATTTCCGTAGCTTACACAGTTGTAGGCCTACGGGGACTCGAGAGACGCTACTGAAACACAAAAACGGTATTATTTGTTTGTTTGTTTGTTCGTTTGATTGTTTGTTTGTTTGCTTGGTTGTTTTTTGTTTATTTATTTATTTGTTTATTTATATATATTTATTTATTTATTTGTTTATTTATTTATTTGTTTATTTGTTGATTTGTTTATTCATTTATTTGTTTATTTATTTATTTATTTATTTGTTTACTTGTTTACTTATTTATTTATTTATTTATTAGTTTATTTATTTATTTATTTGTTTGTTTGTTTATTTATTTATTTGTTTGTTTGTTTATTTATTTATTTGTTTATTTGTTGATTTGTTTATTTATTTATTTGTTTATGTATTTATTTGTTTACTTATTTACTTATTTGTTTATTTATATATTAGTTTATTTATTTGTTTATTTGTTTATTTGTTGATTTGTTGATTTATTTATTTATTTGTTTATTTATTTGTTTATTTATTTATTTGTTTATTTATTTATTTGTTTATTTATTTGTTTATTTATTGATTTGTTTATTTATTTATTTGTTTGTTTATTTATTTATTTGTTTACTTATTTACTTATTTGGTTATTTGTTTATTTATTTATTTACTTGTTTGTTTGTTTATTTATTTACTTCTTTGTTTGTTTATTTATTTATTTATTTGTTTATTTATTTATTTGTTTTTTTGTTTGTTTATTTATTTGTTTGTTATTTATTTGTTTATTTATTTGTTTATTTATTTGTTTGTTATTTATTTGTTTATTTATTTGTTTATTTATTTATTTGTTTATTTATTTATTTAATTATTTATTTGTTTGTTTATTTATTTATTTATCTATTTATTTGTTTGTTTATTTATTTATTTATTTATTTGTTTGTTTGCTTGTTTGTTTATTTATTTGTTTATTATTTATTTATTTGTTTATTATTTATTTATTTATTTGTTTATTTATTTATTTGTTTGTTTGTTTGTTTATTTATTTATTTATTTGTTTATTTATTTATTTCTTTATTATTTATTTATTTGTTTATTTATTTATTTTATTATTTGTTTATTTATTTGTTTGTTTCTTTGTTTGTTTATTTATTTGTTGATTATTTATTTATTTATTTGTTTATTTATTTATTTATTTGTTTGTTTGTTTGATTGTTTATTTATTTGTTTATTTGTTTGTTTGTTTGTTTATTTATTTGTTTATTATTTATTTATTTATTTGTTTATTTATTTATTTGTTTATTTATTTATTTATTTGTTTATTTTTTATTTGTTTATTTATTTATTTATTTATTTGTTTGTTTATTTATTTATTTATTTATTTGTTTGTTTGTTTATTTGTTTATTTATTTGTTTGTTTATTTATTAATTTCTTTATTTATTTATTTGTTTGTTTGTTTATTTGTTTATTTATTTATTTATTTGTTTGTTTATTTATTTATTTGTTTATTTATTTGTTTATTTATTTATTTGTTTATTTATTTATTTGCTTATTTATTTATTTGTTTGTTTGTTTATTTGTTTATTTATTTATTTGTTTGTTTGTTTACTTATTTATTTGTTTATTTATTTATTTGTTTATTGATTTGTTTGTTTGTTTATTTATTTGTTTATTTATTTATTTGTTTATTTATTTATTTGTTTGTTTGTTTATTTATTTGTTTATTTATTTATTTGTTTGTTTATTTATTTATTTATTTGTTTATTTATTTATTTGTTTATTGATTTGTTTGTTTGTTTATTTATTTATTTATTTGTTTATTTATTTGTTTGTTTGTTTATTTGTTTATTTAGTTATTTGTTTATTTATTTATTTGTTTATTTATTTATTTATTTGTTTGTTTGTTTATTTATTTGTTTGCTTATTTATTTATTTGTTTGTTTGTTTATTTATTTATTTGTTTATTTATTTATTTGTTTATTTATTTGTTTATTTATTTATTTGTTTGTTTGTTTGTTTATTTGTTTATTTATTTATTTGTTTATTTATTTATTTATTTGTTTGCTTGCTTACTTATTTATTTCTGAACTAGCCGTACCCGTGCGCTCCGCTGCACCTATTAGAAATAAATATAAAGTAATTACATAATTAAAATAGGACATTTGATCCAGGGAACGTTCGTGTTTGATAGAAGGATAAATCGTTTAATATGTTACTTAATTTAAATTGCATTTAAATAATTAAGATGCGATCATTTTGGTCCAGAGACACTCACTTGGTGCAATGACAATTCCTTCAACATGTTTCTTAATTGTTATTACATGCATCCATAGTTTAATGAAGATTGACATCATTTAGATTTAATGTGTATACTTTATTTTACTTGTTATAGGTTTCTATTGAATTATGGTAATAACTTAATTTTAACCCTTGTTGTTTTCTACGTATTCAGTAAATGGCGCTTGGCCCACTATGGTTCTGAACCCTTCAAATAACTTAAATTATATTATATTATATTATATTATATTATATTATATTATATTATATTATATTATATTATATTATATTATATTATATTATATTATATTATATTATATTACATTACATTATTATATCAGAAGTTACTGTAATAACATTATATTATTATGTCCATCCAGAGAAATTACACTTTCCAATGGTGAAATAATAATTAATTATACAAATCGGTTAATTTAGCTTCCGATATTACTTCATACAAACACAGAAACATTCTCTGTAGGCTATCTTTCATAGCTTTCGATTGTTGTTGTCCAAGGCCCCTTATAGACCAAGTATTTTTTTTTTATTTCGTTACACGGCCATAGATGGCGCTATTTTAATTTTAAAACTCATTTATCTCATTAAATATCAGTCCTATCAAAACTTTTTAAGGAATAAAACTTATCGAAAATTATTTTTAAAGAAACTTTTGTTATGTAACATTTTTCATAAAAATCAATAAAACGTGAGATATTTTGATTTATTTAATTCAGGACCTCTTATAACCCCCTTTTAAATAATGCATTTTGAATACCATATAGCATAAAATCTAAGTTACAACGAACTTAATTTATATTCCAATTTTCATCGAAATACGTTCAGCCATTATCGCGTGAAAAGGTAAGAAACATACAGACAGACAGACATACAGACAGACAGACGGACAGACATACAAACAAAAATTACAAAAAAGCGATTTTCGGTTTCAGGGTGGTTAATTATATATGTTAGGACCAATTATTTTTGGAAAATCGAAAATTACCAGAAAAATTTCGGCTCCAGATTTATTATTAGTATAGATTTGTTTATTTATTTCCAAATTCCGCAAAAGAAAATTTTATATACTTAACACCGGCATGACGTCAGTAGGCCTGCAAGATAATTTTACCGGCATAGATGTACACCAATAAAATGCCGATATAACACAGATAAAACCATCTAAAATGAATGAAGGACGAATATTTGTAATCAACTCAACAGTGTTTTCAATAGTTCGTTTAGTAGCCTAATATTTTATGTGGCAAAGGTGACTCTTCCAACCGACCTTAGGTCATTCACATAGGCCTGTAATGGAATTAACTGCATTGAAGTACACATTCTGTCATCTTATTACGTAGTGCGTTCTTACTGGCATCCTCCTCGTTCAGGCTGTGTATTCGTTAAGTTAAACCCTGTGGCGTATTGGTTAAAATGGGGATAAAAAATGCAAATTCAGAATGTCGATATATAACCAGGCAACATCCATGTCACGGTACTGCAATAAATAAATGATGTAGCCTACAATGGGGGACTTATCGGACATTTTGTAGAACTACTGCTGGAATAATAGTTAATGCTAATTCAACTACACGTATATGATCTTCCAATAAAAATCTATACTAATAATAAATCTGTAAGCGAAATTTTTCTGGTAATTTTCGATTTTCCAAAAATAATTGGTCCTAACATATATAATTAAACACCCTGAAACCGAAAATCGCTTTTTTGGAATTTTTGTTTGTATGTCTGTCTGTCTGTCTGTATGTTTGTTACCTTTTCACGCGATAATGGCTGAACGGATTTCGATGAAAATTGGAATATAAATTAAGTTCGTTGTGACTTAGATTTTAGGCTATATGGCATTCAAAATACATTATTTAAAAGGGGGGTTATAAGGGGGCCTGAATTATATAAATCGAAATACCTCGCTTATTATTGATTTTTGTGAAAATGTTACATAACGAAAGTTTCTTTAAACATAATTTGCGATAAGTTTTATTCTTTGAAAAATTTTGATAGGACTGATATTTAATGAGATAAATGAGTTTTAAAATTAAAATAACTGCCATCTAAGGCCGTGTAATGAATTAAAAAACAAATGACTTCGTCTATACGGGGCCTTGGACAGCAACAATCGAAAGCTATTAAACATAGCCTACAGAGAATGTTTCTGTGTTTGCATGAAGTAATATCAGCTAAATTAACCGATTTGTATAATTAATTATTATTTCATCATTGGAAAATGTAGTTTCTCTAGATGGACATAATGCTATAATGTTATCACAGTAACGTCTTATGCACAGAAAACTTGATAGGCTATTTTGTACATTCGTTTTCTGTATTTCTTAAACTAATATTTATGTACACTCATTTTAAATCAGAGAATTAAAGAACAACGAGTGTGTATTGATTTAGTATGCAGTAATAGTACGTTAGCTTAGCAATCCAATATTTTATAATTCAAATTTTAACTATGCTCGATTGAATCGTGTTAAAATACTACTAGGTTCAAAAAGTTCCCGGAATTTTACTACCATTTTTCGTATTAATATATAACAAGGGATATTATACATTTGTTTTGTTGGTAACATTCATGATATCATTTCCTTAAAGTTTGTTGATAATGGCAATTATTGGTTTTGAGTTGTAGGCAATTGTTTATCATAGTGTTTCGTTTGTTCGTCGCATTTTGTAATTATGTCCACAGAGCAAAGTACAAACATCAAGTTCTGTGTTTTGCTGGGGACATGATCAGTATGGCTGATGAAGATGGTGATTTCTTAAACAAAATGAAACTGGTGCTACTTGTACGACCCAGTCCCTAAACGACAGTCATCTGAGTGGAAATCGAAAACATCTCCTCGGAAGCAAAAATTTCCTAGGGACACTTCCAAAGGCAAAGTTATTTTAAATGTTATGTTTTATTTAACGACGCTCGCAACTGCAGAGGTTATATCAGCATCGCCGGATGTGCCGGAATTTTGTCCCGCAGGAGTTCTTTTTCATGCCAGTAAATCTACTAACATGAGCCTGTCGCATTTAAGCACACTTAAAGCAAAGTTATGTTGGAAGTTTTCTTCGACTCTCAGGGTCTCATGCACCATGAGTTCATTCCAGAAGGTCGTACTGTAACGAAAGAATTGTACGTAGAAACCCTCCGTCGCCTCTGGGACGCAGTGAGAAGGAAACGTCCAGAAAAGTGGGTAGAAAACAACTGGTTCCTTATGCATGACAATGCACCTGCTCATCGCGCAATTATTGTAAAGAATTTTCTTGCCAGGCACAACATAACTGCTTTGGATCACCCACCATACTCTCCTGATCTCTCACCACCTGATTACTTTCTGTTTCCCCGTCTGAAAAGTCATCTGAAAGGACGGAGATTCAATGCTGAAGAGGTTATCGCAAACGCGACGAGAGCACTAAGACGGGTTTCACAAAATGGCTTCCAGGCCTGCTTCCAGGAACTCTACACGCGCTGGCAAAAGTGTGTTGTTGCGGAAGGCAACTATTTTAAAGGGAATGCTGTAGAATAGTGTTTAAGGTACGTTGTTTCTATGATACTAGCAAATTCCGGGAACTTTTTGAACCTAGTATGTACATAAAATATATATGCAATAAATGCAATGCAAAAAAATTGGGTAATGAGCGAAGCAGATTATCTTGCGCTGTTGTGAAAGTTGTTCCCTGGATCAAACGTCCTATTTTAATTAGGTAATTACTTTATATTTATTTCTAACAAGTGCAGCGGAGCGCACGGGTACGGCTAGTATATTAATATGTTTGTTAAAGACTGCTTAAATTATTAATTACTTTCACCTTATCGTTGCAACTTGTGCAGTGGCAGTATGAGATGATATAATGTTAGAGTTAGTTCTCAATAAAGTCTGTTCCTTCCTATCACTTCATAAAGCTTTCTTAGCACAATCTTGAATTAATTAATTTTTTGTAAGTCTGTTATGTGATACAGAAGGGGAAGGAGGGGGAAGAGAGGAAGAAAAAAAGCCGTATGACATGTCTGGAATAACTTTCCAAACTGTAAAATTTATGAAACTCCAATGAATGAATTTACATCTCAATAGCTTACATCTCACTCGACGATAGGCTATGTGTTAGAGAAAGAAAAATTGTTTGTGTACATCTGATTAGTGTAACATGTAGCTAGTCGGTGATGTATGCAATGAGGGGAAAAGGAACTGGCCTCCTACCCCATTATATCCTGTCCTAGTAATCTCATAAGCGATGTCTTGTTGGTATCACTTGTGAGGTTCAGATCTGTCTTCGGACAGTTGACTGAACAGCAACAATGAGGTAAATAAATAGAAGGATGGATGGATGGATAGATAGATAGATAGATAGATAGATAGATAGATAGATAGATAGATAGATAGATAGATAGATAGATAGATAGATAGATAGATAGATAGATAGATAGATAGATAGATAGATAGATAGATAGATAGATAGATAGATAGATAGATAGATAGATAGATAGATAGATAGATAGATAGATAGATAGATAGATAGATAGATAGATAGATAGATAGATAGATAGATAGATAGATAGATAGATAGATAGATAGATAGATAGATAGATAGATAGATAGATAGATAGATAGATAGATAGATAGATAGATAGATAGATAGATAGATAGATAGATAGATAGATAGATAGATAGATAGATAGATAGATAGATAGATAGATAGATAGATAGATAGATAGATAGATAGATAGATAGATAGATAGATAGATAGATAGATAGATAGATAGATAGATAGATAGATAGATAGATAGATAGATAGATAGATAGATAGATAGATAGATAGATAGATAGATAGATAGATAGATAGATAGATAGATAGATAGATAGATAGATAGATAGATAGATAGATAGATAGATAGATAGATAGATAGATAGATAGATAGATAGATAGATAGATAGATAGATAGATAGATAGATAGATAGATAGATAGATAGATAGATAGATAGATAGATAGATAGATAGATAGATAGATAGATAGATAGATAGATAGATAGATAGATAGATAGATAGATAGATAGATAGATAGATAGATAGATAGATAGATAGATAGATAGATAAATAGATAGATAGATAGATAGATAGATAGATAGATAGATAGATAGATAGATAGATAGATAGATAGATAAATAGATAGATAGATAGATAGATAGATAAATAGATAAATAGATAGATAGATAGATAGATAGATAGATAGATAGATAAATAGATAAATAGATAGATAGATAGATAGATAGATAGATAGATAGATAGATAGATAGATAGATAGGTAAGTGAATAAGTAAGTAAATAAATACATCTTGATTACACAACCTTTTACACTGTATCACTTCGAATATGTATTATATGACTTTCTTGTGTTAAACCAGGTACGATTGAATTTAACACAACAAAGTCATATAATACATATTCCGAAATAAATAAATGTTGTGAATTTACTTGATTTCCGTCCGATATTTATTCCTGATACAATTTGGCGTAGGCTACTTTCCATTTTTAAATTTAATTTGGAATGTCTATTACGAAAGAAAAATCATGCAGATGATAGACTGTAGAATACTTAACATTTCCGCGTTTTATTTATATATATATATATATTTAATATTATATACGCTCATGTCATTCGAAATTTTTGGTATCTACTTTACCGGCACTGACTTATTTTCTTATTTGTAACAAACTTCTGAGGTTGAAGCGCCTGGAAGGCGGAGTTACACTTCCCCAATGATATTATGGCAGGATGAATATGAATATGTGGAGCCAGAAGAGGTCTTAAACCTAAACTTAACCTAAATTCCAGACCATGAACGAACATAGGAACAATTCACTTAAAGGAAAAATTCCTGTTCCGGGACCTCAGTACAGATAGTAGGCGTAGCTCTGACCACTAGACCATGAGGCTGATCGATACTTTCGTTGTAAAAATCTTCCATTTCCATGCGATTGGAAATTGAGAACTGTATAATTGATCGGTTTCAATGTTTCTCTTTTAAACGCTGATATGAAGTCAAATTGGTTAAAAGAGCTAGAATATGAGACAAAGAGATTATGCCTGAATTGTCTGTGGAGAGAAATAGCGAGTCTAAACCTTACTGCTATTGGAAAAACTGTAAAATAAAGGCGTTACGACATTTCAAGGCAAGATCTTTTTCGTAATGTAAAGGACTTGGAATCATTGAAATACCTATAGGGAAGTGAAAACTATTTGTAAACAGGAAGATTGTATTATATTAAATACAAATGAAGAAAGAACTACACTAGAAGGAGGATTATAAATAAAAGAGGAAAGGAGGTGTATGTCCTATATGCGGTCAAGTTGAAGACACAATCCATATATTTCTAAATTGCACGGCGATTAATGGCTTGATGACTGTATGGATAGAGGAAAAGCCTTAGCATATTAACGATAAAATAGCATGTAAGAAGTGAAGTGGTCATTTAGACCAGCGTTTCTCAAACTATGGTTCGCTGACCACCTGTGGTCCTCGAGATCTGCCCTTGTGGTCCTTCAAAAAAGACAGAAGGAAAAATAAAATTCAAACGAATTGCGTATCTCACTATAGATTAAAATCTCAGAGTTTGAAAATGACACATGGCAATCGAATTTCACTTTTTCTCCCAGTACTGACATTTTATGAAATTTTTACCCTACCCGTTAATCGACTTCCCACTCTATTCTCAGCAGCAAAAGAGGGATTTAAAGCACTAAACACGTGGTGTTTGTCTACATATTTTCCTGCACATCTGGCGCAGCGCCTGTAACCTAGCCAGAGACCACCCGAATTCATAACAGAGGACCAAAGTACCGAACCTTAATTCAATTTTTAAATATAAATATGCTGGTATTAAAATATGCTACGAAAATGATAAATTTGCTATCGAAGGGAACAAGAGTAAGGTGGTCCGCGGAACTGTTCTGATTTTAAAAAGTGGTCCCCACTTCAAAAAAGTTTGAGAAACGCTGCTCTAGACAACGTCAATCAAAGGAAATTGGAAAAATTCCTATTCCGAGTCAAAATACCGTGGAAAGAGGATTAACAGATATGAATGAAGTTTGATTACAGATATTGAGTATTCTTCACCCTATATAAAGCTATTTTAGAGTAGATAATGAGTAGCGTAGAGGTTAGCTTGGCTAGCAGAATAGTTTAATTGTTTAAGAAAGCAATGAATGTTCCAATGAAGCAGCATTAGTCTGAGTTATAGAGTTGGTAAAGAGTGTCATTTTATAAGAAATGGTTCCATTAAAGGTAGAGATGAATGTGAATTTATTATAGTGTGCCGTTTTTGTTTTCATTACAATGTTTTGGAATAAAGGGCGTGGTTATTATATTATTTTTATAAATGTGTGTATTTTTGTATTTATAGGGGATGCTGGATTGATTATTGAATTACATTTATTCCACCATGACCGTGTTGATGAATAAAAAAAGAAAATCATAATTTATAATCTGTAATTCATACTTTCCTTTTAAATAGACATTTATCTCATATTTCACGAATCACACCGACTTGTGAAATTAATTTCTTCCGCATTCTATTTCACCAGGCAACAGACATTCTAAAATTTGTCAAGGTACACACTAAACTGAATGCGACCTTTCAGATCCAGTGGAAACTGTTCTTTACTTTATGAATTATTATAATTTCGTCCACTTGTTCTGATTTTTTATCTTTATTACTTCCATAAGAATTCTCGAGCCACAATTTGAATCAGATAAACATATCTGATTTCATAAATTGGCAATTTCCGAACTTACGACATACATTGTTACAGTCCATTGATTCCAGAAAATTGATTTGGGAGGGAATGGTACAGGATAACTGAGGTGCAAAGGGTTAATTTGAGAGTCCCAGTCACAACACAATCGGCCTTCGCCAGGCCTGGAAGGTAGGCTCAAGACAATTGCCGCCCGCGCGTCACGCATTGTTGTGCGGATGTGAAACTGTGGGCCACGCCCTCCAGTGAAGGTCCGCGCATCACTTTCTCCGCTCTGAATCTGGACCAGATCGCAGCATCGGGTGACCAGGCTGAACGGCTTTCGCTGTCGTTACTACTTTCCTTGAACCGGCCGACGACGTCCGCCTTGTAAATCCTGGTTTTCATTTCCATTTCACATCCCGATTCTTGCACGTACTTTGGATAGCACTATATTCTTAATTTAAATTGCGCCAAGTTTGATTTATACACCTTTATTTTTCAAGTGAATATCATCATAAACATTGATATTGCTATAACCACCGACAATATTCTACTCAAGCCTTTTCCATTTCCATTTTCTTTTCGTTAGCATTAGTATAGGCCCACAAATTAATATGATCTCTAATGTGGTACTACATTTACTACTACTACTACTACTACTACTGCTGCTGCTACTACTACTACTACTGGTATTGTTACTACTATTACCACTTCCATTACCAATACTATTACTACTACAACTATTGTTACCACTACTATCATCACTACTACTACCACTACTGCTACTTCTGCTACTACACTACTATTAACATCACTACTACTACTACTACTACTACTATTAACATCACAACTACTACTATTCCTATACTACCACTAACATCACAACTACTGCTATAACTACTACTACTGCTGCTGCTACGTTATTACTACTGCTAATACTGTCATCACCACTGCTGCTACTACTACAACTAGTACTGTTACCAACACTACCATCATTATTGCTGCTAATACTACTGCAATCACCACTGTTACTACCACTACCATCACTATTGCTACTACTACTACTACTACTACTACTACTACTATTGCAATCACCACCACTACTTTAATACCATTACTATCGCTACTACTTCTACTGAAATCACCACTATTACTACCACTACCATCACTATTGCTACTATTATTACTGCAATAACCACTATTACTACCATTACCATCACTATTGCTGCTACTACTACTGCAATCAACACTATTACCACTACCAGCACTGCTATCACCAACACTACTACTACTACTACTACTGTCACTATTGCTGCTACTACTACCGAAATCACCACTATTACCACTAATACCACTACAACCACAACTACTAATATCATCACTATAGCTGCTGCTAATACTGCAATCACCATTATTATCACTAGAACCACTACTACCACAACTACTACTATAATCACTATAGCTGCTACTACTACTACTGCAATGACCATTACTACCGCGACCACTATTACTACTACGGCTATCACCACCACCAATACTACTACTACTTCCACCACCACTACCACCATTACTACTACCACGAATTCTACCATTACCATTATTACTACCACTACTACTATTGCTCCTGCCTCTAGAGCTACCGCTAGTACTGCAGTCAATATACCATTAATATTAATATTCCTATCAGCCTACTGTTGCTACTACTACTACTACTACTACTACTACTACTACTACTGCTGCTGCTACTACTGATACTGCTACTGCTGCTATTACTACTGCTACTACTACTACTGCTACTATTACTACTACTTCTACTACTACTACTACTACTACTACTACTGCTACTATTACTACTACGTCTACTACTACTACTGCTACTATTACTACTGCTTCTACTACTACTGCTTCTACTACTACTACTACTACTACTGCTGCTGCTGCTACTACTACTACTACTGCTAGTGCTGTTACTACTACTACTACTGCTACTATTACTACTGCTTCTACTACTACTACTTCTACTACTACTGCTGCTACTGCTGCTGCTACTACTACTACTACTGCTGCTACCACTGCTGCTGCTACTACTGCTGCTACTACTGCTACTGCTGCTGGTGCTGTTACTGTTACTACTACTGCTGCTGCTATACTACTGCTGCTGCTACTACTGCTGCTGGTGCTGTTACTATTATTACTACTGCTGCTACTATTACTACTCCTACTACTACTACTACTACTACTACTACTACTACTACTGCTGCTACTATTACTACTACTCCTACTACTACTACTACTATTGCTACTATTACTACTACGTCTACTACTACTACTACTACTTCCACTAGTACTACTATTATTACTGCTACTAATACTACTATTACTACTTCTACTAGTACTACTATTACTACTACTACACTTGCTACTACTACTACTACTATTACTACTACTTCTACTACTACTATTACTACTACTTCTACTACTACTACTACTACTATTACTACTACTACTACTATTACTACTACTTCTACTACTATTACTAATACTACTTCTACTACTACTATTACTACTACTACTACTACTACTACTACTAGTATTACTACTACTACTACTTGTGGAATATATTGTAGAAAAATGTGTATGCGGCGTCTCTGTTGTCGGCCGAGCCGCTTTCAGACTCCGGTTACGCTGAATTGTGTGCCATCGTCGATAAGCATAGTAAAATATTAGAAAATATAAACATTCGAAATATCATTTACTCTTCCAAATGAAGAAAGAAGCTGCAGAAACAGTTTTCTTGTTCTAAACATGATTTTTTACTCCTGTTTAAGACTGACACCTCACTCTCTGCAATAATTGTCATTGAGAAATCGAGGCGCTATTTCCCAGGGTGCTAGATTAAATTCTCCCTTGGCATGTGAATTATTTTTGTGCACTTTTTGTTTTCGAAATAAATCCTTGTGACGCATCTCTGACTAACCCTAAAAGATAAGTTGTATCAAATCAACCAACCTACTATGTCCACAAACGCCCACTGCTCTTGCTCCAGAAAGTGAAAGTTTATTCTTGCTAATCAACAACACCTAGCGAAGGTTTACTTTCTTGTTACCAAAAATATTGTTTTGCTATACATGTAGAACCCATACATTGTGGAGATACTACTGCTTAGGATAGGGCACCGATATATCTTTAGTTTTCATATTAATTTGCCTTCATTTGATGCACATTAACAAGATGGAATAAGGAAGAATATTAATATTTTCTAAGAAATTAATACTTAACCAAATTAAACCAGGTTTTATTTTTTCTGAAGATACATGAAAGTTTGAAAAGAAAAATAAAATAAAAGTTTAGAGAACTGGAAGAAATCAGTCAGGAAATAGGAGCGAAATCCAGAGCAAGAATATATCAATTAAGGGAAAGGTCATGGCCCTGAAAGTTCTTATTTACTACAAACTATTAATGTAAATCAAAATAATAGGGAAACGGTAGGAGCGAGGATAAGAAAAGACTTTTCAATATTATATGTTTTGCTTTCTGGTAAATTCAGGCATCATTAATTTCTGTGGCAGTGAAGTGTGAACCTGTAGGAAAAAGACGACAAAAATGCGGAATCAAGGATGCATTCAACTAGATATTATTACAGCGGTGATGAATTCGAACTCAAAGTATACAAAAACCGTTCTTAAACTGGCTATGAATCACCAGTAACAGAGTTCATAAGTCATTATACGAGATTACTGGTTCCATGGCTAATAAAAAAGAAATACTTCACACAACAAAACGTCTTAAGGAATGGTTTATCGCATTCAAAGCTAAGTTAAAGGCTTTCTAACTACATCAAGTCATTACTTACTTACTTACTTACTTACTTACTTACTTACAAATGGCTTTTAAGGAACCAGAAGATTCATTGCCGCCCTCACATAAGCCCGCCATCGGTCCCTATCCTGTGCAAGATTAATCCAGTCTCTATCATCATATCCCACCTCCCTCAAATCCATTTTAATATTATCCTCATATCTACGTCTCAGCCTCCCTAAAGGTCTTTTTCCCTCCGGTCTCCCAACTAACACTCTATATGCATTTCTGGATTCGCCCATACGTGCTACATGCCCTGCCCATCTCAAACGTCTGGATTTTAAGTTCCTAATTATGTCAGGTGAAGAATACAATGCGTGCAGTTCTGTGTTGTGTAACTTTTTCCATTCTCCTGTAACTTCATCCCGCTTAGCCCCAAATATTTTCCTAAGCACCTTATTCTCAGACACCCTTAACCTATCTTACTCTCTCAAAGTGAGAGTCCAAGTTTCACAACCATACAGAAGAACCGGTAATACAACTGTTTTATAAATTCTAACTTTCATATTTTTGGACAGCAGACTGGATCTATATCAAGTCATTAATGTAGGAAAGTTTCCTTTCATAATTCGCTCATTTATTTTGATCTTTATATACTGAATGAACGGTAAGTAATGCCATTAATTTCAGTGAATTATTCTTTGAGATATTTCAAACAAAAAATTTTAATAAAATTTTGCTCGATTTTGCTTCCTTTTGGAGATAAAAATGGTTTTTTATTAAACATTTCATAGAGTGTTTGGGAAAGCCATGGATTTTGTTCCCAACATCATCAGTCAATTTAAGGGAGCACTACATTATGATATGAAATTATTGAAATAATTTTAGTTTTTACTTTAAATGTGGAGAAATTTGATCCAAACAAATATAACTTTTCGTTCTGAAAATGAATTTTACAACGTTACATTTGTTCGGGTCAAATTTCTGCACATTTAAAGGACAAAACTAAAATTCTTTCAATCATTTATTATTATGATACACTGCTCTCTTAATTTGAATGGGCGTATTCACAACTAAGTCAATGACTTTCCCAAAACGCAATTAAATTTTTCATATGTAACAATTTTTATATCCAAAATGAAACAAAACCGAGCAACATTTTATTAATCTTTTTTATATCTCAAAGAATAAACTCCTGAAATTATATTACTTACGGTTTAATTTGGAGTATTATTTCGGTTTTTTAGAACTGAATAGGCCTATAACGAAGAAAAATTCTTCTCAGTATAATTGGCTTTGAGAAACGATACACGGACCTTCCGCGTTTACATAAGTTTCCTTTACCTCTATAGCAAATGTTGAAAATGTCCTCCATCCTGCATGAGGCACAACTCAACACGTCGTTCCATGTTACTGGTCACTCGTTGGAGGACTCTGTTGACAATAGCTTGAATCTCCTGTGTGATGTTGTGCTTCAGATCGTCCAATGTCTGGGGACGTGTGGCGTAAATCCTGTCTTTTAAGTAACCCCATAGAAAGAAGTCCGGCATTGTCAAATCCGGAGATCTCGGTGGCCACATGTTCCTGGACATTATTCGGTCGTCAAAGAAACTTGCAATTAGTTCCATGGATTCATTTGATGTATGACATGTAGCACCATCTTGCTGAAAATATCCTTGACTCAGCTCTACATCGTCCAGTTGCTCAACAAACTCAAAGACAATGATTTTTTGGGTGACTGCTCCAGTCGTGCTTTTATGTCAACAACAACCGTGGGAAGCCTAGATGAACGATGCTTGCCCTTTTCACTCACCAGAGATCCAGTTGTTTCCAATTTGTTTACCAGTCCCAATATTGTGTTTCTTTTGGGAGGATTGCGAACACCAAATTCTCTCTGGTATGCCCTTTGAGTAGCTGTAATTGAATTCGTAATCCAGTATTGCTTCACAAGGAAGAGTCGTTGATTTAATGTGTACTGCATTTTCACGTTGACACAAAATGTCGAAAACAGTTGCCAACAATAGGAATAAAACATAAACATCTGCACATCTAGTGCTGCCAACAATAGGAATGAAACATAAACATCTGCGCATCTAGTGACAAGGAATCGAAACTCCAGAACATTCTGCTTAATTTGGTGTTAAAATTGGGTCAGTGCTGCCAACAATAGGAATAAAACATAAACATCTGCGCATATAGTGACAAGGAATCGAAACTCCATAACATTCTGCTTAATTTGGTGCTAAAATTGGGTCATTGAATGAATTTCCAACGGAATAATTAAAGAAAGAAATATGTCAGTTTTATATAAATCACTCTGTATGATATTCTTTGCGAAGAGTCGAGTATTGTCGTCGCTTGTTGAATTTTAACACCCTTAAGAATTTTCGAATAAATTAAACATTTCATATTCTCCCCACTAACACAAAAAAAATGTCTCTTCCTATTCACCCTTGAATGTACTACGGCCATGATAAGAAGACATTGTGAAACGGTGGAACACTCCGACCAACACAGTGATAATGGCAGTCCGCCACTGCTCTTCGTTTGGGCATAAACATTGTGTACAGTACAGGTGGAGATGGGTGAGGCGGAGAGCGCTCATTAAGTACTGGCTTCGGTTCCGTTCAGGGGCTTACTCGCGAGTACGCTTTTGGAGACGTCTGCTCTACTGTATTATAGAAGGGGGATATCCGCTAAGAAGACTCCTATACCCAATGGTATTTTCTAAACTACGAACAGTCTATAGTACACCGTACATTGTACCAGCGTAATGCCGATCATTGAATAAAATATTTTGGATTTGTAACAGATATAACGAAGCATCTATAAAAAAATTTGCCCCAGACATCATTACTATAAACGAGAAGTAGTTTGCCTCATGGTCCGTTCTGGCTTTAACTTAATGTGGTTATTGATTTCACCGCGCATTTCTGGACGTCCACAACTTCCGGAGCCGTGTGATGTATAATCCAGTACAACTCATGGTGGTCTATCTCCTACCATACGAAGTACATTCCATGGTATTAACATTGATAGTTCCATATTCTCTAAACAAGATTAAACATTTTTAGTTGGGCTCTTAAGTTATGGTTCCGCTACGACGATCATCGCTGAGCGAACAACGCCGCTTTTTTTTTTTTTTACCTTGGGGATTAATTGAAGTGAATTTTTATGGCAGGCAAAGTAACTATCTCATGCCCCCATGTTTTAAATTGCTTCCAGTGCACTTCATTAGAACCAGGTACCCAGCTTCGAAGCCGTTAGCCCTGTGAACTTACAATATATTTATTTTCCCCTATTATCATAATACAGACAACGCCGCTCGATTAGCTCTACGTGTAAATATACGCAGCTGATTTTTTTTACGACGTTCGTCGCCGACTGCAGCGATGTGCGTAGGCGTTCATCGCTCTGGATTGATTTGACTTCAAATTGAGAGCGATGTTCTTCGTACATTCAGAAAACAAAAGAATGACGGTAAAGCAATATGGCTTCAAAACGTGTATTTAGAACTTCTCAACAATAAATGACGATATTTTAATTAATTTTGTTTCCAGTCATCCTGCCTGTATGATATGGGTTCGAAAGTATATAGAGATGCCCATAAAAATAAATGTTGTGGAAGGAATTTGGTGAAATTATAGGGAAGGATCGTAAAGTAACTTGTTTTCGAGATAGAATAATAAACAATATTACGAGGGGGATCCAGAAGATAACGACCGTTTTGTTGTAATAATTAAAAAAATATATATTTATTTGAAAAAATAAAGTCTGTTATATAACTGAAGCTTCCTTTACTTCTCTACATAATCACCACCTACATTTAAACATTTGTCGTATCTGTTCACTAGCTATAGAATTCCCGTGTTATACTCCTCTGCCGCCAGTTCATTAAGCCAGGTGTTCATTGTCTTCTTCAACTCTTCATCACTTCCAAAACGCGTACCACCCAGAAAGTCTTTCAGCTTAGTGAAAAGGTGAAAATCGCTAGGAGCAAAGTCTGGACTATAGGGCGGATGATCAAAGATTTCCCAACCGAATTGATTCAGCAATTCTCGAGTTGAAGCAGCAGTGTGCGGGCGGGCACAGATTTTGTGGTAGCCAAGATGTTGCGACACAATTTCACCAAGCAAAGAACGAGAAATGTCAGGAAAGGCAATATGCAATTCGTCGAGTGATGTGCGCCTGTCTTGCAAGATTCCGTCGTTCACTTTAGTCTTCCGGTCTTCTGTGATGAGTGATGGGCGTCCGGGTCGAGTTTCATCGTGGACATTTGTTCGCCCATTGTTGAACATTTCGCACCATTTTCTCACATTTCTTTCATTCATTACAGTATCACCATACACTTCTTTCGATTGCCGGTAAATTTCTGCAGGTTTCAAATGTCGGGCATTCAAAATCGAATCACACTCCTCACCTCACAGTCGGCGGGATTATCAATCACGTCGTTCATTTTGAAGTAACACAAAATGCACAATGGCGATTTGTTGCAACCAGTACTCACAACATTATGAGAACACATGTTAAGGAAGCCATTTGACCTTCAAACAAGGAAGGGGAGTCAGCTGCGCGGCGGGTATGCGCGAACGGTCGTTATTTCCTGGATCCCCCTCGTACAAATGAACTTTTTAATGACAGTGGTTATAAACATGCCGACTTGAGTGTTTTTAAGCAGGGATGTATAAACAGGGTGTCAAGAGAATCTCTTCCATTAAATTTCAACCTTTAATAAGGACGATTACAGTAATGTAGGTCTAATTAATTAGCCTACTCGAGACTATTCTAAAATTCATATGAAGTGTGTCTTATCATTAGATTTCAGTTGAATAGCTAGGCCATAACTTGAATATTGAAACCACTACAATTTATAACGAACAATGTAATTTATTTTGTTGACATGATTTGCTCGCTCGGAAAATACAGTTATTTTTCCAGAAAAGCTAAAACAAAGAGGGCACAATATTCTTTCCCTTCACTGACTTCTGTGAGCTTTAGCTACATACTGTATATTGATAAACACAGACCTAGTATTAATCTGCAGCCACATGTATTTTCAATACGGAATAAAAATCGTTTAATGCCTATCTTTATATCCTAATGCACTGTTGTAGCCCCACTCCACTTGTTAATTTACCAACATAACATGCGAGAGATCCAGGATGAATTACTGTAGCTTACCTATGTGGCCAGTTTCCTTACTATTGCTCCTGCACCTGTCGAGTATTATGTTTGTAACAAGCAGACGGAGGAAAGCTACATATTTCTGAAAATTATAGAATTTATTAAACATGAATAATTGTTTTAACATAATTGCAATGTCATTCTACGGTACCGGTAGGCCTATCTTAAAGTAATAGACAATTTGTCGCTGGATGGTTTTTCAACAAATGAAGTAGGATTTGTCTTCACATCACTTTCAATTAAAGACAAAATAAAATTGAACTGCTTTGAATTTAATTTGATCAGTAGGCCTAAGTATATATCTACAAATTAGCGCATTGAAACATCCTCCTGTACGTCTGGTTTTAAACATATCATTAGTTTTGTATCGGTTGCCTTCGTTGGTCGATCGTCGTCGTTGCCCACGACGCCTTTCCTTGCCCTCGGCTGCCAGCTCAGTCGTATATGGAAAGTATCTCAAGGATGGCACGTCGATGTCAATAATTAACTATGTACACTGGTTAATTTGGGCGCCAGCCTCCTCGAGATTACTCCGGTAGAGGATGAGGTTCCCAGGTCAGCTGCAAAAACGGTCGGGACATGGGGTTTGGGAGACGTGCTCGTAGGTTGAAATGATGTAGGCGCACACCAGAAGTTGTTGGTAAGAACTATGAAAACGTTTATTATTATTATTATTATTATTATTAAGTGTTCGTTTCAGATTAGCAGAAATGCGCGTCCAAGTGTATAATATCTCGCTCTCACTTCCCACAAGTTGGTAGACTAATTTCTGAGCTCACGTAATTATATATTTTGTACTATAAAACACCAGTAATATAACGGACAGTTGATAACGTGATGAGAGGAAAGAATTCAGACTTATAATAATATTGGAACACACGACTTCTTACTACACCCACTAAAAATTCTAAGTCCGTAAATTGTTATACTTCCGAGTTAGGTTTGCCGAGAATATGTGGAGTGTGACCTCTCCTAATACTGTCTATCTGCCTTCTGTCTATCTGCCAAATCTATCCTCTACTTTCAACCACCAAACATACAATTTCGCCCTCCTATCTATATATCACGTGTCTCTATTAAGAATCCTGATTGGCCATGATTACACTTACGTCACTTAAGACGCGTTCTTCAAAAATTGTTCGTTAACTAGAATATCTCCTTACTTCCGGGGTTCTGACAATTCTCTGACATATACCAGATCATCTCTTTTGGAACCTGGCTTGGCGTCATCTTACTGACCACCCGCAGGCAAAGTCCATACATTCCCTCATCAGTCAACTCCACGCCTGGACACATGTTTCCTGTCCGCCTAGCTTGGCTTCGGTCTTCCTGCCCACCTGTTACTTCCGTCTCAGATTCTGGAACTTTCTTACACGTCCCACACTTACTATCCATATAAGAATATTAACACGAAATACTAATCTAATGACAACCTCCTTATCCTATACGAGGAACCGTCTCAGTTTGGAGTATTCTGTCTATTGGTGTACATTATATTTAATTCGATCATATTCTTCTTCCTCAAGAAGTAATACAGTCATTATTTTTTCCCCTATTTAAAGCCATTTCAACGACTTGTAAATTCTCAAGTTCATTGTTAAACAGCTGGAGACAATCGATATTAATCTGCGATGTCCTCGATCGACTGACTGTCGATTCTTAGAAATCGATTATTCTCTACAGCAAAGACGGCGTTGCTCGCTGCGAAAAGAAACTGCATAGCCGACGTTGAGCGCTGAGCGATCATCGTCAGCGTTGTTCGCTCGGCGATGATCGCCGTAGCGGAACCATGGCTTTATCTCTGTATTTGTGATTGTATCTTGCAGGCTTTTATCAGCTACAGCGCGTAAGAATCTCATCTCTGCTGATTTAATCCTTCTAAATAATCGCTTTACTAATATCCAACACTCTTAACATTAATGCAAAGTTGGAACCGACATCATTCTATACAAATCAAGATAATTATTCGCGAAAATTCTGTTTGAAATTGCCTGGATCTGAACTGGTTTCCCGTCGTAGAAAGCGATGTTCTAGCCGTTGGTTAAGGTTAATGATTTCTTTTGTGTGAACATACAGTATGAATATGCTGACAACAAGTGCTGCTTCAAACTGCTCGATGAACTTACCGATCTATTACAAATGGGTTAAAGAACACTTTTGTCACGCTACGGGTGTTTGTCTCAACAATTTGTGTTCTTTTCTTGCTTTGAGCGCTCTCTAGAAAGTAATACTGCAGTTAATGCTTGTGAAAGTTTGTAGAAAACATTTCAACAACTCTTTTTGTATTTATATGAAGTAGGTATCTTCGGTAGTTCTTGTCTGATATTACAGTTTATTAAGCGTCTTTTGAAATCATCATAGGCTATATTCATGATTTGTTATGGATATGTATATTTACTTGTTGTTCAAGGTAAAGTACTATTTGCGTCATACCTATTTATTAAGTGCGAGGATTAGATGAAATTATATTCGTATTATGTGGAAAGAGCATGAAATCAGTCTCAATAGGAGTTAAAATTCTAGTTCTGTGTATCTATTAATTATCTTTGTTATGTAATGATACTTACTTACTTACTGGCTTTTATGGAACCCGGAGGTTCATTGCCGCCCTCACACAAGCCCGCCATTGGTCCCTATCCTGAGCAAGATTAATCCATTCTCTATCATCATATCCCACCTCCCTCAAATCCATTTTGATATTATCTTCCTATCTACGTCTCGGCCTCTCTAAAGGTCTTTTTCCCTCTGGCCTCCCAACTAACATTCTATATGCATTTCTGGATTCGCCCATACGTGCTACATGCCCTGCCCATCTCAAACGTCTGGATTTAATGTTCCTTATTATGTCAGGTGAAGAATACAATGCGTGCAGTTCTGTGTTGTGTAAATTTATGTAATGATTTCAAAGTGAAATTACAAGATTGTTGTTGTTGTTTAGTCAACTGTTCGAAGACAGGTCTGAACCTCACAAGTGATACCAACAAGGCACCACTTATGAGGCAACTAGGCCAGGAGATAATGGGGTAGGGTGGCCAGTTTCTTTCCCCCTCCATTGCATACATCGCCGACTAGCTACATATTACACTAGTCAGACATCAGATGCATATAAGCAATATTGTTCTTCCTCTGGCGAATATCGTCAAGTGAGATGTACTGCCTGATAATAGATGTACAGGGACATTTTATTTTTACTTCAATTTTTATTGTACCTGAGTTTTTTAATGTACTTCACTCCCACTCACTACTAAGGAAGTTCCAACTCCACACAGAACCAAGACCGCAGATAGCAGTACTGAGTTACTGAGTACAGTACGTTCCAGAAATATGTTCGCGTTTTCCAGTGACGAAAGAGCTTTCAATATTGAATCATATTTTCGCACAGGTACTGTCCGTTTGCCTAGTCGCATCCCGATTTCCCCCACCTGCTTCTGCTCGCCCCTCTGTAAAAGCTGGGCTGTCTGAGGTCTTTTCTGAAAACATTAATTTCTCTTAGGAATTGGAAGTTTACGTAATATTATACAGCTGTTTAATTGAACTTAAATAAAAGGGCCTCGTTAAGTAATTAACTGTCACGTCATTTCCTCCCTTTCTACAATCCTGCGGCATAACTACTTGGACGGACAGTAGATAGCATGTCTGAGTAATTTTATATTTTCGGGTCGGGCAGAAGTGAAGATTGAATTAACAGTACGTAGAGTAGGTACAGAATTATTTCAACATGGGTTACTAGTACGAAGGACGAAACTGGCAATTTGAATTAGATGCAATAGTCTATAGTGCGATAATATGCACAAAAGAACTGAAGCCTGTATCGAAATGAACGGCCACCATTTTCAAAATTGTGTTTAAATATTCATATTATGATTATTTTTAATTTAACTTCTTTCTCTATATTGTACGCTAATGTGCTGTAGACAGTATACACTGCATAATGAATACGTTCGCATGGATAACTCAGTTCGTGAGTAAAAACACTTATTCTTAATACAGTACTGTACTTTGATTAAAGAAAAACCTAATGAAAATTATCAAACTCAAAATCGCGATATTTCCTAGCTTACGTAAATGAATGAACTACTTTTCTTCCATCCTATACCTAGTAGAGTGATTTGTGTTTTACGCCAGTATCATCGAACTCCAGTCTTGGAGGGGGAGCAAGCGGTGTTTCCGGTTCTCTAAAGGTATAGACAGGTTAATATTAAAAATGTTAGTAAAAATAAAATTATGTCCCTGTACATATCAGCCAGAACCTCAATTAGAGGATAATTACGAGATTAGTGGCAGAAAAAAACTACTGTGTGATATATTTCTCTAAAGCTTTTTTGTTCTTAATATCGTTATCATTTTATTATTCCCTCTCATTTAAATGGTATTTCGCACAATGTTAAAATATTTATTATAGGATGATTTCAATGGTATCCATTATCATTGTACTTAAGGGGTTAGGTACAGCTTACAGGAGTAAAAGTTTTGGTAATATTCAATATTTTTGTTCTCCATTACTGTATCGTGTACAATAATGAAAATTGGTATGTGTAAAACACTCTCCTTCTGCTATATGAAGAAAAAAATATTTTTACGATTTAAAAAAATTCATAATGGTGGTACTTTACTGTGCAATGATAAAGCGTTTCCCTCATAACTCATAAACTTGTTATGTTAACTTTTTCGTGTTCCCTCTCGTTTATTTTATTGCTGAAAGTCATGTTTACAATATCATGCTCTTTGAACTATATTATTTAATAAATACAATTTTTTTATTTTGTGTTAAAAGAAAATACTGATATTCGGCCATTTTTTCAAATGAATTTATTTCTTATCAGACAATCCATCAAAGGTAGAGAAGTGATCTTGCATCATATTGTAGATATGATACGCATAAACAAACACAAAACATTTCATCACAGAATGTTGGATAGTTTTTAGTTCTGTTGGAAATGCTTCATCACTGCATAGTGAATTGAATTTTGAAAGAAAAGAACATAAATAATTTTTTTAAGTCGTAAAAATATTTTTTCATATAACAGAAGGACAGTGTTTTACACATACTAATTTTAATTATTGTATAATTATTGTGTACTTACTTATAGCTTTTAAGAAAACCGAAGGTTCATTGCCGCCCTCACATAAGCCCGCCATCGCTCCCTATCCTGAGCACTGTATTCATCTACGTTCATACTTTGTTACATACACTTACGATAGCCCACCTGAAGATGATCTTATAATGATTCGAAAATATGTGTGAAAGCACTATGTATTTTGAAATGGTAGAATTTTAATTCTTTATTTCATAATAAGTTGTAGACTAAAATATTACATAATAAATAAATATTCTTTCAAATCGATCCAACTTATCTGAAACTAAATATCAAATATGACATTCAAAAAGTAATCCTGTCTCGATCATCATATCCCACCTCCCTCAAACCCATTTCAATATTATCCTTCCATCTATGTCTTGGCCTCCCCAAAGGTTTTTTTCCCTCCGGCCTCCTAACTAACACTCTATAATATGCATTCCTGGATTCGCCCGTACGTGCTACATGCCCGTGCTACATGCCCTGCCCATCTCAAACGTCTGGATTTAATGTTGCTAATTATTAATTCAGATAAAGAATACAATGCGTGCAGTTCTGCTTTGTTAATCTCTGTTCCTCTCTCGAAGTGAGGGTAAGTTGCAAAACCATAAAGAACAACCGGTAATATAACTGTTTTATAAACTCTAACTTTAAACTTTTTTGAAAGCAGACTAGATAACGAAACCTTCTCAACCGAGTAATAACAGACATTTCCTATATTTATTCTGCATTTAATTTTCTCTCGAGTGTCATTTATATAGTTACTGTTGCTCCAAGATATTTGAATTTTTCCACCTCTTCAAAGAATAAATGTCCGATTTTTATATTTCCATTTCGTACTATGTTCTGGTCACGAGACATAATCATATACTTTGTCTTTTCGGCATTTACTTCCAAACCTATCTTATCTGTGTACATTGTAAAATAAATTTTCTTTATAACATTAATTTATTAAAACCATCTCCAATTTGTAAATTGAAAATTAATTAGGCCTGTAAGTACAGTATAAATCAGTGTTTCTTCTACATTTAGGATTCCCGGTAGTGGATTTCTTACAGTTCTAAAATTCTGAATTTACAATATCGTCTTCATATTTTCAAAATATTTCCTATCACAGACGAGGTTAAACTTGTGTACGCATTTATCATTAAGTAATATGCATCTCAAATATGTAAAATGTAAGAGCAGGCCGAAACTAGCATCAATACAAATCATTTTTAGTGTAGTTGCTTTCCTCATTCTTATTTTTTTAATTAACTTTTCTAATATCTGAACAGTAAAGGAATTTGAGAAACATTTTTAACTACTTACTTAGTCTAACTACTTATACTTACCTAGCCAAAGGTGCCTTTACCTGTAATAAGGAATATTTAGAAAAGTCAACTGTGCCCTATCTACATTGCATGTGGTATAAATAGATTAACCACATTTTCTATCATAAAGTTGAAGCAGGTGGCATTATCGAAAGATTAGAAAGATGTATAATCTATCTCCGCATCGATTAATTATATATTTATTTTGACTACAGAGTGGGCGGAAAGTAACTCCCTATTAGAAATCGCTAATAACCAGAGGCGTATACTGGTTACAGGGTTTGGGCTACCGCTGACCCTATTATTACACAAAATATATCTAACAATTACTTTAATTTTAATTACTATGGTAAAACTAATAATACAAAATTATTACATTATGTTATATTATAAACTTTTTCTTTTGTAATTTCCTTGGGCTACCGCTGGTAGCCCCGGTAGCCCGCAAAATACGCCCCTGCTAATAAGTTTCCTAAAAATAGTCTATTGTAATGAAACAAGTTTTGTTGTGGAGTGTAAAATGGTAGAAATCATCTGCAATTAAAATTAAAACTCCACATATGCACCAGTATTTTCCACCAGTGTTTCCAATCTCTTGGGGATAGCCTCGACTGACTTCAACAGGAACTGTTGTGATAGGCTACGTTAGATTAGATTAGATTTAGATTAGATTTATTTATTTAACCTGGTAGAGATAAGGCCGTCAGGCCTTCTCTGCCCCTCTACCAGGGGATTACAACTATAATATGAACAATAAGATTACGTTAGTGAGGACATGGTGAATGCGATCATCCAGTTCATCCAAAGTTCTTGGATTAGTGCGATAAACCTCTACCTTTGCCCAACCCCACAGAAAGAAGTCATATGGAGTGAGGTCGGAACTCCGTGCTGGCCAGTCTGTGGACCACGACGACCGAAGCAACGTCCTGGAAAATGTTGATCAAACCAGGCACGGACGTCGAGTGCAAAATGAAGGGGGTGGCATCATCTTGCATGAAAATGAGATCATTGATGTTATCCCAGGTGGAGTAAATAGGCCAGACTTAATTGTAAAGCATGGCTAAGTATCGTTCTGCGTTCATGTTGTTTCGAAGAATGAATGAACTCACAACTTGGTTAAATATTATGCCACACCACACTGTAACCTTAGAACGGCTTCGTGACTTCTCATTCGTGGCTCCCGGATCCTCTGGTGCCCAGTAGTGACAGTTATTAACCCTCCCACATGAAAAACGATTTCGTGGCTCCAGATGATGTTGGTAAACAACTGGGGCCAGTCTTCGTACCAGCCAAGCATGATCTCCTTCCGATGGTCACAATCTTCCACCGATACGTCTTGACAGTAATGCCGCTTCCACGGACGGAAATTTAATTCGATTTTCAAAACATTTTGGATTGTGAAGCGGGTAAGACCACTTTCACGAGCGGCCTGTCGTGTTGACTTTTGCGGGCTTCTGGTGAACATATTCGTGACCATTTGCAATGTTGCCTTTGTCCTGGATGTCGAGGGACGACCACGCCTGAGAGTATCCACCACAAATCATGTGTCCAAGGGTTTCTAATGGCAATTCTTGATGGTCTTGGGATCCATGTAGCGCGAGGTCCGTGCACTGTCCGCCACCATCTCTGCACCGCCACAGTGGACCAGACTGAGTAAAAAATGGGACAAAATTGAAAAAATGAACTTTTTTTTACAATACTTTTGAGATGGCACTTCTTGTGGACAAACCTAAACCAGGAGGGAGTGGAACCTCAAACAACGGGAATACTCCTAGAAGATTCTTCTCAAATCCCGAATTAACATCATCCATAACCGGGATAGACAAAGACTTAATTACACGTTTGCAGTTGTTCTTCGAGTAATTTCTAGTGGAAGAGACATTAAAATTGATTCTTTCAATCAATATGCGCTAGAAAATGCAAAATTGTTCATTCAGAAGTATCCCTAGTTTAACCTCCCAGCTAGCGTACACAAAATTCTCATCCATGGGTCTCAGATTATTAACTCAGCTCTGCTTCCAGTTGCACAGTTATCTGAGGAGGCTCATAATAAAGATATTAAAATAATATATCGAGAGCCACACACAAGGAAAAGTTCTCGTAAAAATACAATGACAGATTTAGTCAACTACCTTCTCATATCTTCCGATCCTCTCATTTCAAATATCAGAAAGTCACATAAAAAACTCAAAACTCCCTTGTGGAAGGAAGGATTACAGCTATTGAAAGACTCTAGCGAGGAAGAAAAAGAAAGTGTCATTCATGAAGAAAATGTTAGTAATGAAAATGTAATGATGAGGAATCAGATATTGAATAAAAATTATAATGTTGTGAAAGTGCTTTTAACTTAAAGAAAAAGTGAAAACTAATGAATAACTATTGATTTTATGCATCCAAGAAAACAATAGAGACATAAAATAATTTTGTCCCATTTTGAGTCGATTCTGGCCCACTGTGGCACCGGTACAACGGAACGCCAGACTTCATAACGGGCGGCCACCTGAATCCTTTCCTGCATATACCATTATGGATCACTTTCTACCTCTATAAAGAAACTGTGCACTAAGTTTCATAAAATTATTAATATATATGTACAAACGTTATAAGCATTTTACAATAGGGAGTTACTTTCCGCTATGTATATTATTGGGGTTTACCTTGATATGTCCCTGTCTTGGACGATCAGATCCAACGAGTTGTAGTCTGTAGATTTGTTACTAACTTCATATGTTATTATGATATGAATATCTGAAAAGACGCATAAATAAAGTCATCAAAACTGAAAAACAATGCCATATGCAGTTTCTTTATTACATATCTCTTACAAAATTAACCTTAACAAAACATATTTACAAAACAATATGGCGGCGACTTGGTGGTAATGGGAATGAGTGACTCGAGTAACAGTAAAACAGCCCGTCTTCCAGATATGAAACCGTCGTGAGAATGATCGCTGGATCTCAGAAATAATCAATTATGGACGCTGGGGTTAAGTCTTCCTTCAGTTAGCATGATGCAGTGACCTCTTCCAAGGATGATGCTGTCATACTGACCTAACCCCGACCACTAGCAGCTTTGCTGTTAAAATATTTGATCTCTGAAACAATAAGAAATTTAAAATTATTCTCAAGTTCTGAAATAGCCTAGTCTTTTAAAAATATTCCTCACTTTCACGTTTTGTGAGATTGATTGTGATGCAGGGAGGCTCCTGAATTTTTGTCTTTATCTAAAGTGTCGCAGATCTTTTTGGCACTTGTGAGGAATAAGATAGTTAGCAAGCGAGCCTTTATGGTGGTGGTCCTCTGCAAAGATGGGTCAAGCGATGGCTGGGGTAGGCGGGGAAGGAGCAACGATATTAAACAAAAATATGCTCAGTTGCTTAGAAGAAATTGACCTGTAGGCGAGAACCGCCGATACCTTTTAAACTAAAATATAGCAGGGGATGAAGAAGAGAGATCGTTCTTAATTTATACAATTTTATGAAGAAATGAGCAGAGTAGTCAAAAATAAGATACAGAGAGTAGCAGAGGAAAACAAAGGTGAAAAGGATTTTGCCTGAACAGATATAACATGGAGATTAAGGGACATCAATGAGAGCATCAGGAAAAAAAAGGTAGATGGCAAAAGAGAGCTACCAATATTGATTGCTTTGAGAAATGCGTGATACAACGAACGATTCACAAGTTATATATTTTGCACAAAATTTCTCCTACAATTTCGAAGATATTACCCATTCTACGTCAAATCGCCCCTCTTTGATTTGGGAGACACTAGTTTAAAAAGTATTTTAAAAGAATTAGAGTTCAAGTATGCCTATAAGAAGACGGGGAAAATAGAACTGTATAGATCGAGAGGCAAAGAATATCATCTCTATCAGTCAAAAAGTTTAGAGAGAAAGGCCTATCCATCATCATCATATAGTGTAAAAATTTATATGATCCTTTATATATTCCTCGTCCAATGTGTAAGTAGATACAGATAAAGAATATTGATGCTCCATATATATATATATATATATATATATATATATATATATATATATATATATACATACATACATACATAGAAGTCATAATGATAAGAGGTTAGGATGGAGATGATGATAATAATAATAATAATAATAATAATAATAATAATAATAATAATAATAATAATAATAATAAATTACAATGAAAGTAGTAGTGATAGTGTAGTGGAAAAGTTCAAACAATAACAATAAATGCTCTAGGAAGAGAAGGCATATGTCACTGTTGATAGTCACTCGTCCGGTTCATCGGATGGGGACGTTAAGCTTCGCGGCCCCCTTGGTGCTATTCGACAACAGTACGCTACGTGCCGGCACCGGATTTTCCCTTCTCCCTCAACTTGATCATCCTCACCCATTCCCTACACTACATTTACACTAACACTTACACATACTCACTTTAGTACACGACATAATTCTTCACAGATACACATCATGCATAACGTGGCCCGCCGAAGTGGTGTGCAGCTTGAAAATGAATCACAGGCCTGCCATTTGTCCGCAGTATGCGAAACCCGAATCACGCAAGTGAAGTGGGTAGATATTAGATACACACATAATAAATGCACAGTCTGCAACATTTTATTCGATTTAGTATTCGTGACTTATTGGCATTACATGTCTATTCGCACGAGTTCTGAGTATACTTCTACTGTCACGGCGATTGGCAGGCAGGTATCAGTTGGGGGCTGCAGCTGGTTGGGAGACTGCATACAAGGAGGATAGTGACTCGCTTCTTTGCTTAACTTTGAAAATTTCAGGGGTCAAAAAGAACTGCGATACCTTCTTTTATAAAAGGTGCGTCAAAAAGAACGGATGGATTTCAAACTAGCGATACGCAGCGAGGGAAGGGATATAGTGAGGGGACCACGACTGTTGGGTCAGCCAGAGAATGCAGTTTCAGTTGAGAACATGGTGTTGGTCTGACGTACAACGTGCTTTCATCGTAGAGATATTTTTGAAAAATGAAGAGTCTGTGATCGCCACTCAGGACCCTTTCGATATCGGATGTCACGCTAGGATTCCAACTCGGAATACAATTTTGCGGTGGGTGGCTTCATTTCGTATCATAGATTCAACATTAAAGAAGAAATCACCTGGACGAACACGGAGCGCGTGTACACCTGCAAATGTGGAGACAGACACTAGGTTGTCCGGCCACCTCAAAGATCAGCCCGCAAACATGCTATTGCACTGAGATTGTCCGAGGCTACGGTAAGATCTCGCGCCCTGCGACTTCTTTCTTTGGGACCATTTGAAGGCGTAAGTTTGTAAACATCGATGACATATACTGGACAAACTGAAGACGGCGATTCGTGAAGAAATCGCGGCAATTCCACCAGGTATGACTCTGAAAGTGATGGCGAACTTCAGAAAACGCCTCGATGGCTGTATCGAAAGCCAAGGACATCATATGGATTATGTTGTTTTCCATAAATAAACTGCATGTATTGGTGAATATCTTGATAACAATAAATTTTTGATTTGATAAATCCTTACAATTTTCTTGCCATGTGAAATTCATCCGTTCTTTCTGACGCACCCTTTACCATAAAACATACGAACCCTAGATACATATTGACTGGACGAACGAAAAAGCTCATGCAAAAGCTGAAGATAAAACACGCATCATTATACTTTGTTGTTATTGCTTACTATTGCAATAATATCCTCACATTTTGTATTTCGTTTGCCTGTTCTCTTCAGAAAACATATTGAAAATTATTTTATGCTCGACCATGCCGAAATGTAATAATTATACACCTGGTAGTAGCCCTTTAATGCACCTCATTAAAGTACACCTATTCATTATAGTTCAGTTGTTCAGCCGATGAGAAATCACCATTGTAGCATTATAAAAGCGCAAGTATCGATTATTCTCGGATATCCAATCGAAAGACAACTAGCGAAAAGTCACGGGGACTGGAAATCCAATACTGTCGCAGACGGTTATGTTCTGTTACTATAATAATTAGCGTTAATTGTAAATAATATTCAAATAAATTCAATTTGTCATCTCGTTTTTCAATTCTAAATCAATTTCCAGATTATATGAACATTGTTATTCTCTAGATTATATCAAGGTCAATGATATTCGTTCCTCGGAAAAAATCAATACTTTCGCGTCTGCGCACATCTCACAATTTAGAAGGTCAGTTCCGCTCCTCACTTACATACCCATAACATGAATACTTATGAATAATTTCAAGTTAGAAATATGGTCGAGCATAAAAAGTCGTATGAAACTTGCCTATAATGGTAATTAAGACGCTCGTATGAAAATTATGAAACTTGCTTGCGCTGGTTTCATAAACAAACATACTCACGTCTTAATTACTACCATTATAGGCTCGTTGCATAATGTACTATTTAATATTAACTTTTTTTATTATCCAATTACTAGCAAGACACTCAATCCTTTATTTGTGGAAAGGAGATTTTTCAGGACAATAATAATAATAATAATAATAATAATAATAATAATAATAATAATAATAATAATAATAATAATAATAATAACCGAGCGAGTAGGCTCAGACGGCAAAGCTGGATCTTAACAGGAGAGTAAAGTGTCTGACAATAAACTTACTCTACACGAGAACTAAATGTCTGAGATCTAGTGTCAGACATTTTACTCTTCCGTTAAGACCCAGATTAAAGCTTGAGACTCGCATTGGGAGGTCCCGGGTTCAATTCCCATGGACGGCCAATCTGACGGAGGTTTTTAATAGCCCCCTCACTCACAAAGGCAAATCCCGCATTGGACATTTACATACCGTGCTTCATCACCGCCTCAATCTCCAATGTAATTTAAATATTAATCACAATCTAAAATCAGTTGCATGGACACAAGCCATCTATTACATACGACAAGAGAAAAAACTTAACAATAGTAAAAACGATCTACTGATAAACCCAGAGGTCCTACACGCGATATATGATCACATATATTAAAGCGTGTATAAATAAACTTAACAAATAATAATAATCATAATAATAATACATTTCTATTTAGAAAAACTAATACAAGAACATCTAGAAAAGTTATAAATTATTCAGAACTTGCTTATGAGGTTAAAGAATTGCACAAATTTTATTGAAAGCAGTGTCGATATCATTTACAATCTGTTCTGTGATTTGATTTATATTTCAAGTACAAAAACTACTATGAATCATGCAAAACTGCTGATGAAAAATCGTTTTTAAAAACAAGAAGAAGCAACCCTTGTGGATATTGCACATATTGCTAATAAGTTTATGACTAAGGATGAATAAGTAGTTGCTAAGATTATTTGCTTCTGTTATTTAAATCATGAAGAATAACAATGAGATATAAATAATAATAATAATAATAATAATAATAATAATAATAATAATAATAATAATTTCTTTTTCCGTGTTAGGTTTATTTCTGTGTTAGGACTCCATATGAAGATTGTCTCTATTTTGAAGGGTTGAATAATCATGCGCGTACGACCACATAAGTTTAATGGCCCATTCACAATGAAAATTAAACATAACGTGAGCGTTAGCTTAAAAATGTAAATGTTACCGTAAAATCAAAAAGTCACAAATAACCACAAAAATAATTGGTAACTATGGAAACATAACAACGACGTCATTTCATCATATTCTGTTGTATACTTCAACGCTGTGCGATTGCGTGTTGTTTCCAAATCACGTAAGCATGAACACTAAAGTGTGTAGTTTGCAAACTTTCATGTTAACGTCTTACGGTAATGTTAATGTCAGTGTTTATGTGAATCATTGTGAATGATCCCATTTGGTAACATGACCGCAAACTTCTGTGTTTACGTAATGTTTATGTTTAATTTTCCATCTTGACTCTTGCGTACACTAATTTTAACACTTAAATATAAATGATTGGTTGATTGGCGAACTTACTCGTGTTAAATTATATAAGCACGTGTGGCTTACAACTGTTTCGGAGCTTCTTCACACCATCCTCAGAGCCTACTGGATCTCGGCGTCATCTCGAACTAACCAGAGAAAACAATACATCTACATCTTTTTTCAATCGTACTATCAGGGACTGGAATGCTTTACCTGCAGAGTTACTAAAGGCTTTACCAACAACCAAAAATATATTTAAAAATAGGCTTAAGGACTTTACTAATAGACGATAATTATACACAGTATTTAAACGGTGTAATTGATATTTTGTTATTGAAGTTTCTATCAGTGAAGAATTATGTTGTGTCAGTGAAGTGTGTTGTGTCAGTGAAGTGTGTTGAGTAAGTGAAACGTGTTCCTGTCAGTGAGCTTTATAGTTTATAGTGGCAGTGCAAAGTATTTGAACAGTGAAATGTTTTTGAAGTGTTAGTGAAATCAGGATAGAATCAGTGAAATGTGTCGTAGTTCCAGTGCAGTGAGTTAGTTGACAGCGAAATGAGTGTAGTGTTGAAAGGTACTTGTGCAGCTATGAACATATCATAGTCGTGGGTTTTAGTTCGAACTTAGGTTTAAGGTACAGATTAGATTTACTTTAAATGTTATTTTAACTTAGGATGTTCCCTGTTATTATTATTATTATTATTATTATTATTATTATTATTATTATTATTAATTATTGCTAGTATTATTATTAATTTATTTTTTATTAATTGTGTTTATTATTGTCTTTATTGGGTGTAATTAGTTACCACTGCCACCGGGTATATACCCATTGCAGTGTGAATAAATACATACATACATACATACATACATTACATTACATTACATTACATACATACATACATACATACATACATACATACATACGCCGAACACATAACTAATGCTAACAACACATACAATAACATAAATACAGACATGGAAATCCTACACATACAACCCAAAAATAAAAAAATTCAACACACTAGAACAATATGAAATACACACACACACACACACACACACACACACACACACACACACACACACTAAAACACACCCTGATCAAATTCTCAACACAGATCAATTTCAGAACACACACACTATTTGACTCCACTTTTAACGCACCCCCACAACAGGCAGCGAAGTTCGAGATCTCGCCGAGATCTAGTAGGCTCTGAGGATGGTGTGAAGAAGCACCGAAACAGCTGTAAGCCACACGTGCTTATATAATTTAACACGTGTAAGTTTGTCAATCAACCAATCATTTAATTTTCATTGCGAATGGACCTTCACTCTGATTTCGATAAGTGATAATTTTGTCGGTTGCTAATTAATGGAGAAAAATTCGTTGTGGCACCGGGAATCGAACCCAGGACCCTCAGCTTGGCGCGCTTGAATGCTCTTACCATCTGAGCTATGCCGAGACCGCGAGGTCCTCATATAAGAATAAGAATATATTTGTCTGTTGGTTTCTTTTTGAAAATGTATTTTTATTATATTTCGAAGTAAAACCTGAGAGCAGAGGATTTTTTAGCCGTTCAAATCCATAATTCCCGACTTTGCTTGAATCTTTTAACTTGGTCTTCGTGAGAAACTCTGCAGACATTTATATTGTCCAGTGATTAAGAACATACAATTACATTTTCTACTGAAAACCATCAGAAACCTAAGATTATGCCTACCTATTAGCTGGTGTAACTAAGTGCTTTCAGCCCTTGATATTGTGATACGGTGGCAGCAACGGACTCCTCAGTCTGTACGCCACAGTGCCAGATGATGACGCCGTCTGTTGCTGATGTTGGTGAGTCTGAGGCTGGGGTTCCTGGGCGGGTTGGTGGCTATATGTCTCGGTCTTCTGCGTTACCTACAAACAGCATTCATGTAGGAAAATATTGTTGCAACATAAGAATTTCTGCTGAAGTACATTAAATTTGATATAGAAATTTTATCCGGGAGGATATTCTTTAAAATTTTATTTGATATTTGCAATTTTAATGCATTCTTCATACTTCTACCAACATTGATCTCTATAGATGCTAATAGTAAGTAACATAGTGTAGGTCAGCGTTTCTCAAACTTTCTTGAAGTGGGGACCACTTTTTTGAGTTGGAACAGTTCCGCGGACCACCTCACTCTTATCCCCTTTGAAAGCAAATTTATAATTGTTGTAGCATATTTTAATACCAGTATACTTATATTTTAAAATAGAATTAATTAAAATTAATTAAATTGAATTAATTTTGTATTAGTATTAACTAATTAAGCTAATGTTAATAGAAGAAAATTCATTTTGTTTCTTTAATAATTCAAGGCTATTAGAGTTTCAATAATCTTTAACTTATTAACTAAGAAAATAAATAAATGTTGGTACTCATATCAATGAGATGAATGAGCCTGCCGATTCTTGCACAGTTGTTCTATATTTGGACGTATGCTGGTAAGCTTAAGTTGGAGATTGTCACATACATCAAGTCAATTTCGGTAGCCTACTTTGTTTTTATAAGGGTTAGTGATGAAAACCCTTTCTCACACAGATACGTAGAAGCAAACTGAATTATAATCTCTAAAGCATCATTGTGCAGATCATTATATTCTCTTTTCACTTGTGATGAGGTCCAGAAATTAACCATACCTTCCGCTTGGAATTTCATTTTAAGTCCGGTGTCATTCGAGAGTTCAATAAACTGTTCTCTTTCATTCAATGAAAGTTTGTTAGTTTCAATATCGCAATGAAAGTATCACGAATCCATGAAAATTCGTCATATTTACTTGGAAAATAAGTTTCAAATTGTGACCTCAGAGTTGTATTATTGGTTAACGACGTACAGTACGTGACCATTTCTATGTGAAGACTAGGTGTCGGCAAAACTATTAAGGAAGTCGTAAATACATCAAAAGGTTCGGTCCTCTGTTATGAATTTGGATGGTCCCTGACTGGGTTACAGGAGCGGCGCTAGATGTGCAGGGAAATACCACATTCATAGTGCTTTATATCCCTCTTTTGTTGTTGAGAGTAGAGTGGGAAGTCGGTAGATGAGTAGGTAATAAATTTCATAATATGTTAGTACAGGGATAAAAAGTGAAAGGCGATTGCCATGTGTTGTTTCCAAACTCTAAGATTTTCAGCTATAGAGTGATACGCAATTCGTTTGAAATTTATTTTTTCTTCTGCATTTTTAAGGACCACAAGGGCAGACCTCGAGGACCACAGGTGGTCCGCGGACCATAGTTTGAGAAGCGCTGGTGTAGGTTACATCTTCGAGATTGACATTTTTATAAATTAATTCAATTTGTTTATATGGACAAGATTTCTAAGCTCGAACCTGAGGACTCAAGTTGTAGTGCGATACGGGCGGGATGAGGTAAGCCAACTGCTGTCGCTGGATGACATAGGGAGCGGAAGGCGATGCATGGTAGCTGCTCGTGCTTGGTGCACCGACTCCTCCTGCTGGAAGCGTACCGGTACCGCTGAGGAATGCCAACAAGGCACTCTGTCCTGCTGGCGAGTTAAGGTAGTGTCCTCCTGGTAGAGTAAATGTCATGACTACGGGCTGAAGGCTGTATGAGGCACCGTTGTGATGTTGAGGTGCAACTGCCTGCTGCTGCACAGGCACCAGGTACGTGGGTGCCTGGCTGAAGTACTGGTGACTCGGAGTGTAGTACTGGGGAGTTGCCAGTCCTGGGAATGTGTGGAAGGCAGTCGGCACAACGTACTGAGTTTGTGGTGTCAGGGAGTTTAGTGAAGGCGCCGAGCTCTTCAGTGACTGCTGCTGAGTCTTCGACACGAATTGATACTTGGGCGAAACTGCTGTTTGATATTTAGGTGGCTGAACATACTGATACTTGGGTGACTGAGTGAATTGATACTTAGGTGTTTGCTCCTGATATTTTTGTGGCTGAACAATCTGGTATTTGGGTGACTGTTGTTCAGTTTGGTATTTGGGCGTCTGAACAATCTGGTACTTTGGAGACTGTTGTTCTGCTTGGTACTTGGGCGTCTGAACAATCTGGTACTTTGGTGACTGTTCTGCTTGATATTTTGGAGTCTGAATAGTCTGATAATGGGGTGATGTCTCAGCTTGATACTTAGTTACTTGCTCAGCTTGATATTTGGTTGCTTGCTCAGCTTGGTACTTGGGTGTATGCTGAGCGTGCAGTTTAGGTAGTACATCCACCGAGTGGGATATATGCTGAGCTGGAACGTACTGGATGGTGTATGTGGTTTTCGGAGACTGTTTCGTGGTCTCAGCAGCTTTCTGAGGCACGTAGGAGACCTGCTGAGACTTCGTGGCCTGCAGCTGCTGCACATATTGCTGAGGAAGATACCTGACCGCCTGGTCGTCATCTGAGAACGTGTAATCGATGTTCTGCGGAGATGCCTCCTCGGACGTAGTGCGCTTCTCCTTCTCAGACTTAGGTGGCGACATATCGGGAGCCATTGAAGTCGATGTCGGCTGAGCTTCAGCTGTCGTAGTGGTTGTTGCAGCTGTCGGAGAAGGCGTCTCCCCAGTTGATAGCGACAACAACGTCAACAAGAACTGCAAAAGAAATTGTATCATTTTATGAACTTCGATTATTTCAAGAGAATAGAAATGGATATGCATTATTATTATGAATTTCTCACCGTAATCACTTATCACTTTTACATAAAAAGTATTTATATCACAGAAACAGAAAGTAGACAAGTCATGTTTCCTTTCTTGTTCTTCATATTCGTTACTTATTACTACAATTCTACTATTAATGTTGGAACTACGGACGTAGCTCAGACTAGTACGTATGCCTGCACTCGGGCGCAGGTTCTATCGCGCATGGACTCATTACCTGATTTGGTTTTTCCCGAAATTTCTTCGCTTGTCAAAAAGTCAAATACAGATAATATCGCTCTCAGATGCCAAATATAATTCCGTTATCACCATTTCCATCCACGCAAAATAACCTAGTAGTTGATAAATAGTTTATAAATAACCTACTAAAACCAACATCGATGTTAATAACCTTCGGGAGTTGAAAATAGACCACTGAAGTAGAAAAGAAACCCGATAAAATATCTGGACAATGTACCAATATAAATAAAATCATTCATTGCGAAGCCGCTAGTTTGAAGAAATGCATGATGAAACGCTGTAAGCGACTGTCCATTATATACGGATATTGTTGTTTAGTGAACTGTCCGAAAACAGGTCTCAACCTTACAAGTGATATCAATATGGCATCACTTATGAAGCAACTAGGTCTGGAGATAATGGGATGTCCACACCTATGGAGTAACGTTTAGCGCGTCTGGCAGCGAAACCAGGTGGCCCAGGTTCGATTCCCGGTCGGGGCAAGTTACCTGGTTGAGGTTTTTTCCGGGGTTTTCCTTCAACCCAATTTGAGTAAATGCTGGGTAACTTTCGGTGCTGGATCCCGGACTCATTTCACCGGCATTATCACCTTCATCTCATTCAGACGCTAAATAACCTAAGATGTTGATAAAGCGTCGTAAAATAACCTACTAAAATAAAAAATAATGGGATAGGATGGCCAGTTCCTTTCCCCCTCCATTGCATACATCGCCAATTAGCTACATATTATACTAATCAAATTTCAGATACCGGCATTAACCTCTCCAAAAATGTAAGTGGGGAATACACGTATTATCCGTCTTCCAGTATGACACTGTTCTGTTTCCTTCAACTTAAGTATAGACTGGTATGACAACACTGTCATAAATGTGGGGGATTTTAGTGCCATTGTATAGGTTGATGTTGGTGTATTGCCATGTTAACATGCGCTGTCATTCAGTGTATTTTGATTGTGTGATATGAACAGAAGTAAGGAAAGTGAAATAAGATTGCGCATGGGTATATCTAACAGCGCACAGCGGACTGTGATTCAGTTCCAAAGCAAGGAAGGCACAGACTCCCAGTGAACATCTGGCGGCGCATTCTATTGCAACAACTGTTTCGGTTCCATTCGGAGGGATATCAGTTCCTATCCGAAAGTGTTGCCACTGATCAGACGTGGCATCTGTGATTTGATCCCGCAACAGTGGATGAATATGGATCACCTAAACCGAAAAAAGCTCGATTACATGACATTTTGTCACACTAACAGTTCATACCAGCATACTTTTGGTCATACATTCAATACATAGCAGTGGATTTTTGGTCATATACTCAATACGTTCCAGTGGGCTTTAGGTCATATAGTCATACTCAATGCGTACCAGCCTACTGGAGTAAAAGTATAGGCAATATACAGTTGATTTATTTCAATACCTATTTACAGTTTTGCTGTCTCTGATTCAGAAATTACCAGAATTAACTTAAAAAATTCCGGAAACGTTGTGGCCAAGAACCCATAAATACTGGGTGATATTATCCTCATCACGATAATCTTGATAGCGAGACACACAATGCTCAAACCGCTTATCAACATCGTCATAATTCTTCTTTACAGATGATTTCCCACTTTGTAATTTCTCCGCATCCCGATTAATCCCGGTAGCCTGCAGTGGCGGCTCCTGCATGTTTCTTAAGAGGAGGAAAGAAGTTAACAGCGCAAAATGACACCTTCTTGAGAGAAACACGCTACAAATTAGCCTACATGCATACATTTAACACCAGGTAGTGTTAGGGTTGGCCTTCTCTTTCGTATAGCAATAATCTGTTGAGTTTCCTAAATTGTCCAAATATGTTTTCACTTCCATTCATTGGTTGATAATTGCACAAATTAACAATTACAAGGAAATTCACAAACTCGCAGCATTTTTAGCGCGCACTACAGCATCACACGTGTTGGTAGAGACTAGCTACTAACATACTGGATGTTCATTTCAAAGTGTGTCATGACGTCACTGTTGTTGGGTCACCGATTTGAAGCGAGTTTCAGTTTATATGTTAGAGAAGTTGCCTATTATTTAAGGCGTTCTTCAATCTGAACTTGAGAATGTGTACGGTATAACTTGAACGTCGTAGCAACAGATGGCGGTCTGTACGGTCTATGTGCTACCATAACCTCTTTCGAACTGTGTTTTGCGCCGGCAAGTCGTACGCAGGGTATTTGTTATCATCGGTTGCGTATGGTAACATTCCACAACACAAATTAAATGCTCCGTGTCCATGTTGACCGTCGAAGTTAATGTCAACAAATACGTAAGTAATCGTCTTAACCCTCTCCCCATATCTCGACAGTACGTATTTCCAAACAGTTCACATTCCTCCCACTACCGGCGTTACCGTACGTATCGGCACGTACTCTTCAGAATGAACGCCGTACTTGCTAGCCAACTTCTCTGCCTCTTAGATTATACACCTGAGCTGCGGAAGTGTAGGAAGATTGAATTCTCTAGGCTCATCAGCTAGTCACATGACGGCATGCAGCGAGCCAAGACATATTTTGAACTGAACACCCAGTATAACCAGAACCGTTTTACGGAAGTGGGAATGAGAAATAATCTGTTAAGAAAGCGAGAACACTGCACCCACTCACATGGTCTGTGTTGCTACATGTACATTTTACAAGTTCAGTATCACATGCTTTTGAAGAATGTCAGTTCTTGTAAAGTCATACTACCATTATTGCTCAAAGCTGCAAGTGGCGATTAATTTTTGGTGTTAAAAATAATGTAGTTTGGAGTACTTTCAATTTCAAATATATTTGTACAAAACTGACAACTTGGCTGTTATCCTATCTAGTAGACATTGAATGGAAGTGAATTTCAGGGGCCAAAAAGATCTTCGATACTGACGTAGATACTAACGTAGAACTACTTTATCTTTGTTTTATATAAATCTAACTTCAACTTTGAGATATCCTCGAAAGTTTCAAACCATGAGTAGTTGCTTATTTAAAATGCAATGAATAATATATTTTGATTTATGATTTTAAAAATGTTTGTATGGTGTTTTTCATAGCTTTGCGTTAAAACTGTTTTTATTGTGTCTCCTCCTAGATGTGTTATAGTCTGGTTGAATGCAGCATCGTTAGATGGCAGCGGTAGCGAGCTTGCTGCAAGACCAGTTGGTTTCTATTTCCCGCCCATGCGCTGATTCAGAGGAGGATCTACTCCCTATCCGTTCATTTACTTGCTTTAAAACTCTGCTTCTTTCTCTGGCCGCTAGTGCGCTGTTGTCTATGTGTGTTAACTGCAGGAAAGGAGGAAAGGATTTGCTTTCCTCCACACAAACAATCTCGCATCTTTCTCACAGTTTTCTAGCGGCACATGAGCGCGCGTCGTTTAAAAATCGATCAACCGAGGTTTTCTTATACCTGTGAACTTAAAAATTATCGAATCTTCCTCGAATTTCAAGGCATATATTTCTTTTGGTATTTACTTTCAAAAGAATAAAAATGTGAGAAGGACGTTCCTCCCTTCCCTCCCCCGAGAAACCGCCACTGATAGCCTGCATTTCTAAGTAATTACGGTACTCAAGAGGACAAAATAAAGACGGATGATCTTTCAAACTACCGTACCTTATAAATCTCATTATGCTATGCTTTGTATACAACAGGAGACGTAAAAGAGTCAATCCTGTGAAGTTACTTAGGAAACGTACACATTTGTACCAGTAGCATTTTTATTTGTGTGACGAAATGTCCCAGTGATTTTCTCTTTTGTGACGAAATGTTCCAGTGACCTTTTTCTTTTGTGTGGCGAAATGTCCTAGGTGCGAGTTTTCAGGGACTAAAAGTCCCGTTTCAAAAAGCTCATTCCGCCGCCTGATTTAGAAAGCCCTTGCTGACAGTCTTTGTTAACGAGCAGGGTCTCCTGTTGTTGAACTGGCCGAAACCAGGTAGCATCATCCTTGGTACCCATTACTGCGAGTTCTGCATGCTTTAGGAACAGCCATCATGTTCAATTGTCGAGGAGCGTGTTTTCGGAGAATTCTTCATGATGCAACAATTCAGATTGTTAGATGGAACAGCCCCTATACAGTTGTGATTTGTTACCTGAAGACTTCCATATCTTTCGACCAATGAAGATTCGTTTGAAGGCATGTCGGTTCAACTTCAACCAGTAAGTGAAAACACAGTGGAACAGTTATTTCAGCAGAAATCGGCAAGATTATTTGCATCTGTTACCGAAGGACTAGAATACCTTTGGGATCATTACCTTAATGCTAGATAGGACTAGTTCTAGGCCCAACTGGCCCTATGACATCTATACAAGATATAAGTGTAATAACCCTGCAGATTTTCATGTTGTATGTAACAAAAATTGTAACCTCATATTGTGGAGAGTCCATAGTTTTCTCAGAAAAAATAATGTTTCTTCCGAAATGTTTAACATCCTTTTATTCAGTAACTATTTCGAGTAGGATCGTGATTTTTGTCCGTATCGACAGAAAAATCTAATAAATAATCATTTATTCTTCTGGCGTATTTCAATAGCGTAGACGGTTTTCGTCTAAATTTAATTTTAAAACCACTAATTTCAAGCCACTGACCGATGCGACCAGCTTGCAACATTGTAGGCAAAAAGAGAGATGGGAGGTAGTTCACTAAGGCAGACAGACCTGAGTTCGTTGACCTCTTACATCTGTATTACGAGAAGAAGGAGGGGGCGATGTTGACAGACTCCTGGAACTTCCAACTCAATTTTCTAATTAACTCTGCATTTAACCACAAAAAGGGATATAGATTTTCTATTAATTTAAGTGTATCCTATCGTCCTTTTCAGTCTGCAAGGTTATTTCACTTCCATCCTGTATATAGACATACATATTTTGACAAATTGTATGAAAGTATGAGTTGTATTTCATTTGAAGGAAATATTAACTGTACTAAGCCAAGGAGATTGTCATTGACTAGTGAAGTAGAAACTTTTAGGAATTGGATATTCTAATATTTATCTTTGTGATATTTATTAAATGAGATAGGAAATAATAATTTCCATCTTTATTAGAATTTAAATATGTTATGTATGTGTATATATACATATATATGAATATTTAAAACCATTTCCTTGCATTTTCGCTAGGTCGTATAGGATTTTATTTTATTTATTTCCCCCATTTTAAGTGAATACATAATTTCAATTCAAAGTACATTAAATATTAATCAGCAGTTGATTTAATTAACGCTTTTAGATGCAAGTTGTTGAACTTCGAAATCCATCTTGGACGAAATATTATGACAGACATATTGTCTGAAGTCCTTTGTGAGAGATAAGATTGTTTTAAATGGCGTATATCAATGACACGTGAACATAGCTTTTACTTCCGTTAGGAGTTGATTGTCCTTTAAAATCCACCAAATATCTCGAATCCAATGCCATCATTTAACCACTACAGCACTGAGTATGACTAAAATCAATCAGGACTTTTAAAATACAGGTGTTGATCTTATTCTATTCAGTCTAGGGTTGTCCAGACAACCGAAAATGCATTAAGATAACGATTGTATGTTTTTCATTCTTTCCGATTCGATTTCTAATTATTTTACTATTTATTATTGACATTTAATGACAAGGGTGAAAACCCCTTTCAAGCTAAATTTATTAATTTATCATAACGAAAACACGATATTGTTCCACGAACTCAAATAAATATAAAAGAGATAAAAGAAAGCTTAAAATAAAAAGTATAGAATTAATATCATTACCCAAAAAAATAACACAGAACATTCATGTCTTGAAAAACCTGAACCCAATAAAGCCGAATAATATGTCATTATTAAATAGCTATTACTAATAATTATAAAATAATAATTAAAGTAACTAACTAACTAGATCAATGTCCATAAACTACGACAAAATCTTAGGAAACAAGAGTACGACAAATGGTGTGCGCTTCCACATAAAGGAAAAGGTGTTATTTTATTTCAAGAATATACTCCCGGAAATAAATGGATTTTTTCTAAGGAGGGTCTATCTTCCTCTGAATGGCGGGACGCAATTAAGATGAATGCTAACGTAGCACCAGTGAGAAGTCTTCATGGGAGATCCTTGGACGGTTTCCGTTGCAGATACTGCAACGAGATTGAAACCTTAGCACACGTCCTAGGATCCTGTCAGCATGGAGAACTCCTGAGAAATTCACGCCATCATAAATCCGAAAACTAATAGCACAAGCCCTTAGAAACAAATCCTTCGAGGTCCATGAAGAGGTGCACTGCGTTGCGTCTGAAGGCGGCGGAATTAGAAGAGCGGACATCGTGGCTCTAGACAAGACTAATAGTAAAGGCTTTATACTGGACCCAACTGTTCGATTTGAGATGAGCCAGACCCAACCATCCGAGATCAACAAAGAAAAACAACAAATTTATGAGCCTACTATTCCGTATTTTCGAGAAAAATATCAGTTGGAAGGCACCTGGGAAGTACATGGTTTAATGATTGGAGCGAGGGGCACCATCCCACGATCAACTGTAAACACTATCAAAACATTTGGAATCCATGACATCATTCCAAAAATAATTACTTCAACCATTAAAGGGTCTGTGGCAATTCTGAAAAATCATTTATACGGAATATCATAATACCCCCCCCCTTTTTCTATTCGTTAGTGTGTGATTGTTACAAATATATGTACAAATTTATTATTTCTTAAACTTAAGCTCCTAGTTCACATTTCAATTTGACTCATCTATCTTACTGTAATCATTACTATTCTTATATGTGTGTTATTCTGTGTTTTTGGCAACCCAGGATGCCTGGGGAGACTATTTCTTGAAATAATTATAAAATCAGGAAATAAGAAATATTAAATAATTCGAGAAGTTGATACAGCGTACGTTAATTCAGGACAATTTAATGTAGAAGTAAGAACACACAGAATATCTGAAAAAGGCTGAACGGATTTTAATAAATGGCCCTTTATTTTGAAGCTTGGAACCCAAAGTTTTTCGGAAAAATAGTAGTTTTCAATGAAATGTCAATTTTCCTACATCATTTTCCTTTTTTCCAAAATCCATCTTTCGTCAGATTTGAGAACTAATTAATTGCATTCACGGCCTACTTGATGTTCGCTTCCTTAAGCGAAGCGAGTATCAAGTCGGCCGTGTTGCATTTCAGAATGAAACAAAACACACACTACAATAAACAATAGGCTATTACACGAAGGCCATGACCTACAGGATTGCTGACATAGAGTTCAGACGGCTCAGATTCTTTCCCATCATAATGCCAATAAGTCGATCTTCATTTGTGCAATTTTTTGATAACGTATAAAAAATAATTTACAGGTCTGATTCACTAGTCTGTAGTTTTCCGAGTACAGCTGTGTATTGGATTTTAAGAACAACAAAACTTAAGAATGTTTGATGACATTATTACCATTAAAATGAAATATTATTATCGTTAATGCAACACATAATGCTATACTGATATATGAAAGTGAAACCTTTTGGGGCTTTATCTAAGTAGACGCAGGGGAAAAAATATTTTATATTAGATCTTCATTTCTATAATTTATTGAGTAACGGCTATAGGCCTATATAAACTTATGTTACTGAAAACTATAAAAATTACGTAAGGTAACAATATTGTTATTAAAAATGAAATACTTTTGCAATTATTAATCAAGTGGTGTGGGTCCTTTTCATACATGTAATGGCAGTGTGATATAGATATTTATATGTCTGATTCTCTAACTTTCCTTGGTAGCAATTGAGTCATGCTTCCTATTTAGCTGCGTCTTTAAACTACATCAAAATTAATTTCATATTCCTTTGGTTTAATTGATTAGATTTGTGATCGCTGCCAAGCATATTTTGTTGTAGGGAAAATAGCATGTCATTCCACTTCTCGCTACCGTGATGAGTAAGTTTATTTCCCGCAACCAGCAACAAATGAAACACTGAAACTGCTAACGATTTACGATGGACAATTTTATTTAGGGCGCATATAAGATTCTACAACTCTGACATATCATTCGCCTCATTTTCCACATCTCAGCAATAAATTCCTCACAACAGTCTATATTACAGAAAATATACGAAATAACATTCATTGTTACACAAATTAATCCAGCAGTACTTGATAGATTAGTATTGTCTGAAAGAAGCGCAAAAAATTACAATTCATAAGAAAAGACCAAAAGGTATTACTTATTGATAAAATAAGAGGCCTACAAGATTTTGTAGTCTCTTGATCACCTCAGCAAGAGCTCTTAGTGGGAAAAAGTGATTCTGCCCTCTACATTTCAGGGTAGTTCACGAACCATGCAGCAGCTATACCAAGATGCTAAGTCCTTTGTTCAAAGCATGACAAACCTTACATTTTCTTAACTTTCACATACAATCCGCAATGACCCGAAATAGCTACTGCAGTACTCCCACATGGAAAACCCACTAATCATCCTGACATTGTTATTAGCGATTTCGCGTTGAAACTCAAGAACTGAAGACGGATAAGTTCAAGGAAAAGTATTTGAAAAAAAAAAAACATTCAGAGGGAGTATGTTTCACTATTATGGAAGCAAATAACTATCAAAATGTCTGGTAATCTTCATTGAAAATAAATCTGAACAATTTTTATTTGAACTTTTTATGGACTTAGTTTGCAGCAATTGCTGCACAAGCCACTAGTTTAGGCCTAATTCTAATTTGAAAGAAGCGTATTTATTAAGGTCAAAATATTGGTCTTGTTGTGATTTTTTGCTACTTGCTCCGAGATGAAAACAAAGCTTGTTACAATAATCGATACTCTTACCTAATGACAAGACAAAACCGCAGTTATAGGCTTTGTTACATAAGAAGCGTAGCGTGACCCCCAATATTTGCGCAAAAACTTGCTGACCGCGAACACTTTGTCTCCGTTAATTCTTCGACGTGTCTGTTCCTGCACCGTGACTAATAGAGCACCACGTGCGGCACTTTCTAACTCAATAATTGTGTGTTTCATTACCAAACAGTCAGAAAGCGCGATAAAACAGTAAATCTTTGCAGCAATAAAGGGAAACCGGTGATAAATAGCGTGTAATATGATGCTCACCTACAAATTTTGCTCACTCTCACCTGTGGAATTGTAGAACTCTTCTAGGCTAGCAATTTTATTAAAATCTAATGCATCTTATAAACAAATTGGCTGGGAAACTGACTGAGAGCACCGACGTAGCTCAGGCAGTATCGTGTTTGCTTGCTGATCCGGAGTTGTGCTTAGCGTGGGTTCGATTCCTTTCTGGTCTGGTTATCTCGTTGGGTTTTTCCTGAGGTTTTCTGTAACCGTAACTCGAATGTCAGGTAATCTATGACAAATCCTCGACCTATTTCCCCAAATACCATCACGCGATCAACAATTCCATATACCCTAAGTATCCTACTAGTTGATACAGCGTCGTCAAATAATGAAGTAAAAAAGAACTTCTACATAGGACAGACAGGCAGATCGTTTCAAACACGTTACAAAGAACACATCACAGCCATAACAAAATTACAAAACACCTCCACATATGCAGAACACATCACAAATGCTAACCACACCCACAGAGACATCAACACAGACATGGAAATACTACACATCCAACCAAAAAGCCAGAAACTAAACACACTAGAACAATATGAAATATACAGACACACAAAAACACAGCCCAACGAAATTTTCAACACACACCTCAACTTCAAAACACACACACTCTTTGACTCTACACTATACCACAGGAACACACCCTCACAGGAAACAGAACAAGTGGCGCCAAGACCAACAACGATCAGTTCTGAAGATGATCCATAAATAGGTCGAAACATGTAAACGAGGTACGTTGAAATTTAACCAGGAAAGTCTTACCATACATATTCCGAAGTAAAAAAAGAATATTAAGATATATGGATTGTATGCGATGACTAAGAGGAAAATTGATTGGAGAATGCTGGGTTTGCAGTGAAAGATCTGCCCTTGGTCAGAATACTATGAATGAATGGAATTAGTAACAATATGTTTTTTATTCTCATGTTTTCTTCACTTTGGATATTTTAGTGTTGTATTATTTTCCATAAGATAGGGAGAGGAGAAAAGGAACTGGCCACCCTCCCAATTATCTCCTGGCCTAGTTGCCTTATGAGTGATTCCTCATTGGTATTACTTATGAGGTTGAGACCTCTCTTCGGACAGTTGACTATACAAGAAGATAGGAAGTTGGCATCTCTTTACAACCCCGAAACCTGGAGAACTGGGGTATTTCTGTTCAAGGTTTTGTTCCTCTAACCTTTGTCAAGTCATTAGGTAGACAACATGAAGAAAACTATTAGTAACCGAGATTGATTTTTTTTATGAGATACTTTCGAAAATCAAGGAGGAATAAAGTTAGAAATATGAGAATTCGAGAAATTGTGGATATTAAAAAATGTTTTATGTTTGAGGTGATAGAAGAAAGAATATTAAAATGATTTGGATATGTGAGAAGGACAAATAAAATACCAAAGATGATTCTGGAGTGGGAAGCAGAGCTCAACAGAAGACGGGGAAGTTCTAAGGTGCAATGAATGAAATATATGGGGCCTGAAGAATTACCGGTTACAGAGGGTTGGCTGAAGAAGACACGGATGATAGAAACTTAGAGAAAAACAGAATTTCTAATAGGGTGTAGGAAAAGCCCTGTAAGAAAAGTCCTAAAGAATATAAAAAAGGCTTTCACGGTGTTAAACTTGTTACGAAAATTTTGGGCGTTTGCTCCGTTTCATTGATCTACAGACATCCAAAGTTTTTGCGCTTCTTATCGGTATTGTCATCACGAAAAGCAAGAAAAGGAAGTAATTTTGTTGTATGTGTTTTTCTACAGTGAGAATAACTCTTGATAAAGAACACAACAAGTAATATTTACTTTTTCCTTGGATGCTCTTCTGATGGAGGCGATACGAAGCTCCTACTAGGTTATTTAGCGTCGATGAGATTGGTTATAGCGAGATGGTATTTGGCGAGATGAGGCCGAGGATTCGCCATAGATTACCTGGCATTCACCTTATGGTTGGGGAAAACCTCGGAAAAAACCCAAGAAGATAATCAGCCCAAGTGGGGATCGAACCCGCACCCGATCGTAACTTCAGACCGGCAGGCAAGCGCTTTAACCGACTGAGCCACGACGGTGGCTAAGTGGTTATTTAACGACGTTGTATGAACTACGAGGTGTTAACGTGCGTCGATGGAATTAGCGACATGGTAATTTGGCGAAATAAATCCGACTATTCGACACAGAATTACCTGACGTTTCACCTTATAATAATATTAATAATAATAATAATAATAATAATAATAATAATAATAATAATAATAATAATAATAATCCGTGGCGCTACAGCCCATGAAGGGCCTAGACCGACCAGCCGGCTGCTGGCCTCACGCCCACATGCCGAAGCAGAGGTGGACGATCATCCAACCAGAATGGAGGTATCGTGTGGTTAGCACGATGATCCCCCCAGCCGTTATAGCTGGTATTCGCAACCGGATTTCGCTACCTATCGTAGCTCCCCAAGTGCATCACGATGCTGGGTGAGCACCGGTCCCATACACTGGCCGAAATTTCATGAGAAAATTTCTTCCCCCATGAGGACTCGAACCAGCGCGCATTCCGTAACGCGAGTCCTAGGCAGGATGCCTTAGACCGCGATGCCACGGCGCGGGACGACGTTTTACCTTACAGTTCCTGAAAAACTTCAAAAATAGTCAATCTAGTAATCAGCCCATGCGGGATTCAAAGTCATGTCCAAGCACAGCCTGAGTGCATGAATCGCGTTCCTTAAACCAGAATTCGCCAGGAATTCATTACTTTTGAAAATCTCAAGAAGATAGAACACTATTGAATAATGGAATTAGTGCTTTCAAGTTGGGAGTTTATCTAATTTGATATTATATTGTAAATCGCAGATGAATTTATAGACCAAACGTTTTCATATAATTTCATCATTGGGGTGGTCTCTTTTAAAATATCATCAGTGGCCTACTAAAGACCTGAATTATCACATTATTAAGCAATGAAATGTCATTCAACTGACGTGCTTAACTGGACTTCCCAACTTAAAGTTCCTTCAGCATGTCTTTAACTTCTTCATGTGGCTGAGAGTCAAGGGATCAAATCCGAATGAAAATTGAAGCGGTGAGATCAATAACCATTCAAGTCCACTTCTGATCATTCATTTTTTGCAAATTTGAAATTAAATTTTGGATATTTCCACAAGTGTTACGACTATAAAAGTTGGTATACTACTTTGTCTTGATGTCTAAAATAACCAGAAATATTATATATGTTTTATACATTTTATTTTTACCGAAGTACATATGATATTTCCATGCAGATATTCTGAACTCGGGTTTGCAGCTCTACGTGCTGATGCTTTATCCACTAAGCCACACCAGATATACATTTTCTCTGTTCCATTACTCTTTCATCGTTTGATGACGCAGAATATCTGCATGGAAATATCATATGTACTTCGGTACATTAAAATATATAAAATATATATGAAATGCGTAAGTCACTTCGTGATTTAAGACGGCGCTTATTCCGTCGGATCCCGGCCAACTAGTCACTCATAACGAGTGCACCTCAGCACATGTGTGGACTTCGGTCCTACGTTCATAGACATCTATGACGTAGTGCAGAGGGCGGCCACTAGAGGGAACCCAAGAGTTGGAACTTAATCTGAGACGATTCTGTCCGACACCGGGATGGGTATCCGGTGTGGCTTAGTGGATAAAGCATCAGCACGTAGAGCTGAAAACCCGGGTTCAAATCCCGGCGCCGGAGAGAATTTTCTCCGTTCCATTACTCTGTCATCAGAAATATTACGTCCAAAAAATATTAATTAGGTAAGAAATAAAAAAAAAGTGTTTTGCATTATTCTCAAAACTTGTGTAAATGGACTCGAATGGTTATTGGTCTCACGCTTCAATTAGTTTGAAAAACAATATTTTATTTTTAATTTCCTTCCATGATTTATCATTTATTTAAATTATATAAAATTGGCCGTCGTCCATTTGTTGTCCCTATAATAGTGGGCTATCTGAATCATCTGTAACTAAGTTAAATTAAGGTCATAATATCAGCCAAATGACTCCAGGGTCTAGCCTCGAAAATTACCCACCATTTGCTCTTAATTTGCGAGAAAACCACGGAAACCATGTAACTTGTCTTAACCACAATTAGAACTCGGGTCCGCTTGTTTCACGATCATGCATGTTAACTGATTTATAATCCAATGAGATGTAGGGGACGGTGCATATCCCTGGAGCATCACTTGACAAGTACACATTGTAGGCTTTCCTATTCGTGATTATTATTATTATTATTATTATTATTATTATTATTATTATTATTATTATTATTATTATTATTATTATTATTATTATTACTAGCCGTACCCGTGCGCTCCGCTGCACCTGTTAGAAATAAATATAAAGTAATTACATAATTAAAATAGGACGTTTGATCCAGGAAACATTCGTGTTTGATAGAAGGATAAATCGTTTAATATGTTACTTAATTTAAATTGTATTTAAATAATTAAAATGCGGTCATTTTGGTCCAGTGATCAATCATTTGGCGCAATGACAATTCCTTTAACATGTTTCTTAATTGCTATTACATGCAACCATAGTTTAATGAAGATTGACATATCTTTTAATTTTAATGTGTATACTTCATATTACTTGCTATATGTTTCAGAAGTTACTGTAATAACATTGTAGAATTATGTCCATCTAGAGAAACTACACTTTGCAATGGTGAAATAATAATTAAACAATTAATTAGCTTCCGATGTTACTTCATACAAACACTGAAACATTCTCTGTAGGCTATGTTTAATAGCTTTCGATTGTTGTTGTCCAAGGCCCCTTATAGACGAAGTCATTTGTTTTTATTTCAGTACAGCGCCTTAGATGGCGTTGTTATTGTAATTTTAAAAATCATTTATCTCATTAAATATCAGTCCTATCAAAATTTTGTATAGAATAAAATTTATCGGAAATTATTTTTGAAGAAACTTTTGTTATGTAACATTTTTCATGAAAATTAATAATAAGGGAGATATTTCGATTTATTTAATTCAAGCCCCCTTATAACCCCCCTTTTAAATAAAGAATTTTGAATTCCATATAGCCTAAAATCTAAGTTACAACGAACTTAATTTATATTCCAATTTTCATATAAATCGGTTCAGCCATTATCGCGTGAAAAGGTAACACACATCCAGATATACAGACAGACATACATACAAACAAAAATGTCAAAAAAGGGATTTTCGGTTTCAGGATGGTTAATTATACATGTTAACACCAATTATTTTTGGAAAATCGAAAATTAGCAGAAAAAGTTTGGCTACAGATTTATTATTAGTATAGATTATTATTATTATTATTATTATTATTATTATTATTATTACTACTATTATTATTACTACTACTACTACTAACATTTGCTCATTAGTATTATCAATTTCTTATGCTTCTTCACCACCTCCTCCATCTTTACCACTACCACCACCACGACCATCATCACCATCATAATCTTTATCAGTTTTATACTTGGAACTTTGAACATACTGATTGAAACCTCATAAGTGAAACCAATAAGACATCACTCATGAGGCAACTAAGCCAAGAGATAATGGGGTAGGGTGGCCACTTCCTTTCCTCCTCCATTGCATATATCGCTGACTAGTAACATAATTCACTTATCAGATTTGAGATGTATGCAACAATTGTTCTTCCTCTGACACAAATCATCAAATGAGATAGATGCACTATCTGATACTAGAACCTCAATCAGAGGCGAACATTAACAATAAAATTTCGAATTAAAAATATCACGAATTATTAATAAACTAACATTTCAGGCTCACAAATTACAAAATTGTACAAAAATAAAATTATACAAAGATCTAGATCTTCCTGTAGCATTGTGTATTAATGAAAGTTTGACTATTACAGCCAAAAATAAGTAAAGTCTCAAATCTATCGAAATAAATTTTATGCGAAAACAGCAAACCAAACGTCGATGTTTTGGAAGAACTGAAAGTATTGCCTATTTAAAAAATAGCAACATAAAATGAGGAGTTGAATTGAACATTTAAAGCGAATATACAGATCAAAATTCCCAAAATTGATAATGGAATATAAGCCTGCTTCAAATGGAAGAAGAGAACAGTGGCCATCAATGAAGAAACTGACGGATGGATTCTGAGGCCAGAAAGGTTCAATAGTGATTTAGATACAGGGACATCATTTTATTTTTACTTGCATTTTTATTGTATCTGCATTTTTGAATATACTTCACTCCCACCCCTTCACTAATGTCCTTGCTCCCGTCAGACACACAAACTTACGGCCGCTGTTGCATTCAAAGTCTTCAAGCAGTGAAGTAAACACTGCAGTGTATAGTGTGTTTCATAAATATGGTTGCGTTTTATATAGAAGAAAGAACCTATATTAATAATATCGTACTAAAAAATTATATTTAAGAAACGATAAATTCAATTTCAGAGAATATGCTTCAAAATGTTTTTAATAATATGCGTAAAGAATTGAAGCCTGCATTGTAATGAACGGCAACCATTTTCAGCAACTTGTTTAAAAATTCAGATTAGCTTATTTTGAATTGAGGTGGCTAGAAGCAAAGGAATGCTAGTGACATTTGTAATAACATGAGTTAAGTGCAGCCAGTGTAAGCAAAAGTATCTAAAATTTTAGTGGAAAAGGGATATTTTAATCGCATCACACATTAAAATTTAAATAAAAATTTCACCGATTTTACGAAAGCTTAAATATTTAAACCCCATTTTCTCAAAAGTAACTTAAGTTCGCTTACAGCCCTTTACTTATGACCCCCCAATTTAAATGCACCCTCTATATTGTATGTTAACATCAGTAATTAATATGCTAAATAAAGTAGACATTACATAACGAACATAGCCGCCTGAAAAGTTGAGTTTTTGAAAAAAAATGTTACTACTCTACTGTATTTTGATAAATTCCGTAAAAGTGATGATCAAACTGAAAATCGTAATATCGTATTTCCCTACAACATAAATGGATACACTACTTTTCTCTCCTCCTATAGCTAGTAAAATGATTTGTTTACATACTGCACTAGTAACATCAAACTCCTGTAATGGAAGGGGGTAACAGTGTTTGCGAGTATACCCAGGTTAATGTTAAAAATGTTGGTAAAAATAAAGTGATCTCCCTGTAGAAATAAAGTGATCCGTCTTGACTGGACTTGATACAAGCCTATAGCTCAATTATTATGTAATTATCATTGCCATTATCACATTTATCTTTATTGTTACACTGAATTAATAGTACATTATGCAACGAGACTATAATGGTAGTAATTAAGACGCAAGTTTGTTTGTTTATGAAACAAGCGCAAGCGAGTTTCATAATTTTCATACGAGCGTCTTAATTACTGTACCGTTATAGGCAAGTTTCATACGACTTTTTATGCTCGACCATATTTATAACTTGAAATTATTCAACATTAGGTCTTGTTATGGTTATGTGCAAACTGACCTGAATTGTGAGATGTGCGCAGACGCGAAAGTATTGATTTTTTCCGAGGCCGAATGTCATTGACCTTGATAGAGAATAAGATGAACATTACTCTGATATAACCTGGAAATTGATTTAGAATTGAAAAACGAGATGACAAATTGAATTTATTTGAATATTATTTACAATTAACGCTAATTATTATAGTGACAGAACATAACCTTCTGCGACAGTATTGGATTTGCAGCCTCCGTGTCTCTTGATTGCATATCCGAGAATAATCGATACTTACGGTTTTATAACGGTACAAAGGTGATTTTTCATTGGCTGAACACCTGAACTTTAATGAATAGGTGTACTTTAATGAGGTGCATTAAAGGGCTACTGCCAGGTATATAATTACTACATTTCGGCATGGTCGAGCATAAATTATTTTAATAGTACGATGAAAGAGTAATGGAACGGAGAAAAATTCTCTCCAGCGCCGGGACTTGAACCCGGGTTTTCAGCTCTCTCTAGAGGGAACCCAAGAGTTGGAACTCAATCAGAGACAATTCTGTTCGACGCCGGGGTTGTATCCGGTGTGGCTTAGTGGATAAAGCATCAGCACGTAGACCTGAAAACCCGGGTTCAAGTCCCGGCGCCGGAGAGAATTTTTCTTTGTTCCATTACTCTTTCATCGTATGATGACGCAGAATATCTGCATGGAAATATCATATGTACTTCGGTACATTGAAATAATATATGATATGCGTAAATCACGAAGTGATTTAAGACGGCGCTTATTCCGTCGGATCCCGGCCAACTAGTCACTCATAACGAGTGCACCTCAGCACATGTGTGGACTTCGGTCCTATGTTCATAGACGTCTATGACGTAGTGCAGAGGGCGGCCACTAGAGGGAACCCAAGAGTTGGAACTCAATCAGAGACAATTCTGTTCGACGCTGGGGTTGTATCCGGTGTGGCTTAGTGGATAAAGCATCAGCACGTAGAGCTGAAAACCCGGGTTCAAGTCCCGGCGCCGGAGAGAATTTTTCTCCGTTCCATTACTCTTTCATCGTATGATGACGCAGAATATCTGCATGGAAATATCATATGTACTTCGGTACATTGAAATAATATATTTTAATAGTGTTGAATATTTCATAATTGCATATACTCTGTTGTAGAATTTTCAGAAAAAGAAACAGAAGTTTGACTTATGCAAAAAGCTCTCCTATTCAAATAATAAATTCGAAACAAGTTTATATCATTTCCACGCTGAAAGATTGCATACCTGTTTCAATTATCGAATTACCACAGAAAGTAATTTCTGCTAATACAGTTTTTATATCTCAAATTATGGAAAATATGTTATAGCCTAATTTTTATTCATGAACTTTCTGATGTATTAATAATGATGATTTTATTTTAATAATGATTTATTTGATTCGGCAGACTTAAGGCCGTAAGGCCTTCTCTTTCACTCAACCAGCAAAAAGTATTGTGAGATGTTTCAAGTAAAAAACGCCTAATAGAGAACAATAAATAATAGAAATTATAACGTTTCGATAAAAGTAATGGCATTTATTTCAGTTCTTTTCGGCCATAAAGTGTGCATGCATATAATCTAATCTTTCACGAAGGAATACATACATGTTCTTTATCTAAAATCACCTGAAAAACTTGTTTTGTAAACACGAGTTCTTCTACTACATGTTCAACGGGTTGAGAAAAAAGAAAGTGATCTCAGATACAAGAGCACTCAATGCAGAAGCCTCAGTAAGTAAATTCTTATGAGCGTGTTATGTTAACACTCCTTTTCAGTATTTCCTTTTTTAGTTGTTTTAACACCACTTTCGACTTTACAGATTATATTTTATCTCAGACTTTGCTAGAACTGAATTGCAAAGACGAACAGAAAAATAATAATTGTTAGCGATGAAAGCGTTATCACAGTTATTTTGTTTTCGCAACTTTATCTCATAAAAAATAAAATTATGAATTATCTCAATCACGTTGGTCATTTTCAGAAATTAAAAATGTGGTCGTTGTTGTATTAGGGATGGACGACATTTCTTGAAGAAAAAGTTAACTTAAATTAATGCATTGCTTCACTTTTTAACGTGCCTTGCATGCTCGTAAATTTATTCCAACAAGGATGCAGAGCTGTTATTCCAGCTTGTCTTTGTTGTCGTTGAGATTCTGTGATACAACTTTCACATCCTGATCTGTTCGAAATTTCACTCCAACCAGTATCCTTTGAACTGAGGAAAAGATGCAAGTCTGAAGGAGCTTAATCTGGTAAATGAAGTAGGTGTTTAAGCGGATTTGGAAAAACAGCTGTTAATTTTACACTTCACAGGTACAAAACTGGAGTATTTTGAAAGTAAAGACTGCAATCATAATAGTACATTATGCAACGAGCCTAAAATGATAGTAATTAAGACGGGAGTATGTTTATCTATGAAACGAGCGCAAGTGAGTTTCATAATTTTCATACGAGCGTCTTAATTACCATTATAGGCAAGTTTCATACGAATTTTTATGCTCGACCATATTTCTAACTTGAAATTATTGAGAAGTATTCATTTTATTCGTATCTGACTGGAGAGCGGAGATGACCTTGTGCATAGCTCGTAAATTGTGAGATGTGCGCAGACTATTGATTTTTTCCGAGGAACAATAATGTCACTGACCTTGATACAATCTAGAGAATAACTTGAACTAATTTTGATATAACCTGGAAATTGATTTAGAATTGAAAAACGAGATGGCAAATTATACATAGGTAAACCAGCGAATAGGGATTATAAAGAATGGACACTGAGCGAATTTTCCTGTGTTTTGTTTCTCTGTGCGCCAGCGGCCAGTTCCACTTTCAAGCGCTAGAGGTAGTGTACTCGAGCATACGCTAAGATAATAATTGAGAATAGAATTAAGGCACAGGATCCAAACATCGCCTACCTTATTGCATAATCCAGTAACGCTTTGCTTCAAATAAATTCAAGTTAACAGCTTTTCCTTATTTCTCAGTGACAAACTAGTTGTAATAATAATATTTTATATTTCAGATATCATAAATTATATTATAAAATAATATAATACATTATAAAATTAAGTATCGAATTCGTTTAATATTTGTATATAATATAATATAGGTATATGGTTTTACTTCTCGTAAGAGTTTTTTTTTTTTTTTCATTTTCAGCGCTATCAAATCATTACACATTTTAATTGTTGTTGGGGTCAACGTCTGAACTCTCATTATAAAGGAACTCTAGAGTCTAGACATTACAGTTAATGAAGGATTTATTATTTTATGGATCCAATTTATTTTATTTGAGTACATAATGTACCTAGATGTATTAATTGTATGTGTTATATTTCCGCTGTGTCGACTGCTAGCTGGTGTGATATCAGCGCCAACTCTAGGAGAAAGCAGAATCTGACGCTCTAGCTGGCTTGAAGGTCATTGAAATCGGTCCGGCTACATCAAAGGTACCGACGCGAAGTGTCCATTCTTTATAATCCCTATTCGCTGGGTAGACCTTCTTACATTATATGCACACATACATTTTAAAATTTATTTTACATGTTTTTTAACTTATTTATTTCCCTCATTCATTTTTCTCTTACTTTCTAAAGGTATGTTCCTAAAGATCTTATTATCTATTCATTTGTAATTCTTGATAGCGTATTGTATACCTGCCGCCGCGAGAATAAATGTTGATGCAGCCGAGCGTAACTAGAACGCCATGATCGCATTGGTAGAAAAGGTGGGTGGGGTAAGAAGGGGTAGTAAGACAGTCGCTATGAGAAGCTACAGTTCTGCAGGTCTGGCCTAATCCATAAAACTTTAAGGCCCGATTGTATAAACCATTTAATCTTAGATCAGAGGTTAAATTGATCCTTGTTTCAGCTGAATTTGGAATTTTGTGTTGTATAAAGTCTAATCTGAGATTAATTTGTTTCAAACTAAAGTCAACTTTCACTGAAGAAATTTCTCCGATTAAGTTAAATGATCCAAGTTCAGTTATTTCTTTTCTGTTTGAAATATACGAGTGACAGATTGTGCAAATAAAATATCCATTATTATTAATATTAATAGATATGATAGGTACATTTATATATATATTTCTTTCAATTTCTTGCCTTAATACACAAACAATCTTATATTTTATAAGGCTGTATCGTGTTCAGCAGTATCAAATAACATAACCTATAATTATATTATGTTTATAACAATCATTAATTATTAATGGATATGATAGGTACATTCATAAATTTTCAGTTAACTGTATTACTAAACGAAAATTGTCGTTTTATAAAGCTTTATTATGTTTAGCAGTATCAAACACCATAACATGATAACAACTCGGAGAACAGTCAACCTTCTTCTTATTGTCCGCCATTATTTACATTGCACAAAAAGTGTCTCCAACAGAGTGTACGGAAAGTCGCCAAAAAGTAGTTGTAAAGTCGCTAGATTTCTCATTATCAGCAAAGAAAGATTAAATTTTGTCACTATGGGGTGCTGAAAAGGTCACTAAATCCCTATTTAAGCAATATAAAAGTTAAAAGAAATTTTTGTTGAAAAAGAGTTAAAGTCGCTATATTGGCAACACTGAACAAACCTGTCCGCGCATCACGTATTTCACCTATTTATGCGATGTTGCCAAATCCTTTTCAGTGAACTTAGATTGCATTTGAACCAAGATAATTTGATCGCAGAAAAGTTTTATACAATAGAAGAAGTGTCTGAACTCGGTTCACTTTTCGATCTTCGATCAAAGTTGATCTTTAGTCAGGGAGTTTTATACAATTGGGCCTAAGTCAACTTATAGACCATTCGTTATCTCGTAAAACCGAAAGAAACCGTTATGTTCTAAAGACAAACAATCAATCAATCTGGAATTTCATTATAAGAAGAAATCGCCATTTGCAACACGTCCAGTAACTGAGGTTTCTTTTGGAAAGGGGAATACTCGCACCATTACTATGAGAGAATGTGCATACAACGCAGCCTAGGTGTCACACATTACTGTTGACAGAAAACAGAACATTCTATCCTCTGAAAGTGATCCAGGGCCGGAAATAGGCTATCATACTCATTAGCCAATATCTGTGACAAAGTTCAATGATCTTCAGGTGTTATGTCAGTTCTGTGGTCCGTTAGCTAAAGCATTCTAAAAGAACATCAAGACACAACCCGACATCGAATACGATGATTAATTCAACTATTGTGAAAGAGGAGCAGGAAATGATGTGTTTATAACATGGTGCATCATTATAGTTTAATCATTATTGGTATGTCAGACTATGATTACTCCTTTCTCGTTTCTCAGAACTTTGATCATGATGATTAATTCAACTATTGTGATTATGATGATTAATTGAACTATAGTGATTTTGATTATGATTAATTCAGCTATTGTGATTATGATGACTATTACACTTTTACTACGTCACACTACTTTCGACCAATAAAACGGTACGAAAGGACGTCTTTCAACCAATCATGGCCGCTTACCGCACAATTTTATCGCGTCCCTAGCATTTGTTTAATTTTATCGCGTCCCTAGCATTTGTTTAATTTTATCGCGTCCCTAGCATTTGTTTCTTTGTTTGCCAACATTTGAAACTGCGCTGGTCTGGACGTCAAAAAAATATATATATATATAATTAGAAACCACTCCAGTCGATGCACAGCAGTTTCAAATATGACTCGCATTGGCATTCAAGAACAAGAATTAATAAAAATCACTTATCATACCTATGCATCTTCTGAAATACGATTTACAAATAAATGAAGAGCACCATTCGGAAATCCTGAATAAATTGAATACACCATGTAGGCCTAAATCAACGAGTTCCACTTCTATTACGCACACGTCCAATATAACATCAATTGATCCACCAACCACATTCAAATTTGAAAATTGTACATTCAATAATTATTCCTTTTAAAATTATTCATGTTTATTTTTTATGTCATCGTCGTTAATTAAAACTTTTCTAACACTCGTGTACAGTATATTAGTTAGGTTATGTTATAGCTTCTGCTATGATATTACGGATAGTCACGTATCAGAGATTGTTTAATATTAAGATTTATTGAAATTCATCTGTCAAGTGACGTTGATTACTGGGATTCGGATAATTGAAGTGGAATGTTGCATTTTAATAAAAATAAAACTGAATCAACAAAGTCTTCTTGACTAGTAACATTGCCATCGTGTATAATAGATCGAGAACTTATCGACGAGAAGGCATTGCTCACTACTGCCATCTAGCATGCATCTAGCGTAATATTTGTAATGTTGAGATGTAATGATAATACATTTGAAGACAGTTGTATTTTCGTAAGTCAATTAATATTTTATTGTATTGGAGTACTTCGTTACTTCTAATCTTTATATACTTTCTTCTAATCGTGTAATAGTCAATTAAATCCCACTCGAGTTTTGATTTTCTCTAGATAAATCAAAACCTCTAGTGAGATTACTGTTGATAAATTCAACTATTGTGATTATGGTGATAAATTAAAATATTGCGATTTCAGTTATTGTGAAAGTACAGCAAGAAATATTGTGTTAATAACATTGTGAATCATTATAGTTTAATAGTTATGTAGGACTTTGATTATACTTTCTTTGTTTCTCAGGACTTTGTTATATCATTGTAAAAAGTTACGTTAACGTGCATTGTTGAAAAATTAATGCAACAAAAACTGGTTTAAAGTCAAATGTTTGATTCATAAGTTCAGAGCAGATACCAGTGCAACATTTCTACATTGAGATGAAGACAATGAAGTTAGGCCTAAACAAGCTAGAAACAAAGGAGAAATCCAGACATTTGTAAAGAAATTGTTTTGAAAGCTAAAGAGAAAGAAAAGCGAAATAAAGCTTGATGTAGTGGTTAAAACCACCATCCAGAAACACACTGGTATCTTGTTAGAGTTGGGCGTACTGGAAAATTTTCATTGCTAATTTTGAAAATGTAAATCAGCATGTGAAGAAAGGATTTTCATTATGAAAAAAATATTTCTGTTTTGAATCCATAGGAAGACGACGAAGTGTACGTACATTGAAGAAAGAAAGTCGTATTAGTCAAGAGGATCTACAAGGTGTTCTTGCATATAGTCCTATATATGCGCTTAGTAGAACCCTTGTAAGGCACCGACTCCCTGTACTGCGAAGAATGCGAACAAAGGACAGAAAGTGTCGTGTGATTGCTCTCATGAATTTGAAGATGCAACATTATGAGGTCTCGTCCATGTAGTATTGGCACATTTACTTAAAATGTATTTCTTTTTTAATGGTTATTAAGCAGAAAAGTTTATCTTTATAAGTATACAGTGAAACCTGTTCAAATCGGAACCTGAATAATCCGGAATCCTGTCTATTTCGGAACAATTTATTGGTACCGGCGAAATTTGTATTTATGTGTAATTTTTCCTGAATAAAACGGAAACTGTCCAACGCGGAAACGGAAACTGTCTGCTACTGTTCAAAACGGAAACAATATTTTGGACACACTATATTTTGAAACAGCGTGTAATTTCAAGGAATATACGAAATATGTAGGTCACTAAGATTAAAAAAGTTTTCTTTGCAAAATCTACAGGGTACGAGGGTATGTTGGCCTGTCGGTCATAAATTTTATTACCCTGTTGACTAGGCAGACGAGTCCCTTCAAAGATTTTCAATGTTTCACACCCGTATACTGTCGTAGCTAAACAGAGCGCAAGCGTAGTGATTTCCAGGTGAAAAAAGTTGCATAAAATGTGGCATTAACATTAAGTGATGAAGTAAAAGTTATCGAGATAAAGGAAAATTAGAAACAAAGTCTATGTGAAATAATATTGAAGTACAGTTGTGGAAAACTCAGGTGTGACACTTTAAAAAATAAAGATCATAATGAATGAGTGGCGTGCGGCCAATATCTTTGCACAAAAGGAACCAGAAAGCAACTGTTTTTGTGAAAATAAATGAACTGTTGTGGGAGTGGGTTCTTCATGATCTTTCAAAGAACAAGCCAATTTCTGGATCTGTTCTGCAAAGCAAGCTATTGAACTGGGAAAGAATTAAATAAACCAGAATTCAAGGCTTGTAATAGATGGCTCCTAGTACAATTAATTAATAATGTGCAGTGATATGCAGTACAGTATTACAGTATAGTGTTAGATATTAAATAGAATGAGATTAGTAAACTTAGTAAACTTTGAGTGAGTTATGATAATATTTATACAGAAAATGAGATTTTAATCAAGATGATTCACTAACGTAATGAGCGACAGAAAGCTGATTTAATGTGATGAGTGTTACATGGAATAGTTTGTACTTCTTGCAGTTTGCGGCACGCCATATTTTTTTTCATGTATATCAATGACAAAATATTACATTTTAATATCACACCTGAATAATACGGAAACCTGTGCACAACGGAAAAAAATTAGGACCATGTCACTTCCGTCTTGAACAGGTTTCACTGTATAAACGTTAATTCCATGATGTTTCTACATTTCCATTAGGGTAGAGTCTAGCCGCTAGACTCTTGTTTCAGTTGACTGCCAAACCCTGCTATATCCTAAGAATTCCTGCCATAACATAACCTACTACTTCTTGCTTTTATTTCCAAAACCTATTATGCTTCGCATTTGCCATATGTTTTGCATAATTAAAACATGACACACTGGAACTGAGATTTCTACGACGTTCTGTTTTAACATGTACAAAAATCAAATATTTCACATAATTATTCTCTTTTATAGAAGCAAATCATCAGATACCAGATTATGACTGTCACCATACATCTCTCAACAAACACGCTACACCGTCTCATAAACTCTTCAAAAACTAACTTCGCAACATAATAACACTCCACATCACTTCTAGATTGAAGACAATGTCCTATAATAGGCCTACAAAGAATTACTTCGGAAATCTTCTGATGTCACAATGTCACACAACACCCCTTCTAGATCGAAGACTGAAGTCAAATAAATTTGGAACACATTGCTAATATCCAATTATAACCCAGAAGATTACGCCTATTACAGAAAACATGTGACGTGTTATCCTTATTATTAATATTGTCTTCTTCAACAAACGTATCAACGCCTAATTATAACTATTAATTTCAGCATAAATTTAATGCAAGTGAGTCGATAATGTTATAATATTAGGTTCATATACTCGTACATCAATAAACCCGCAATTAAATTTCATATGACACAATGTCAAAGATGAATTAAATAAGTCTTCATATTTTAATATAATAACATGATATTATTCACAAGATGGAAGTATACCGATAAGTCGTTTGTCCCAAATAGATACCTTATTATTTGCTCATGATATTGTGTTTATGGCAACTTCAGAAGATAATTTACAACGTTTGGTTTACAACTTTAATCAAATGGGAGAAAGTTTCAACTGACAAATCTAAAGTGATGGCTTTTTTTTAGGAAAGGAACCAGTCCGTAGCAAAATATGCATCAATAATAAGATCATCGAACAAGTCAAAAATTTTAGTTAACTCGGTTACCAAATTTCATATGAAGAAGAAAAGGATTTGAATGAGAACAGAGCAATGGGGATAATTAATCAGATATTCAAACCAACCTTAGTACAAAAACACACGCGCACCAGAATTTATAAAACATTGGCCAGACCTATACTCTGTTTTGGTAGTGAAGCTTGAACGATTCGTAATATTGATTCACAAAGATTAACGGCGGCAGAAATGAAATTTATGCATCGTACAGCGGGATACATGAGAATGGATCACATTAGAAATTTTGACATTATGAAAGAACTGCAGATTGAACCGATTACGGAATACCTACAGAAATACAGACAAAACTGGAGATCATATGTCATCAGAATGCCTCGTTCTAAAATTCCACGCCAAATTTTAAATTACCATCCTGTGGGCAAGAGATCCTTGGGCAGACCGTTCAAGCGTTGGCAAGAAACCGTAACGGGCCACTAGGTCCAATACATGCAAGGATGATGATGATGATGATGATTATTATTATTATTATTATTATTATTATTATTATTCACAAGAATTTTTAATTTAATTTAAATAATGAATACTTGTAATTTTATATTAATATTTATATATTTATTTTTAAGGTTTTAACTTTATTGATATCAATGGTATGCAAAAACAGAGGTTATTGTAAAAAATATGGTATTTGATGATGTCGCAAGTAAAAGCGACGAAAACGGTCATACTAAGAATTAAATATGTAGTATAAAGGTTTTATACCTTATGTATGATATGTTAAGTCATTGATGCAACAATATTAAATCAATTTATTGTATTTCAAAGACTTATCGAAAAAAAAACTTCTTCAAAATGAACTGCAAAATTCTCGTATGTCGCCATCAGCCAAGATGTAACCCATGAATTTCGGTCTCTAACGACCAGCATGGTAATCAGAAGATCACCTAGGACGACCCAACCACAGGCATGATGCGCTAATATAAGATCGAGAATGAGATGAAGCAGCAAAAATCTAGCATAATATTTTCGAACCTGTTATTTGTCCTGGAAAGTTAAAGATGCAAAGGAGCACAGAAAAACCTCATTTGCAGTATTAGAAAACATCGTGACGCAGCATGTAAGAATGATCATTGCCTCGACAACTACATCAATCGTTTTCATCAGTCGACATCGAAATATTGTCCTTATAGTTTACAATGTTTCAGTTGAAATCTGGTAGAAGCATAACATTTTCTATACGTACTCTATTATATTCTTCATAAACCAGATTTGTTGGCCAGTGTATTGGAAATAATAATCGCACTTCTGTTTGTTTCCGCTATTATTTTATTATTATTATTATTATTATTATTATTATTATTATTATTATTATTGTCTGAAAATTAGAATTTATAAAACAGTTAGGTATATTACTGGTTGTTCTGTATGGTTGTGAAACTTGGACTCTTACTTTGAAAGAGGAACAGAGGTTAAGGGTGTTTGAGAATAAGGTGATTAGGAAAATATTTGGGGCTAAGAGGGATGAAGTTACAGGAGAATGAATAAAGTTACACAACAGAGAACTCCACGCATTGTATTCTTCATCTACATAATTAGAAACATTAAATCCAGACGTTCTAGGGCATGTAGCACGTATGGGAGAATCCAGAAATGCATATAGAGTGTTGGTTGGGAGGCCGGAGGGAAAAAGACCTTTAGGGAGGCCGAGACGTAGATGCGAGATTAATATTAAAATGGATTTGAGGGAGGTGGGATATGATGATAGGGACTGGATTAATCTTGCTCAGGATAGGGACCGATGTCTGGCTTATGTGAGGGCGGCAATGAACCTCCAGATTCCTTAAGAGCCATAGGTAGGGCCTATGCAATTATTATTATTATTTTGATTCCCTGACCCATAACCTAGCTGAGAAATAACAGCCTGTTCATAATATGTGTATAAGATTCATACGTAATACGCGCAAATTTGATCGTGTAACACCATCCCTCGAGCCTCTAGCTTCTATCATGAATTCGCCACTCCTGATGGAACGCATTCATGTACACTGCTACTTAAACTCATGCATTTCTTCTGGCAACACGTTTTCAATTTCTCACAACAGTACATAATCAGAATCAAGCACTTCTTTGTATCGCTCATCATAGAACGTCATTATACTTATTTTCTATACAATATCATTACATCGTTTATGGATTTGAGGGAGGTAGAGTTTATATATATATATATATATATATATATATATATATATATATATATATTATTTTATTTATTTTGTTTGTTTGTTTTATTTAATGTTTAATATATTTTGTTGATTTCGGAACATTGACCATATAATACACCAGGTCGATTAATTAAGAATCTAACTTGGTTTAGGCATGATGGTAGAGACTGGATTAATCTTGCTCAGGATAGGGACCAATGACGGGCTTATGTGCGGGCGGCAATGAACCTCCGGGTTCCTTAAAAGCCAGTAAGTATGTAAGTGAAATTCTCTACTTAATAGCATCAGGGATTGCCGAACGATATCGAAATTAAAAATTTAGTTAGAAACGTATTTTTCGTCTAATCAAATTTATTTCATAACGCGTATTAATACGTTACAAGATGTGTTATAATTTTAGACCGTTTTCGTGGAGTTGTATCCATTTGTGAAGACGACAGAATGTACACAGGATTGCAGTATTAAGTCTTCAACACAACTGAAATGCTTATAAGTACAAAACGACAGGCAAAATGTCACATATTATAAAAAAAATAATAACGACAGACATTCAACAATGGAATTACACGTACTACAGATGTCAATTAAAGCGGTATGAGCAGCTATGAGGCCAACAATGACAGAAAATGTAAAAAATATGTCGTGTTCGGATTAATTTGCACGCTACTGTACTCTGTGATAAGTGTGCAATTCATAGCATAGCATTTTGTGGGTATTTGTGTCATTATCGGATGTTGAGTCGCCATTTTTAAACTTCCTGCGTTATGGATTTTAAATCACTCGCCCACTTTTATTGTTGTTTCTGGTAAATAAAATTTATGATTATTTTTTTTTGTTTAAAATACTTTTAGATATATGTGGAATGTATTGCATAACATTTCGTGAGTATTTGTGCCCTTATCGGATGTTCAGACGTCATTTTTAAACTTCCTGCGCTATGGATTTTTAAATCACATGCTCCCTTTTATCGGTTTCCAGTAACTTCATTTTTTTGCTACATTCCCAGACAAAAATGGATATAATTTCTGAACTATTAAAGATACATGCATGAAATTTAGAACACACATTCTTCAGACTATTAGGAAACTTTTCTCTGTAACAGAATTTTTGAATGATTTCATTTTAAAAATACGTCCATTTGTTTGCAAGAAAGGAAATAAGAAAATTATTATTAAATTTTCATTGTTTATTTTACAAACGTAGGGACTAATATCAAAATTCTGTTACAGACAGTTTGTAGAACATGCTTTTGCAAATACATTGCAAAAACTGTTTGAATCTATCTTTAAAAACGGTTTAGATATATCGGTTTTAGTAGAACATGCATTGGGTATATATTTTTTTCAAATTTGGGCCCCCAAATAATTTTTTCAAAATATTTATATTTGGTTCAGTTGCTACAGCTATGAGCTCTCTACATACAAAAATTAATATTTTACAACAAATAGGAAAAAAAAAAAAAAAACAAACACCATCCTCTCCCCTTAAGGAGACTAGTTTCAAAACCGGTCACTTTTAGTTTCGACCAATTTTGAGAAATGTGCCTTAATGTATGCAGTATGTCCTATTCTAGATATGAATATACATTAATATTTTCTGTAGTTTAAAAGAAAGGATAAGTAATGAGTTTAGATATGAGGCTGGTTATATAATCGTAAAGATCCCTTTGTAATTATCTTGCTCACCCCCGCCCCAATATTATAACTATACATACACCTGATATACTATATGGTTTAAGTTTTATGTTATTCATACAATTGTTGTCGTCATCCTTATCCTTTCGCTTCCCATCATTATATATATATACAAGATGGAAGTGAAATAATCCTGCAGATCGAAAGGGACGATAGGGTACACTTAAATGAATAGAAAACCTATATTAGGTCTTGTGATTATATGCACAGTTAATGAAGAACTCGAGTTGGAAATGTCAGCAGTTTGGGAACATCGCCGCTAACACACTGCTCTTTCTTCTCGTAATACAGATGTAAGAGGCCAACGAACTCAGGTCTGCCTTAGTTAACTACCTTCCATCTTCCTTTCCGGCTACAATGTTGCAAGCTGGTCGCATCGGTTAGTGGCTTGAAATTAGTGGTTTTAAAATTAAATTTACATGAAAACCGTCCACGCTATTGAAATACGCCAGAGGAATAAATTATTCTTTGTTAGATTTTATATTGATATGCACAAAAAAATCACGATCTTCCTAGCTATAGTTACCGAATAAGATGCTGTTAAACATTTGGGAAAAGAAAACTTTTTTTTTTCTGAGAAAACTGTGAACTTTCAACAATATGGTATTACACTCTTTTGTTACATACATCATGAGCTATTCGCTCCGAAAATTTGCAGAGTTATTTCACTTCCATCCTGTATATACATATATGGAGAAGAATAGAGCATGTGGAATGGACAGAGAGAGAAAAAAAATGAAACTGTGCTACAAATAATGAGTGCTAGATGATGTTGAGACTGATCAGGAAGAGAAAGGCCCGGTTCTTCAACCTTTGTTAAATTATAACAGTGTGTTATTCCATTTTAACTGTAAACTTAACAGTTGAAGCATTTCTTCAACACTGTTAGTACTAACAGGCTGTTAAAACCTATGTTAATTTACCTGCTCAATTTCATGCAGTTAAATCATTTAACTCTCTGTTAGCATAGAAGTATCCAATATGGCTGGTGCGTTAGATGCTGAACTTATATATCTGGATTATTTAGAAAATGATATCCATGAATACATAAACAGAGGGGATGATTTCTGTGATTTGACAGACGAAGTTCATACAAAGATATATGCTATTTTCTGCCAAGCCTCACTTTTTGCTTTCAACTTACATCCGTTTGTTTATTTATTCTCATTAATTGGTTTATATTGCGAAATAATTTCCAGCAGAAGGCTTCTCTCGAACGAAGAGAAATTAGTCCCATGATTTCTTTTTGTTCCAGTGTTTTCCATTTCATAACAGCAATACCAATACGCCGCTCCACGCTATTGTGACACAGACGAGGAAAGAAGTAGAAATCAAACCTGAGAGAATAGAAAGACTTCTATCCTCTCTGAATCAAACAACGGAAACAAGCGAGAATCGCAATTATTGTCAGAGTTCAGAAAACAGAATTGACGCTATACTTGGTTATAGGTTATGGTTAAACTCTAGAATCTCTGAACCTAACAGAGAGTTAACAAACAGAATGTTAAAATGTGAAATGTAAAGTTGAAGAAAGGCAATATTTTAACAGTAATTCATACTTTTAACTTATAGTTAATTAACGCTATGTTAAGTGCATTTTAACAAAGGTTGAAGAAACCGGGCCGCCAAAAAGGAATTAGTTGGGTCACTGGCTGAAAAGAAACTGTATACTGAAGGATGCACTGAAAGAAACGGTAAACGAGAGGGAAAAGTCGCATCAAAGACATGCTCGGTAGAATGAAGTGCAACAATTATGAACAATTTAAGAGAACCTGACAAGAGGAACTTGATTTCAGGCACAAAGTGCAGCCCTTATAATTGATTGATTGATTTATTTATTCATTCATTCATTCATTGGTTGACTAAGTGATTGATTGTATGTTTACAAGTAGTGAAACTTCTTGATGATGTGGTAAACTTGGCGAATGATTACCACTGCTTTACAGACCTGCAGACTTACTAAAGGCTTTACCAACAACCAACAATGTATTTAAAAATAGGCTTAAGGACTTTACTAATAGACGGTAATTATACACAGTATTTAAAGGGTGTAATTGATATTTTGTTATTGAAGTGTTGTATCAGTGAAGAATTATGTTGTGTCAGTGAAGTGTGTTGTGTCAGTGAAGTGTGTTGAGTAAGTGAAACGTGTTCCTGTCAGTGCAGCTTTATAGTTTATAGTGTTAGTGTAAAGTATTTGAACAGTGAAATGTTTTTGAGTGTTAGTGAAATCAGGATAGAATCAGTGAAATGTGTCGTAGTTCCAGTGCAGTGAGTGAGTTGACAGCGAAATGAGTGTAGTGTTGAAAGGTACTTGTGCAGATATGAACATATCATACTCGTGGGTTTTAGTTCGAACATAGGTTTAAGGTACAAATTAGATTTACTTTAAATGTTATTTTAACTGATCGTGCTTCATTTAATTTAGGATGTTCCCTGTTGTTGTTGTTATTATTATTATTATTATTATTATTATTATTATTAATTATTGTTAGTATTAATTATTAGTATTATTATTAATTGTATTTTTTATTAATTGTGTTTATTATTGTCTTTATTTGAGAGTAATTAGTTACCACTGCCACCGGGTATATACCCATTGCAGTGTGAATAAATACATACATGCATACTTTGAACGTCAAAAGAACTCGCATCCAGTTCAAATGGAAAGGAGGCAAATTTTCTTTCTCGAGAATCGAACCCGGGAACGCCAGAAACGTAATCGCTGTAACTATGCGGGAGTAGTTGTAAATGAGGTGTATCCAAAGCGAATTGGTATTTTTTCTTCCCTGAACCGAAATAGGGGCGCACACCACCGACAAGCACTGCATGCACACTTACCAGCAGCTTCATCGTGGTCTTGAGGCTCACTCCCCAACGTACGTGAATATAAAATTGGACATTATAGCCGCTGCTGGCCCCGTTATATAGCCTCCTCCCTCCAGCCCTGCTGCACATAAAAATTGTTCCCTGCTTCAGACTTACTTTCCACCGCGGCCCCTCCCTCCAATCGACGCGTGTTTTTTCACCGCCACGCCGTTTCGGTTCTGATGCGGCAGGGAGGGGACGACGGGTTTCACTGCGCCCCCGGCTTGCCGCCTGGACTGGCCTGCTTTCAGCCTCTCACCACATCTCCACCGCCGATCTGTCTTACTGATTCAATTTCGATTTCATTAACCCTACGCTGTGTTCACAAAAAATATTCATCTATGTTCAGAACCTTCAAATACTGGCCTATATTGCCTTTTATTTACTGAAGCGGTTTTCAATAGAGCTCGGGACGGAGCAAGTAGATCCGTTGAGTTACTCGGTTCTATCGGTTTATGTGCTTGGCAGCGGAGCACCGAAGTTAAGGATGGTTCACAATAAACCGGGAACGGAAGCGACAACGACAACGAGGACGGAAATAATGTTAAAATATCCTTTTAAATATGAGCAATCACAATAGTTAGTTGTGAATACTCACATTTAAAAGGATTTATTTTAACAATATTTCCGTTCTCGTTCTCGTTGTCGTTTCCGTTCCCGCTTTATTGTGAACCAGCCTTTACTCGGTTAACCGTAGCCGTTACCGGTCAGTTCAAACGTTCAAACAGAGTTCACGTGTTTTACTTAATTCTAGCAGACAACAACGTAGGTATTGTTGTATTTAAATATTTTCTGCTGCAGGACAAATTATTTCCTTATCCCCAAGGAGGGATTATTATTATTATTATTATTATTATTATTATTATTATCATCATCATCATCATCATCATATTAGAGTGTCGGATTAATATTAAAATATGTTAAAAAAGGAAGTGCATTATATTTTTCTTCTATTTGTGTTTATTGGATTTGTGTTACCTCATCAGTCATCATTTTATTTGTATTTATTTCTACGAATTATGTTACCTAATTACTTTAATTTATCAATAATATTACTCTTCACCAAAGAGAACATGGTTGTATTGAAGGCTAGTAATATTATAAAATAAATAAACATTATGTTCTTCAGTTTAAAATTCGACATTTTATTGATTATTTTATCCACTTTCTGTAATAGTAAATAATTGTGTGTGTTATTTTTAAGTGTTTTAGGCAGCGCTTCATGGAGCCCGTTTCTTTCTATCTTCTTTTTACTTAGCTGCAGCGTTTAACGTTTACCTCACATGTTAATTTATTAGCTGATAGTATTATAAATTATTTTATCAATTTTATTTCGTCTCTAATGAAAGTTAAATAGGCCTTTCATACAAAATAACTCTGCAAATAGTTGTAATCACGCAAATGAAATTCGCAACCGCCATTTTGCAATGAAGGGAAGCACCTTTTTCTCGTCAATTGGCAAAGCGAAAGCGCTTTACTAAAACGCTTTTAAAACACGCTTGGTTTCACTTTCAAAGTGCGTTCTAAAATCGACTCAATCTATCTAAATTTTAAACCTGCCGCCACTAATTTGTACTCGGTTCAACCGAGTGATGACGTCACAGTAACTGCTCCGAACCGAACCGCTCCGTCCCCAGCCCTAGTTTTCAACCTATGTACGCGTACCACCAGTGGTAAGCGAGCCCCGCAAGTCACCGCTCGGTGGTACTTGAACTCTGAAGTAAAAATATAAATCGATGGGTCAGTTCAAAAGTGAAAAAACTGAAAAATTATAGTTCTGAGAAAACGACATTTCAAAGCTTCACGTTGTGAAAAATCCAATTAACACACTCTAATTTGAAAATTATAGTATATATAAAACATTATTAACAGACGTTGAAGTAATTGTAATGATTCTTGGATTTTTCACAGCAACATGACGCTTTAAAAAGCAGTTTTCTAAAAAAAATTCAAATTTTGTTTCCCTTTTGAACTGGTTCTTCGAAATTATCATAAAATATGAACAAATATAAAACTGTTCTCTGTTTATTTTATGGAACACTACTTCGAATAAATTCAAAGAGCAACTGTCTCTTAATTAAACACGCCTGAATAAAGCAATGCGTTTTTCGTATTGGAGCTCTGAAACGTTTATTCTGACCCCGGGAGCGACACATGATGTTTTCCTATGATAAGCTTGGTTAGTGGTACGGTATTGCAAATTTTCCAAGTTAAAAATAATGGTACGCCATTAAAAAAGTTTGAGAATCGCCGATTTACTGTTTTCATTCTTCTACATTGTGATGTCTAACTGTAGCTGTAAATAATTGAACAGCGAATAGCGAAACAAATACAGTAATCTTCCTCCTATATATATATATATATATATATATATATATATATATATATATATATATATATATATATATATATATATATACTGTATTTTCACCATTACTACACTCCCTTGATCAACAGAGTAATTTGTAATCGTAGTGTTTTTCTTGTAGTCTTTATTTAAATTTCGTTTTTTTAATTGTTTTATTACATTACACTTTCTATATTTTCCTTATGTTTTCCCTCTTAACTATTTGTACTAATTGAGTTACTTACGTTGAACTCCACGCTATAAATCTGTATTTTGTTTTCTTCAATTATGGTACTATTTTCATTTTGTATTGTCTCAAATTTGCTAATATTTTGTAATATACAGAGTGTAACAAAAGTTTCTGTAACAGGATGTTAAAATTATTCTCTTTTATAGTTTCCATTTTCTTAGGAATCATGACCAAATTGTATGGTGTAGGAGTTAGTACTACTTGATTGTGGTGTGATGCAATCCTTTATTAATAATTTGGCTGAGAATGTGATATTTACTATCAAATATTTGAAAAAAAAAAAAAAAAAAACTAAAATTGTCACTGTACCAGAAACTTTTCTTACACTCTGTATTAATAATTTTGTTTTGTTCGCTTTTCATTTAATCTCACTATGTATATTTTGTAACCTGGTGAAGCGTAAAAGAACGCCCTAATGCTGTAACTCCGCCAATATAGATAGATAGATAGATAGATAGATAGATAGATAGATAGATAGATAGATAGATAGATAGATAGATAGATAGATAGATAGATAGATAGATAGATAGATAGATAGATAGATAGATAGATAGATAGATAGATAGATAGATAGATAGATAGATAGATAGATAGATAGATAGATAGATAGATAGATAGATAGATAGATAGATAGGTAGGTAGGTAGGTAGGTAGGTAGGTAGGTAGATAGGCAGACAGACAGACAGACAGACAGACAGACAGACAGATATATAGATAGATAGATAGATAGATAGATAGATAGATAGATAGATAGATAGATAGATAGATAGATAGATAGATAGATAGATAGATAGATAGATAGATAGATAGACAGACAGATAAAAATTAATAAAATAGCCGTATATTTGGGTCAAGTGTTAGCGCGCTGGTCCTCCATTCAGGCAGCCTGAGTTTGAACCCCGGCCAGGTCGTCATGAAATTTATGATGGACAAAACTGACGTTGCGGACGGTTTTTCTCGGAGTAGCCTACTTCCGTTTATCTCTGTCTTTTCACTAACACTCCACCTTTCCTTCACTTCATCTGTCGATGCTGATACAGGAAAGATATGATGCTTCGGGTGGTCGAGCTCATCAGATACTCCTTGGCGATGAGACCTGGTTCCCTTAGGGCGGTGGCAGAATGGTCCACATATCAAATCGGGCTCACGAATGTCACCCAAGCTACCCGTCAAACTTGGACAATGATCGTATATACATGAAGAAAGCGATATAACTGTAGTGATTGAAGAGGATAAAAGAATACATTAAATTAAATTAAAATCTATTATGCATTTTGTAATCCAGTGCATTAGAAAATTAGGCTGAAAGTTTGCGTAGTTGGACAACAGCGCCTCACCGACTCACTTACGAAAACACACACAGGCACTCGGTCTGAATAGCAGCGTTCCGTCCCTTAGTCATTGCAGACTTCGTAATGGCACGAAATAACGATATGCGATAATATATTTATTTAATTTATCAGACTGTTTAATAAGCATAATATATCAAAGGTATGCGGGATAAGAATTAAAATTTTATAAATCTTGGCTATTCAGGTGTTAATCTTACACTCAGGAGAAATTTGGATTCGTGAATATTTACAGTAAATAGATAAAACACAAATGCAGTTCTTTAGGCCATTATTGTCACTCTTATTTATTCGCCAGTTTCATACTTTATCTGACTACCATAACATAAATACTCGATGCGATAACACGCTACAAATTCCACTTCACACATCATCTCCGTATTCTTCACCCTTCATTGTTACTACTTCTCGTCACTGGAACTCTCTGCCGCCTGAAGTCAAGGCTAACGAACCTTGAAATTTTTAAATCCAAGTTAGAAAATTATCTCATGACGAGATTCCAAACTAACTTTCTGTTAAGACAAGTGTTTTATGTTTCGACATATTCACTACATTTTGACATTCCAGTGATATTTATTTTATTTTATTTGTTTTTCTTTTTATCATTTTTACCTATAATGTCTATCATGTTAGAACACGGATCAAGCACTGCAGATTAATGATGACAAGCGAGTTAAATATGTACCTTGTCTTCCATGCCTCAGTGAAAAATATGGCATTTCGCTTTACAACTGGGATGTTACAGGCTTACTATTTGGAGCGAGGGGTTGTTTACCAAAATTTACATGTAATATCCTTAAATCCTTTAAAATTCCCTTTTATGAGGTTCAGAAGATTGTGATGGAAATTCTGAAGGCCTCTTTTCTAATTCTACACTATCATCTATATGTTAACACGTAAATTTTTCAAAGATTCAAAATGGATTATCAAGACAACTCTACAAGTCAGGCTCTGAGGATGGTGTGATGAAGCACCGAAACAGCTGTAAGCCGCACAGACTTAACACGAGCAAGTCCGCTAGTTAATCAATTACGTAAATTTTTGTTTAGATGTACAAATCGAATCACTATTTTGCTCGTTTCATTTCCCTTTATCTTTTATGTTTGTTAATTCCGGATCCAAGTGGTCAACCTGACTTGAGGACGGATGATTTGAAATAAATCTTAGTAGTTAGTATAATATTCCTTTTGTTTGTGAACATAAAAATTGCGTTTATTGTATGCTCTTTACTCCACTACCTTATTATTATTAATATTATTATTATTATTATTATTATTATTATTATTATTCTTTCATATTGCTATACATTGCACATGTCTCACTTATTTTGTCTTAGGCCTACTATTCAAATTTTATTATGATTTCTTATATCTGTCTATGTGTTATATATTAGGTCTCATTTCTACTGACATTGCTTACATTGTATTATCTTATCTCCTTCAATTTTTTGTGTATTATATTTTGTATATTTGTGGTGCTTTTCTTTTTTGTATCGAAGTTTTACTACTGGTTGAGTGTTAGAGAAGACCGTGTGTTTTAACTCTTCCAGGTTAAATAAAATTATTATTATTATTGTTATTATTATTATTATCATTATCATTATCATCATCATTATCATCATGTAAATGTAGCCTACTTCATTCAATCGTCGAAGAGAGAAAGATATATATATTTAATTAAGCATTAGAAACGTTCTAGAGCCACCGGCGTGGCTCAGTCAGTTAAGGGTATATGTACGTGAACGACGACAAATATTATCAGAAAATGCAGACTTTAAATTTCTAAAATTTTATAAGACAATGAACTCACAATTGGACAAAATTACAAGGTACCACAACAAGACTTCTTAGAACTTAAATATTTGATAAAAGTATAAAAAAAGGTTACTAATAATATTTTTTAGAATTCACTTTTTACTTTAAATTAAATTTTCCAAAATTTGAACATTTTCACACATATTATTTCATAACTCCACAACCATTACAGGTAGAATTCTGAAATTTTGTACACTGATTTAACATGCATTTATGCAAAAGGTAGACTACAATAATGCCTATTTCTTTGAAAATAGAAAAATTAGGTCATAAAACATTATGTAAATTTTAATATATTTTGTATAGTACAAATAAAAAATTAATTGTATTAAAATAAACAACTCTACATGTCTGAGAGTAGTCTGCTTTTCAGGAATAAGTGTTTATTACATGCAGGAAAAATATTAAAGATGCCAGAGAGACCATAACAATGTTATGGTTACCAAATGATGTAACTGCAGAATTTTTTTGTTTTTTTTTTTTTCATACTTTGATAAAACTGGATTTAAAAATATTATTAGTAAACTTTTTTATACTTTTATCAGATATTTAAATTCTAAATAAGTCTTGTTGTGGTACGTTGTAATTTTCGTCCAATTGTGAGTTCATTTTTATAAAATTTTAGAAATTTAGAGCCTGTATTTTCTGATAGTATTTGTGATCGTTCACGTACATATACCCTTAAGGCTCTTGCCTGCCGGTCTGAAGTTGCGATCGGACGCGGGTTCGATTCCCGCTTGGGCTGATTACCTGGTTGGGTTTTTTTCCGAGATTTTCCCCAACCGTAAGGTGAATGCCAGGTAATCTATGGCGAATCCTCGGCCTCATCTCGCCAAATACCATCTCACTATCACCATTCTCATCGACGCTAAATAACCTCGTAGTTAATACAGCGTCTTTAAATAACCAATTGATAACTAACCAGATGTAATAATCAAGAGTTAATTGTTCAGTTACTGATAACGAAACTGCATCGGATCCCATTTCAAATATACAATTATAAACAAAAAGAAAATCCAATGTTAACAGATCGAGAAACCGTTTTAGGAGAAAAGACAGTTTCAAATCTTGATAGATTTTGTAAAGCCGGAAGAGGTCTTTGTGTTTAAGTCGTGTTCTTCATAACAAATTGTTTTGCTGACTAAATAGTGTCATTCTTTGATAATGGAACCATATCGGATCACATCTAAATCAACTTTAGTTCCTTTTTCGTTAACAGCTGCCAGTGTTGAAAATTTAAAATTTAGCGATGAATATAGACTAATAATACACAGTGAAAATTGTTTAGATTCCAAAAGTTGTAAATGTCCACCACTGAAAGAAGCCACGTATGTCAAATATCTGGGTATCATTATTGATCAGAATTTAAAATGGCCTCATCACATTACTTATCTTTGTAACAGGCTTCGTAAAACAATTTATAAATTCGTTAATCTTCGATGCTACTTACCCATTACAGTTCTACGAAATGTTTATTTGGCCATTATTCAGTCTATCATTCAATATGGTATAATTGTTTGGGGTGGAAGTACAAAAATTAATCTTATTCCGTTAAATTTACTACAAAAACGAATAATTAAAATTTGTTTGAAGAAACGTTTCGATTATCCAACTAAATTAATTTATTCTGAATTTAATGTATTTAATATTGACCAAATTTATAAGTATACGCTGTTAAAATTTTATCATAAAAATCGTAATAAGTTTGTATTACAGACACATAATTATGATACAAGACGAAATATTAATTCAACATTAGTAGAACCTAAATGTCTCACATCTGCTGGTCTAAAGCATAGCATTAATTTTTGGCCCTCGGTTGTACAATGCTTTAACTAAATTACACCCAGAACTTGTCACATGTAACCCACTAACATATAACAAGAAAATTAGAAACGTGTTAATATCTTCAATTTGATTAAATAAATTTATAGCCTATGTGTATAAATTAATCAATCTATATTATATTTGTATTCTATAATTTTGAAATATATATAGTCCTACTTTTCACGTGCGATATTATTCTTCTCTAGTGTTAATATTATATTATATAATTCCATTGCCGCTGTAATTTAAATTTTAGTTCCTATTTTATTTTGCTTATTTATTATTATTATTATTATTATTATTATTATTATTATTATTATTATTAATATTATTATTTTATTTTCTATATTTCTTTTATCTTAATATTGTATTACACATAATTTCGGTAACTGTAATTTTAATTCTATTTCCTATTTTATTTCATTTTATATTCTCTTATAGGCCTATTAATATTATATCTGAACTGCGACCGAACACGAGCGCTGCTCATTCGGTCTCAAATTTTGTTAATACTACTGTATCTCCTTTTATATATTGATTGTATTATTTTATTTCTATTTTTCTTGTTTGTTTGTAATTATATTCTTTATTCTGTATATTTAAATTTAAATAAAAATAAAAAAATAAACATTTCAAATATACAGTAATTATAAGGAAAAAGAAAACACTAAGTTTCCAGATCGAGAAACCTCTTTGGAGACAAGTTTCAAACTATCTAAACTTCATGAAGGCGGAAAAGGTCGTTGAGTCAAACCCGTGTGGTTCATGATAATGAATTGTGCCATTGCTTTCCGTTGAAAATGAACTCTGTCATTACCTGGTGGCGACTCTGTGATTTAATTCCAACAAGTGAACGTGCTGAAGGGCCGGATGACGAGGCTTTATTCTTTATTGTGGCGCTGGACTTGACCCACAAAGTTGCGCCCTTCTCTCGTCATACGTCGGATAAGAAACTTTTTTCTTCTCATCGACATACAATTTCTTCTTGGTGAGTTGGATGCATTCGTTCCAGACGTCAACTCACAGCACCTGCACTTTCTAAAGATTGAAGATATTGAAACCTAAGGTCTACGTATGTGATGCTTCGTTAGCAGAAAGTAATGTTTGCATGTTTGGATTGTGTAGAGTCCGATGAACTTTGAAAGCAATACCTACTTTATAATACTTAAAGTTTGTAACTTCATAATTGTAAACTTTCTTCCTCAACAACACGAATTCCAATGCCGAATACTTCACATTTCTGACATTGGTATCTCTCAGCCAGTCTCGACTTTATTAAATAAATATTTTCTCTCTTCGTGTACATCAGTCTTGCGATGGTGACTAATAATTTCGAGCGAGATCTTTTTTATGCCCGCTGCGCACGCGCGGAGCTCTTTTACCTGTAAACATTGCTAAAGGATGTACAGATCTTAGAACACAGCGCATCATGACGGAACGGAAGCGCTTAAAGCTTTCAAGGAAGAGTGGAAGATACAATATTTATGCTTCGAACATGCTGATGAAGTCCAGTGTTTGTTGTGAAAAAAAAAATAATAATTTGCAAAAAAAGCAACATAAAACGGCATTATGAGACGCAACATTAAAAAAAAATATAGGCATTATTCAGGAGAAGAGAGAAATAAATTCATTTCGGAATTGACATCGAAGGTAAATTAATTTACATTTGGGTCAGTAGATTGTATCTAGATTCCTTTTATTTCTTTATTTTAAATGTATTGTTGATGTTTTATTTGTTGCTTGTTTCGGATATTTAATTTGATTAGAATACGTGTTTATTTAATTTTTAAATAATATTTATCTTTGATTGCACTTTAACTTATACTGTTACTAAGTTCAAAAAGCTAATCCACTTTTATTCCAATAACTATTTTCAAGATTTTAAGCAAATATGAACTAAACATTTTGAAAACTTTGATGCAAGGAGCTTTTTTAGTAACGTCAATATAAAATATACTTAAAAATATAATTTCAAAACTGTTAGGCCTAATTGCATCAAATTTTGTACAGATGATATTTTCATAGACCTGTGTATATATAGTTTAAATTTCACAAATTTTGGCCGAAAATTGTGGAAGTTTTAAAAGTCGTACACATCCCCTTAAATGATTGACCCCAAAAATTACGATGGCTCTCAATATCTTAATTTAATCAATTTGTTTTATCGTGTTTCGTGCATCTCACAAATCACTTTAAGAAAACTCATTACATAATCACGACTGGAGAACAAGGACTACATTTTCACAATCACACAATCAATATACTCTACTTCAATCAATACTGTCATTATTATTTTTTCAACAAATATTCCAAAGTGCTTAGAGATCACACACGTCGAGCAGGTAGACCTTATTAGTTTCTCCTAACCAATGAAGTGAAGTATTTACATAATAATTAATTGCTTTTAACAAGAAAACGGTTTAAATATAATTAACTTTTCCGATCTCTCTTTTTGTTCCTAAAAAACCCTTCCCTTTGCGATTTGTTTATATATGTACATGTATATTAAATAACTGAGTAATTAGCCCTATTACATAGTCAGAAATTTAGTAACGCAAGTTATTGTAGTAATTCCTGCCTTTATTCGCTGCATGTACTGTACATCCCTGTTGTCTACGTTACGACGCTGTGTAGTGGATGCGCTATGCGCTCGTGATCAAGGTCGAGCTCTTCTACCGTGATTGGGAGCTAATATCGTCTCATCCCTGGTGTACATGAGTGGGTATCGTGATTCTAGAACTAGATTACGAACTAGTGAGATTTTGAATCTGTTTCCAAGAGTTAAGAACAGAGCAATGAAGATCTTTGATATACATTTTTTTTCGTCCTCAGTAAGAACAAACGAATTAGAGTCAAATAGGGCTAAAATGATACGGTAAAAAGAAATCGGGTTAAATTGATACAGACTTTAAAATGTACCAGACTCAATTTTAAAATGTTTAAAACTGCCATTATAGGAGTATTTTATGCTCTTTAAAGAGTAATATTAAACGAAGTTTAAAAAATTCGTTATCAGTCTCATAAATGTATTAAAATGTAGTTTTGTTTCTTGAAAAAACTTTTATGTGATATTCAGTTAGTTTTGTTATTGTTCTTGAATGAATAAATATAGAATAATTTTTTAATTTTCATTTTACTTAGAATATTATCAACAGTAATCTCACTAGAGGTTTTGATTTATCTAGAGAAAATCAAAACTCGAGTGGGATTTAAATGACTATTACACGATTAGAAGAAAGTATATAAAGATTAGAAGTAACAAAGTACTCCAATACAATAAAATATTAATTGGCTTACGAAAATACAACTGTCTTCAAATGTATTATTGTACCATCTCAACATTACGCTAGATGGCAGTAGTGTTTTATGATTATGATTTCTTATTATCGGTATCAGTTGTGCCAACTATGGAATCATCATTGAACTCTGTGGACTGTTACTAGTCAAGAAGGCTTTGTTGACTCAGTTTCATTTTTATTAAAACATTTGCATTTCACTTCAATCGTCCGGATCACATAATCGTCACTTGACAGATGATTTTTTAAAATAAATCTTAGTATTAAACAATCTCCGATACGTGACTATCCATAATATCATATAGCAGAAGCTACAACAAACATAACCTAAATAATATAAACAAGTGTTAGAAAAGTTTTAATTAGGTATGATGAAATAAACAAACGTTTTAATTAACGATGATGAAATAAAATATAAACATGATTAATTTTAAAAGAAACAATTATTGAAAGTACAATTTTTAAACTTGAATGTTTTATTGGTAGGTGGTTCAGTTGATGTTATATTGGACGTGTGTGTAAAAGAAGTGAACTCGTTGATGTACATGGTGTATCCCTCAACTTATTCAGAATTTCCGAATGGTGCTCTTCATATATGACCAGTGATCTTTATTAATTCTTGTTCTTGAATGCCAATGCGATTCATATTTGCAAATGCTGTGCATCGACTGGAGTGGTTTGTAATTTTCTGTTTTTTGACGTCCAGACCAGTGCAGTTTGAAATGTTGGCAAACAAAGAAACAAATGCTAGGGACGCGATAAAATTAAACAAATGCTAGGGACGCGATAAAATTAAACAAATGCTAGGGACGCGATAAAATTGTGCCATGATTGGTTGAAATACGTCCTTTCGTACCGTTTTATTTGTCAAAAGTAGTATGACGTAGTAAAAGTGTAATAGTCAGCTTTATTTTTCTCTAAAGAAAAGTTTAGAGTGTTGATAAGTTTAGCAGTAATTAGTGTATGAATGGGAAGGGCTATTATGATATGCTAGAAAGGATATTATGATATGTTTACAATGAAATAAATTCTGAAGAAGAAGAAGCTAAGACAGAGGTTCCAATGCGTAACAGAAATTTGTAGCAATACTTACTACGAGTGGGGCGCGTGGTATAGGTCTCGCAAGCAGGGAATACCGACGGAAGAATTGCGAATCAAACGATGCGATAAGGAAGAGCGGATGACAGGAAAGGTCACGAGATAACTTGAATGATATTCAAGAGTACAGTCAGAAGAGAAATGACATCGATAGAATCAGTCTTGCGTTGTGATAGTTACATTACGACTTTAGTTTGTTCCATTGCATGTGAATACGTGTCTTGTATCGCACGGTATCACTATTTAATTCGTAAACATATGTTGCACGTTTAATTAGCTTCGAATTTTTCTCTTGTTACGTTCTTTATTTCCACAATGATGTTCTCATCTGTTCATCTTCTTGGAAGAGACAGTACTTCCACCGGCCCGCACCTCTCGCTCCCTCGGCGTGCCTACATACACACGTCAAAATAGACAGCAACGCCACTACTGCTTTTCGCTAATCGTTCCTTGCGCGAGCTATAGCATCACGGTTAAGAAGTAACTCTGCAAGCCAGAAGGTCAAAAGTTCTATTGCCGATAGGGGCATGGATTTTTCTGTTACTTTAATCCTTCCAGCAGCACTGTGGCTTTGAGGTCTACTAAGTCTCTAACAGAAATGATTACCAGGGACTTTTCCTTGGGGGTAAAGGCGCGTAGGACTGACATCCCTACTGCCATTAAATGCCGATTGTATATAAAGGTGGTACCATTAACTTCTGGCTACCCTTTGAGGCGATTTGGCCTGTTATGGGGTTGACTTTACTGTGTTTTTAATATCATATTTTCAGATAATTAAGATCTATAGTACAATAAATATTTAACAATTTTTTTTTCATGAGGCTTTCCTGGCGTTTGATGTAGAATAACTCTTCTCGGGTTCTCAGCCAGGTGAGTTGGAGATTAGATTCCCTGAAGAAGATGGCAGAGCCAGCCGTCGAAAGCTTGGAATCTAATCTCCAACTCACCTGGCTGAGAACCCGAGAAGAGTTATTCAATTTTTTTTTCAATCTAAAAACTGATCTTTAAAATAATGGACTGTAAAACCATTAGGATATATAATAATCAATCAAACATGGTCAAACTTTTCAACCAAGAACTGGTCATAACACAGAATTTTATTTCATACTCGTATCATTCACGTAGACCTGAAGGTGGCCAGTTCTTTGTCGAAAACGTTTATCCATGTTTGATTGACTGTTATATAATGGCTTCCTAGTCCATTATTTTAAAGATAAGTTTTTAGACTGAAAAAATTGTTAAATATTTATTTTACTGACTTATATCAGACTTACTATGACTACAAATAAATGACAAGAGACTTTAAAGAATCTTATGAAACTGTCAATCCCAAAGATACAGAGAAGTTGAGAGATGATCTATCTTTAAAATGATATAATCCAAAAGACTTAGTTATTAATTAAGATAGGAATTTACCCACAGAGACTACAAGATTAGTGTACACGTAGAGTGTTCGTTGTACGCACCAGAAACATATCCCCATTCAATTGCTGCGATACACAACACATTTCAGTTGTAACCTGGCCGTACCTCAGGCTTCACGTCATTCATGACGTAAAGACAGTCGAAGCACAACTAACCTAATATCATCCTGTTGTGGTATAAATTCCTGCCTTTAGTTATTAATGAAGAAGACGAAGAAAATACTGTCAAAATTGTCACTTAAAATTTCAGAAAGTTAATATGGTTTGCAAACAAGAAGGAATTCTGCTTTCTAATACATTTAATACTAATCAAACCAATAACTTTAATATAAACAGAAATCAAATTCCCTTCTATCCTCTCTTAGTCTAAGCTGTTATAAAAATTCTGTCCGTTATTCATGTATTAAGGTCTTCAATGCACTGCCTGATTCTCTTAAAGTTTTGAAGGGTCAAGAGAAAAAGTTAACCAAATTTCTACAAACTCATATCTTTCACTCAACTGCAGAATTTTATTGTATATGCTTGTAAATTCAATTAATCTGCATGATATGTATTGCATATTTTTGTACCGCCACCGGTGTAGCTCAGTCGGCAGATACCCATGCATAATGATCCGGAGCTGCGCTCGGGCTTGGGTTTGATTCCCGCTTGGGGTGATTACCTGGTTGGATATTTCCGAAATTTTCCACAACCGTAAGGCAGATATCAGGTAATCTATGGCGAATCTTCATTCTTTTCTCGCCGCAAAAAAATTTATAACTCTTGACTTGTTCCATATTTAAAAGTTAAATGCAGATATAAAATATATCAATATAATAAATGAACTGAAATCAAAATGAAATTAGCATGTGATCGGTCACCTCAATGCTGCTGTTAATTTTTATTCTAAGGTAAAGAGAAAGGGAATTTTGTCTTATTTCGAGATTGAGAATATATCATTCAGGTTTGAACACGAGCTCTCCAGTTCCTATCCATTCGATCGATCGAATAAACTAAACTTGCTATGATGTAGGTAAATAAAAATTAACGAAATAATACATTACAAGGAACCCCATGTCAAGTAATTAATTATCTAACTTTTAGTATTTATATATTATTTTAATGTACCGAAGTACATATGATATTTCCATGCAGATATTCTGCGTCATCATACGGTGAAAGAGTAATGGAACGGAGAAAAATTCTCTCCGGTGCCGGGATTTGAACCCGGGTTTTCAGCTCTACGTGCTGACGCTTTATCCACTAAGCCACACCGGATTCCACCCCGGCGTCGTGATTTAAGACGGCGCTTATTCCGTCGGATACCGGCCAACTAGTCACTCATTACGAGTGCACCTCAGCACATGTGTGGACTTCGGTCCTACGTTCATAGATATCTATGACGTAGTGCAGAGGGTGGCCACTAGAGGGAACCCAAGAGTTGGAACTTAAAACTGAGACGATTCTGTCCAACGCCGGGGTGGAATCCGGTGTGGCTTAGTGGATAAAGCGTCAGCACGTAGAGCTGAAAACCCGGGTTCAAATCCCGGCGCCGGAGAGAATTTTTCTCCGTTCCATTACTCTTTCACCGTATTATAGTATTTAGTTTATTACTGTAGCCCTTTAACCGATGTCCTCATAGTGTCAGACCTCTGACCAGGATTCTTCGCGTCGGTTACTGGGTCAAGATTGTGCAATAGCAGAAAGCTTCTCGGTTTCTCCTGAATTCACTGTCCACTTACATATCTGAGTGAAACGCACTCTGTTCACAGGTCAGAGGCCAGTCCTCTTAGCCAGGCTACTTCCTCTCTTGACAGTTTCTACGTTTCTTGTAATGGACGTGCTTGCGGCAGTTACAAGTCCAGATCATGGGAATATTCGGAGACATTGGATCGTGTTTGAAGCGAACGTACCTTTGCTCTGGTCAGAACGGAAAGACTGACATGGAAGCGATGCTGCACACAACTTTATTCAGTTCTTAGGAATTGATCTTATTGTAAATTTTATTTCAACTCAACAATAGGATTTATTCTTCCAACAATAATTCCTTTCTACAATTCACCTTAACCGCTCTCGTCAACAATTGGATTTTCACTCAACACAGTATTCGTTATAGCACTCCACCGACGACAATGACAATTTACTTGGACTATTACGAACAACAATGAACTGTTAATCTTAACTAATATTTACAAAGCACTATTTACAAATCAGAACTATCAGTTCTCAGTTCACAGTTCTTCTATCTCAGTCACTCGAGTTCACAGTATCTCAAACCACAGACCTTCAGAGACAGTTCACTGTACTCGAACTCAGGTCCCTCCAACTGCGGTCCACTGCACTCGAACTCAGGTCCCTCCAACTGCGGTCCACTGCACTCGAACTCAGGTCCCTCCAACTGCGGTCCACTGCACTCGAACTCAGGTCCCTCCAACTGCGGTCCACTGCACTCGAACTCAGGCCTTCGGATGCTGATACAGTTGCGGACGCACACTCGAGTCGAACTCAGGTACACAAGACTGGCTTGCTTGCTCTGGCTTTCTCACTGACTGGCTGACTAATCAACTGAAAACTCTCTATCGTTCCTTCGCGTCCGTAATTTATAACCGCAGCAACGTAACCGAGAGACTTCGAATTCGCGATTTTTCCACTTCGACGGGCTTCTGGAAGAGTCGGGAAGGTCCATTCCCCCTTCACTCCGTAAGCAGCTGGGCGCGCGATCTCCCTCGCCGCGTAGGCCCTTTCCCCTCTCTCCACCGCGCCGTCCATCAGTGCTCCGTGAAGCCCGCGCTCTCTGCGGGACGCTGGTCGTGAGTTCGAATCTCACGTCGCTGTCACATTATATTTAACAAGGAAGAAATCTATAAAAATGCACGTAAACTCCACGAAATTACTAAAATACACATATGTATCAATATGAAAATATATGTTAACTTAAATTATTAATGATGTTATTAAACTTATTAAAATAATAATTTAAATGTATTCACTATGTTAAACATTGAAATTATGTGGCACTTTACCTAAGTGACTAGTTTCGGCGGACTTAACGCCATTTTGAAACTTCTAGACCTAGACTACACTTTTAGGGTTTCGAAATCTTGTTCTTCATTATCCAAAGCCTGATTAGTTTCGAAGTCTTGTTTTTCATTGTCTAAAGCCTAGCTTCGAAACTAGTCAGCCAAGGTAAATCCTAAATGTTAACACAGTAAAGACGTCGAAAATTTAATCAGTGACAAATTTTACGATGGACGTTTTTTCGAAAGTCAATATATCCCAATTTATTCGAACTGCATTTATACTTTATAGAGTTTCTACATATCTGCAAAAGTTGAATTAAGAGTATATTTCAACAGTAACTGATAAAACATTACAGTGTGATTTTGTGCCCTGATTGGTGTAGGTACTGTGATCGACGCTCTTCTTCCTTATAAGCTGGATATGCAAAAACAATATTCTTTATCCTGTTCTGAATTGTTAGTCACTTCTTCCACGGCATTGCTTTGACTCTTCGCCTCAATCCTAGTTCATGACTTCCGAATCATTCTGTTTTTTCTGCAATTTTGACAGAGAGGAATAAAAGGCTGGATGATATCTCTCCACTACTAATTGAAATCTATTATGGAACCATTCTCTTATGTTGTTGGTTCTTATTATGTAAGGTTGCCTGATACTGGTTCCATAACGATGGGGGATAGTGAGATGGTATTATACGTCTTCTACATCGAGCTGCTGTGCTTGTAATATAATTTCTGTTAACATAATCCATAACTGGTAACATCTCATCGGAAGCCTGTTCACGTATTTCTGACACCTTCAGATGGGACAAAGGCAAGTGCAACCGTCATATGTGTCTGTATCTTCAGTTGTCGGTCCTCATAACTGTATAATTTGATTATGCAAATCTAGTCTTTCAGGTGAAGCTCCCTGTAAAGCAGATTTGAATAATTTCAAGGGAAAAATTGTTCCGGGGCCGGGTATCGATCCCGGGACCTCTGGTTGAACGTACCAGCGCTCTGCCAACTGAGCCACCCGGGAACTCCACCCGACACCGTCTCAACTTTTCCCTTTATATCCACACAACTCGCGTGGCTTTATTTTTATTTTTATTTTATTGGGTTATTTTACGACGCTGTATCAACATCTAGGTTATTTAGCGTCTGAATGATATGAAGGTGATAATGTAGGTGAAATGAGTCCGGGGTCCAGCACCGAAAGTTACCCAGCATTTGCTCGTATTGGGTTGAGGGAAAACCCCGGAAAAAACCTCAACCAGGTAACTTGCCCCGACCGGGATTCGAACCCGGGCCACCTGGTTTCGCGGCCAGACGCGCTGACCGTTACTCCACAGGTGTGGACCTCGCGTGGCCTGACGAAACGCCAGAGACCCACATCGAATGCACACAAACTCTGTGTGACTTGAAATTGTGGTTTTCTGTTAACGTACACAGTGACGTATATATTACGCAAATCTAATCTTTCAGGTTGCATAATATATACGTCACTGTGTACGTTAACAGAAAACCACAATTTCAAGTCACACAGAGTTTGTGTGCACTCGATGTGGGTCTCTGGCGTTTCGTCAGGCCACGCGAGTTGTGTGGATATAAAGGGAAAAGTTGAGACGGTGTCGGGTGGAGCTCCCGGGTGGCTCAGTTGACAGAGCGCTGGTACGTTCAACCAGAGGTCCCGGGATCGATACCCGGCCCCGGAACAATTTTTCCCTTGAAATTATTCAAATCTGCTTTACAGGAAGCTTTACCTGAAAGATTAGATTTGCAGCAATAGCACTATTAATCATGGATTTTTCATATTTGCACATCACAGTGGAGAAGAATGAAGAACGCTGGTATAACATGTTTCTCATTTGTTAGCCAATAGAACGTACAGCAGAGGGACAGCAAACTCACATCCTTTTCGCCTATATGATTTACTGCGGAATAACTGCTTCGGAAAAGTGGATTCAGAAGAATGGATTTCGGAAAAGAATACATTCGGAATAACTGCTTCGGAAAAGTGGATTCAGAAGAATGGATTTCGGAAAAAAATACATTCGGAATAACTGCTTCGGAAAAGTGGATTCGGAAGAATGGGTTTCAAAAAGGAATACGTTCGGAATAACTGCTTCGGAAAAGTGGATTAAGAAGAATGGATTTCGGAAAAAATACATTCGGAATAACTGCTTCGGAAAAGTGGATTCGAAGAATGGATTTCGGAAAAGAATACATTCGGAATAACTGCTTCGGAAAAGTGGATTCAGAAGAATGGATTTCGGAAAAAATACATTCGGAATAACTGCTTCGGAAAAGTGGATTCAGAAGAATGGATTTCGGAAAAAATTTCGGAATAATGGAAAAGTTTCGGAAAAAAAGAATACATTCGGAATAACTGCTTCGGAAAAGTGGATTCAGAAGAATGGATTTCAAAAAGAATACATTCGGAATAACTGCTTCGGAAAAGTGGATTCAGAAGAATGGATTTCGGAAAAAAATACATTCGGAATAACTGCTTCGGAAAAGTGGATTCGGAAGAATGGGTTTCAAAAAGGAATACGTTCGGAATAACTGCTTCGGAAAAGTGGATTCGGAAGAATGGTTTCGGAAAAAGAATACTTTCGGAATAACTGCTTCGGAGAAGTGGATTCGGAAGAATGCGTTTCTAAAAAGTATACGTTCGGAATAACTGCTTCGGAGAAGTGGATTCGGAAGAATGCGTTTCTAAAAAGTATACGTTCGGAATAACTGCTTCGGAGAAGTGGATTCGGAAGAATGCGTTTCTAAAAAGTATACGTTCGGAATAACTGCTTCGGAGAAGTGGATTCGGAAGAATGCGTTTCTAAAAGTATACGTTCGGAATAACTGCTTCGGAAGAATGCGTTTCTAAAAAGAATACATTCGGAATAACTGTTTCGGAAAAGTGGATTCGGAAGAATGCGTTTCTAAAAAGTATACGTTCGGAATAACTGCTTCGGAGAAGTGGATTCGGAAGAATGCGTTTCTAAAAAGTATACGTTCGGAATAACTGCTTCGGAGAAGTGGATTCGGAAGAATGCGTTTCTAAAAAGAATACATTCGGAATAACTGTTTCGGAAAAGTGGATTCGGAAGAATGCGTTTCTAAAAAGAATACATTCGGAATAACTGTTTCGGAAAAGTGGATTCGGAAGAATGCGTTTCTAAAAAGAATACATTCGGAATAACTGCTTCGGAAAAGTGGATTCGGAAGAATGCGTTTCTAAAAAGAATACATTCGGAATAACTGTTTCGGAAAAGTGGATTCGGAAGAATGCGTTTCTAAAAAGTATACGTTCGGAATAACTGCTTCGGAAAAGTGGATTCGAAAGAATGCGTTTCTAAAAAGAATACATTCGGAATAACTGTTTCGGAAAAGTGGATTCGAAAGAATGCGTTTCTAAAAAGAATACATTCGGAATAACTGCTTCGGAAAAGTGGATTCGAAAGAATGCGTTTCTAAAAAGAATACATTCGGAATAACTGTTTCGGAAAAGTGGATTCGAAAGAATGCGTTTCTAAAAAGAATACATTCGGAATAACTGCTTCGGAAACGTGGATTCGAAAGAATGCGTTTCTAAAAGTATACATTCGGAATAACTCCTTCGGAAAAGTGGATTCGGAAGAATGCTTTTCTAAAAAGAATACATTCGGAATAACTGCTACGGAAAAGTGGATTCGGAAGAATGGATTTCGAGAAAGAATACATTCGGAATAACTGCTTCGGAAAAGTGGATTAATAAGAATGCGTTTCTAAAAAAACATTCGAAATAACTGCTTCGGAAAAGTGGATTCGGAAGAATGGATTTCGGAAAAGAATACATCCGGAATAACTGTCTCGGAAAATGGGATTCGGAAGAATGTCTCTTCAAACATAACATTCATTAATTATTTAGGATTACGAAAATCTACCATCTCTAATCATACGAGTTACACCCATATGCTCAAAAGTCTCGTATCACGTTGAAACAGTGAAACTTCCAAATCATACTTAAATTCTTTAGTTAGAATATCGTGACGTCATTGCATAAGGCTGCAGGTTTCTCCTGTGAAGTTACGGCACAGGCGATGACCCCTGCACTCCGGTCGTGCGCCCGGCATGGCAGCATGAGGGTCAAGTTTAAGGCCACGAAGAATGAAGTTGTTATTGTTGTGACGCAGAAGTAGGACAGCGCTCTCGGGACTTCAACTTTTTGTTCGCGCGCCCGCCGATGAATGTAATAGCGGAAGTCAACGTCGGCTCGTGTCACTTCATACTCGTACAAGAGGAAGTCTTCCATCACAGATGTGATATTGCCACCATTCATAAGGACTGGTTTCTCTCGTTACGTCCGTAATAAGAGAAACTGAATTCCAAAAACTTTCCAACCTCGCCTCTCCTTTCAGTAAATCTCACATTCTTCACATTTACATATTTCTTTGCCACTAGAGATATGCACAATATACAGGGACATCATTTTATTTTTACTTGCATTTGTATTGTACCTGCATTTCTGAATGTACTTCACTCCCACCCCTTCACTAATGTCCTTGCTCCCGTCAGACACACAAACTTACGGCCACTGTTGCATTCGAAGTCTTCAAGCAGTGAAGTAAACACTGCAGTGTATAGTGTGTTTCATAAATATGATTGCGTTTTCTATAGAAGAAAGAACCTATATTAATAATATCGTACTAAAAAATTATATTCAAGAAACGATAAATTAAATTTCAGAGAATATGCTTCAAAATGTTTTTAATAATATGCGTACTGAATTGAAGCCTGCATTATAATGAACGGCAACCATTTTCAGCAACTTGTTTAAAAATTCAGATTAGCTTTTTTTGAATTGAGGTGGCTAGAAGCAAAGGAATGCTAGTGACATTTGTAATAACATGAGTTAAGTGCATCCAGTGTAAGCAAAAGTATCTAAAATTTTAGTGGCAAAGGGATATTTTAATCGCATCACACATTAAAAATTAAATAAACATTTCACCGGTTTTACGAAAGCTTAAATATTTAAACCCCATTTTCTCAAAAGTAACTTAAGTGCACTTACAGTCCTTTACTTATGACCCCCTCAATTTAAATGCACTCTCTATATTGTATGTTAACACCAATAATTAATATGCTAAATATAGTAGACATTACATAACGAACATAGCCGCCTGAAAAGTTGAGTTTTTGAAAATGTTACTACTCTACTGTATTTTGATAAATTCCGTAAAAGTGATGATCAAACTGAAAATCGTAATATCGTATTTCCCTACAACATAAATGGATACACTACTTTTCTCTCCTCCTATACCTAGTAAAATGATTTGTTTACATATTGCACTAGTAACTCCGAACTCCTGTAATGGAAGGGGGCAACAGTGTTTCCGAGTATAGCCAGGTTAATGTTAAAAATGTTGGTAAAAATAAAGTGATGTCCCTGTACAACTTGTTATTCTAAATCAGGGATGTCGAACAGCGCTCTCAAACTCTGAAACGATTAATACTGTTTCCTACCGTAGCTGAGCTGAAACGAAGTCAGTCAGCTCGCTGTAGCAGTGTTCTGTACGCAGTGTGTTTATCAACTCTGGCGGCTGGTATGGATATGGAACGACGATTCAATAGTGAGTGGACAGATAAATATTTATTTATCTTAAAGGACGGAAAGGTACATTGCTTAATATGTAGAAAAGAACTCGGATACATTAGCCATCATAATATTAAAAGGCATTTTAATTCTACACGTCATGCTGAAGCTTATGCACCAGAAAAGTTATCCGGTTTCACTCGTGAAAAGGCTATAGAAGAATTAAAATCAAGATTGAATTCAGAAAACCTTCCATCATCATCCGGTGTTAGTAGAATAACCTTGGTTCGTGCTAGCTACAAAATTGTGAAATTATTGCAACGGCTTGAAAGCTATTTACTGATGAAGAATTTGTGAAAGACTGTCTTATAGCTGTTGCAAAAGGGATATGTCCGGAATACGTTAATGATTTTAAATGTATATGTTTGTCCCGTAATATTGTTGCAGAGCACGTATCATAAATGGGAGATAACTTGGAGGAACAACTGATAGCAAGAATAAAAACTTTCACTTACTACTCAGTATAGCTCTTGATGAAAGTATCGGCCGGACAGATACGGCGCAGCTAGCTACAGTATATTCATAAGGGTGTCGATTGAGATTTCAATGTTCATGGAGATCTTGTAGATGTCATTTCACTAAAGGATCGAACTCGAGGAGGAGATATTTTTGAATCTGTAACAAAAACTATGAACAAATTTCAAGTCACGCTAAAAGTAATTAATCAAAACAGTTCACGTTTCTGAACTTGAAGTTACACTGCTACAACACATACACACAAAGTTGATATTTTAAACATGATATTAACAACATTATTATTATGATTTAATTCCGTCACTAACGAACAACATTCATGGAATGACCCAGTAGATAAAACTCTATTATTATTATTATTATTATTATTATTATTATTATTATTATTATTATTATTATCATTATCATCATCATCATCGTCATCATCATAATTCACTAGAGACAGGCGAAATATACAATATACAATTTCTTATTCTAAATCATTCCTGCTAGCGGTATTGTAACAAGGATTTTCACGATACACGATGTATGGGATGCAATTAAAGCCAAAAATGGGATCAAGAAAAAAATTCCAATGAGGATAGGTTTCCGTTTATTACAAGGTCTTTTAGAACAGTGTTCCGCAACCGGTGTGCCTTCACAAGATGAAAGGTGTGACGCGAAAATTAATTGAGATTAAAATGGTGTGTTGACAAAACATGGCCAATCCCCGAGTGTGTTGTGTGTGGTGAAATTCTCAGTAATGTTACGGTTCCCAGTAAATTGAAACGACATTTGGTAACAAAACATTCTTTTCTGTCAAACAAAGATGTATATTATTATCGTTGGTTGTTGAAACAAAATAAAAAAGCAAGTGACGCTCATCGAACTTATCGTAAAGGCGAAAAAAAATAAAAAAAAAGTAATAGCTGAAACGTTGCTAATGCGTGAAAATGGGTCGTTTGAGATGTTCCCAACTGTATGGCCCCTTGCTGACGGTAATAAAGTGTTGATGGACGTAATTAAAGAACATTTAGTAATCTTACAGCAGCCATTCAAGAATTATTTCGAAAAGAATGTTCAAGATTTTTACTGGGTTCGTGATTCGTTCATTGTGAATTCAAAACATCTTCCGATTAATATACTCGTACAAGAGGAACTGGCAGATTTAAAAGCAGACCGAATATTGAAATTAAAACTTCTCGAAGTGCATTTTGAAACATTTTGGCTGTCAATAAGGGGTGAATACCCGGCTATCTCCGAGATGGCAGTTTGTTATTACCATTTTCAACTACATATGTGTGTGAACTGGGCTTCTCGACGTTAACTGAAAATTAAAACATCAAAGAGGGAGAGGCTCAAATCCATCGATGAAGAAATGAGACTTGCACTGTTAACGATATCTTCTTCTGCCTCGAACCCTTCTTCCGTTCAGTGCATCCTTTTAGTAGGCAGTTTCTTCTCAGTAACCCAGCCAATTCCTTTTTCTCTTCCTGCTCAATTTCAGCATTATTCTTTCTTCATCCACTCTTTCCAGCACAGCTTCATTTATTATTCTGTATGTCCATTTCACACGCTCCATTCTTCTTCATATCCATATTCCAAGTACGATGAAAGAGTAATGGAACGGATAAAAATTCTCTCCGGCGCCGGGATTTGAACCCGGGTTTTCAGCTCTACGTACTGATGCTTTATCCACTAAGCCACACCGGATACCTACCCCGGAGTCGGACAGAATCGTCTCAGTTTTAAGTTCCAACTCTTGGGTTCCCTCTAGTGGCCGCCCTCTGCACTACGTCATAGGTGTCTATGAACGTAGGACTGAAGTCCACACATGTGCTGAGGTGCACTTGTTTTGAGTGACTAGTTGGCCGGGATCCGACGGAATAAGCGCCGTCTTAAATCACGAAGCGATTTACTCATATCATATATATTATTTTAATATACCGAAGTACACATGATATTTCCATGCAGATATTCTTTCTCCGTTCCATTACTCTTTCATCGTATGATGACGCAGAATATCTGCATGGAAATATCGTATGTACAGGGACATCATTTTATTTTTTACTAACATTTTTAATATTAACCTGTCTATACCTTTAGAGAACCGGAAACATCGCTTGCTCCCCCCTCCAAGACTGGAGTTCGATGATACTGGCGTAAAACACAAATCACTCTACTAGGTATAGGAAGGAACAAAAGTAGTTCATCCATTTACGTAAACTAGGAAATATCGCGATTTTGAGTTTGATAATTTTCATTAGGTTTTTCTTTAATCAAAGTACAGTACTGTATTAAGAATAAGTGTTTTTACTCACGAAGTGAGTTATCCATGCGAACGTATTCATTATGCAGTGTATATTATACTGTCTACAGCACATTAGCGTACAATATAGAGAAAGAAGTTAAATTGAAAAATAATCTTAATATGAATATTTAAACACAATTTTGAAAATGGTGGCCGTTCATTTCGATACAGGCTTCAGTTCTTTTGTGCATATTATCGCACTATAGACTAATGCATCTAATTCCAATTGCCAGTTTCGTCCTTCGTACTAGTAACTCATGTTGAAATAATTCTGTACCTACTCTACGTACTGTGAATTCAATCTTCACTTCTGCCCGACCCGAAAATATAAAATTACTCAGACATGCTATCTACTGTCCGTCCACGTGGCTATGCCGCAGGATTGTAGAAAGAGAGGAAATCACGTGACAGTTAATTACTTAACGAGGCCCTCTTATTTAAATTAAATTAAACAGCTGTATAATATTACGTAAACTTCCATTCCTAAGAGAAATTAATGTTTTCAGAAAAGAGCTAAGAAGCCCAGCTATTACAGAGGGGCGAGCAGAAGCAGGTGGGGGAAATCGGGATGCGACGTAGGCAAACGGACAGTACCTGTGCGAAAATATGGTTCAATATTGAAAGCTCTTTCGTCACTGGAAAACGCGAACATATTTCTGGAACGTACTATACTCAGTAACTCAGTACTGCTTACTACCTGCGGTCTTGGTTCTGTGTGGAGTTGGAACTTCCTTAGTAGAAGGGGTGGGAGTGAAGTACATTCAAAAACTCAGTTACAATAAAAATTGAAGTAAAAATAAAATGATGTCCCTGTATATATTTCAAATGTTTCTAGTCTCTTATCTTCACTTCGTCGTAATGTCCATGTTTCTTCCTCATACAATGCCACACTCCACAAAAAGCATTTCACCAGTCTCTTCTTTAGTTCTTTTTCCAGAGGTCCGCAGAAGATACTCATTTTTCTGTTAAAAGCCTTTTTTTGCCATTGCTATTACCTAACGTAGTTGTTCGTAAAGATATGCGGCATAGTAAAGGTATACAACTGTCGATTTTTTACTTAAAAATCATTAGTGGCACTTCAGGCAGTGCTTTCGTTTCCCATAAAGGCATCAATATTATTCCGTCAGCACTCCATTCCATTAACATTTCATAATATTCAAACTGGTGTGGGTTGGGAATGATGGGAGGCTGACACAAAGGTCAGGAATGATAACAATGCTGGATCATAGTGAATAGCAAACCTAAATAAAATAAAACTCTGGAGCGCACGTAGCTATAACTTCTGCGTAAAACAAGGAGCTTACATTTTAATGTGTGCGTTACGCATTACTAATAGCCTGCATCGGATGCACTGCGCATACGGACGTCTTCTTCCTGGCTGCATTGCTGCTTGCAGATGCCGAAAGTGAAGAAAGATGAGTAAAAAGCTTCTCGCAACTGCTAAGTAAAAGTAATGATCTCTGCAAGAGGTCAAGCGAAGCGAAGAATATTTCACGGACTCCACTCCGAGCACCAGTGAGAGCGTTAAGAGAAAAATCTCCCTCAGTTTTTCGGATCGCTAAATGCAGCTTTATATTTTATGATTAGTTATTTTTCTTCTGTCTTTCACGTTGCTTTTAATTTAGCTTTACCCTCTGTAATTACTTCCGTATCAAGTCAGTCTCCATATCATTAATTACACAGCGTTTGTTCCTTTCCTTGCAGGATTATTCTTGACATTTTTTGGAGAAGTTTTTCCCCTTCTTTCATTTATTTTGTCTACAGACCAACTTATTATGGAAAAATAATATATTGTTGCGTATATAACATTGTGACCCCATGTAGTAATATTTCTATATCTTATTTAATAAAGATGAATAAGGAGAGTTTCTATTTTTGGATCTGTTGATATTCCGTTCTCAATACGCTGCCGATTTAGTAGAATGCAGTACAACATGACCTGTTGTGACGAGAATCCAAGCCCCTCCGCATACCGGTAAGGCATCATGTTACAAACACTTTCATGTCTGAGTATTTCTGACAAAGTGAACATTATTGAACGCCTTGAAAACACCATAAACATTAAGGATATTGCTCGAGAGTTTAAAGTAATATTTACTTATTCATTCGTTTATTTTATTATCCAATTTAATAAACCCTATTTCACCCTGAGGTATATTAGGGTTATAGTTGCCATCAAAATACATATTTTATAACCAATGAACTATAGTAAAGTTATAATATAAAATGGTGGTCACAGTTACAATTCACATTAATTATGTAGAAGAATGCACCTTAATGAAAAATATATCCTGCTAAAGATTAATGAGATGTTTGAGGAATAATCAATGCAAAAGATATACAAGAATGTCTAACCGTTTCGGAGTAAATACACGACCTTAAAAAGATAATCAATAGTAGATTAATATAACAAAGTTTGACTTTCACTTTCAAATTAATACTTAATTCATGAACAATGGAACAGTTAAGAGTAATAAAAAGATATTACAAGCAATGATTTACGGTTACAAGTTACATACGTGATTCAGGAACAAGTACAATAATTAAAATAATAACACAAGTAATGACTTACAACTAACGAATAACGAAATTCTTGAAGGGCAATATATAATAGTAGGGACAACACAAAAGATTTAAAAACAAATGTAAACAGTAAAGGAATAGTAGAAAAATTGACTTAAAATTACAAGTTAAACACATTCTTTTTAAAGCAATAGGTAACAACAAAGAGATGCTAATATCAGTACACTGACTGTAGTTACAGATTAAACACATTATTTTAAAAACAAACAGGGAAAAGATCAATAGCTATTTTCAGGCATTATATAGGCCTATATGGACCATGTCTTTAATTCACATCTTTTTGACGTTACTTCGTATATTATTTTGTGTTTCAATCTATTTCAGTTTTTTATTTTTCACTGTAACAACAAAAATATGTTTCATAAAGCCTCAAGGCATTCCTCTGTATTTATTGTATCATGGTACTCTTTGTCAATGGCAACCTGTAATGGTTATAGGAAGAAATATATATAAATAAAAATAAAATAGCTATTAAAGACATTATTTTAGAAGCAATAAATAGCTATACTAAGAGATGACTTAAAATTTACGAATTAAATACATTTAGTATTATTCATTCACTTATTTATTTATGTATTTATTTATTTATTTATTTCATTTCATTTATTTATTATTGTTTCTTATAGATATAGTAGATATATTCTATGAAATAACATTAATTTTGTATCAACGTATCAGCTTCACTTTCTATAATGAATTAGCTCTTAAATATCCATTCCCGTATGATTGATATTTTACAGTCCATAATATCCTTTGACTTTCATTCTCTAACTAAACATGATGCTTTCCGATTGCAGGGACTTATTCCGAGTTATATCTATGTACAGGCCTGCAGAACTCGTAAGTAGGGGAAATATGACGTCAGTCTCACTCCACATCTATTGGGGATGATCGACTTCCGCGTAGAGTTATTTACCTTCTCTTGTCGTCTAAGGTCCATCTGTGGCGGCATGTAATTTTCAAAAAGGATTGTAATAAATTCATTGTTTTTACAATGCGTTATCTCGTTTCAAGGTTTACAATTATGCTAGATTTCCTGTCGGTAGTTTCTTTGAGATTTCTTTGCACCTAACCTGCTTTAGATTTTCGAAAACTTGCCTCCTATCATCACCTACGGAAACATAAATTTATAGCATTTAAGTAATGAACTTTGAAAGTCACTATTAATTTCATTTCAAAATGAACACAACGAGTGACGTTCTTAATTTAACAGTATATAAATAAATAATAATCAATATACATTTCGTAATAATGAACTTACCTGAAAGTTTGTGCATTCCATAATTCTTAATATGGAGTTTGTTGAAATGTAGTTTAATATTGAAATGACGAGTGGAAGTAAATTGGATGGGACACAGTAAACAAGCAATTCTTTCGTCTTCAATAACAAACTAATCATATTCCCATTTCCTTTGGAAGTAGTATTCCTTCACGGGTTTAGATTTTGCCATGTTCCAGTTCTCTTTAAACTGCATTACGCGTATTATTTGTTTGTTTGTTAGTTTATTTGTTTACTTATTTACTTACTTATTTACTTATTTTCTTATTTACTTACTTATTTAGGCCAACTTATTTAGGCCCATTTATTTATTTATTTATTTATTTATTTATCACTCACTTATCAACGTACAATTTATTTATCGTCCTATTACTAGTAAAACCAGTTAAGACCAGTAATACAAGTTTTGTAAAAACAGGAATTAAAACTTTATTAATGAACGAAAAATCATAATAAATTCTTCGACTAAAGTAATTGGTTTGTTGCCTGAATACAGAGCACGGAAAGACAAGTCGGGGACTGTACTTAAATTATTTTACAAAAAAAGTGAATTTAATCGGCTTTACTAGTAATAGGACGATATATAGACCTTCTTACATTATATGCACACATACATTTTAAAATTTATTTTACTTGTCTTTTAATTTATTTATTTTCCTCATTCATTTTTCTCTTATTTTCTAAAGGTATGTTCCTAAGGATTTTATTATCTGTTCATTTATAATTCTTGATAGCGTATTGTATATCTGCCACCGCGAATAAATGTTAATGCAGCCGATCGTAACCGCACTGGTAGAAAAGGTGGGTGGGGTGAGAAAGGGGAGTAAAGCAGTCGCTCTCAGGAGCTACAGTTCTGCAGGCCTGTCTATGTAGATAAGCAATGGCTTTCTCCTATATCGACGGAGCAGTGTAATAGTAAGAGGTGGTGCGTAAGGGTTGATGGTAATGGTGATGGTGATGTCGATCCTGAAATCACAGGCATACACAGTTCTGTATGCATCCATATTCGGCGATATGCACAGGCCTACACAAGGTGCAGCAGTTACAAAATAGATTTCAGTGAAATCGAGACTAGTTGAGAAGAGCCAGTCACTTGTTGGCAAGTGTCCGTCTATGTAACCATTGTCAATTATGTCCTCACATTAGCTTTTCGTATATTCGAAAGTGAGCACAAATTATATATTTAGGTGCAAACGTTTTTTTAAGGATAGGTCCATTATTTATAAAAAGGGCTTATTTTAACAGTTTTATTGTTTTTAATTAAAGTTTCAAATTTCGGAGACATATCATTTTGAGGGAAAAGCCACTTAAAAAATAAAGAATAAATATGAAGAGAAAAATCTTATTATTTGATTATGGAATTAATTTACTTTACTTCTTTTACGATTTCTATAATGTTTTGACGTCGGTAATGCCTTACAATATAGAATAGTAATATGCGTTACAAGAGCGGTATGTTGAAGTTTTCATGTTCGAGGAAAAGTTTGAAAAAGCGAAACGTAGTTGAGCTTTTTTAATTTCCGAGAATTGAAAGAAAACATACCGCTCGTGAATCGTACATTATTTTGTGCGAAGATCGTTTATTACATAACTGAAAGAGGAATTTCTAATTAGTTGCAATGAAATCTCCATCTTGGTTTCTGTTCAATGACGGCAAATTTGCAAAACAAAAATATCTATCTTCAACATTGCTGCTCCAGCAGGCCATGATATACGTCTGTTTTTTTTTCCCCCCAGTCTATAAATGCGAACTTAAAACAAACGGTAAGGTTATGTAATGATTTATTTTTCATTTTAATATTTTAACAATATTATTTATATAACATATTGCAGTAATAACATCGGCATCTGGAATCTTGTTGATTTTTTCACGGCTTCCTTAATGTTACTTGCATCAGGAATGCAGTAACTTCAGTGGAGTTGTAGAGTTTACTTAATTTTTGCAAATATTTAAGAACAATAATTAACAGTGCAATTTAGGTGAAATTGCAGTGGGAAGTTTCCAATTTATAATTATTACTATATTGAACGTCTCTAAAAATAATATGTTAAAAGACTAAAGCAGTAAAATCAATATGTCACTTAAGCGGTAAGAAGAAGGAAACTGTTATGTGTGTTAGGTTGGGAATACTGAATGTGGAATTTTACACTTTCCGCGGATTGGTTTTGTGCGGAAACCAAGCAAATACGCACGATCTCGCACAAATAACTTTTTGTTTACATAAAATATGTCTTAAGTTTCAGTGACTGATATGGAAGTTTCACCAAGAAAAATCGGATGACTTACTACTTCTTCAGTAACAAAGAAAAAGTAAATTCATGATATAAAGTAGCCTATATTCTGGGGTTCGATTCCTGCTTGGGCTGATAACCCGATTGGATTTTTCCGAGGTATTCCCCAACAATAACGCGAATGCCAGGTAATCTATGACGAATCATCGGCCTCATCTCGCCAAATACCATCTCGATATCACCAAATTCACCGACGCTAAATAATCCAGTAGTTGTTGCAGCGTCATTATATAACTTAGTAGTATTATGATTTTAGAAAAATTGTCGGTAATTTATGCGCCTTTCTTTTTATTTAAAATAATCCGATTTCTCTCACTTTCTTTCATTAAATTCTTGGCTGATGAATCTATTGGATGTTAAACGCCAGAAATATTTCCGTAGAAATATAGCACGACAGTCTTGTACTGTTTCTTCAAATATTCGTATCGTGAATGAAGATTTTCTGTTCTAGTGTGAACTGCATTGCCACGAAACTAAACTGTATTGAATGGAAGCTAGCTGTCTTAATTCTCCAACCTTACGTCCCTTTAGCCCAGCGGTGGCGAAAATGTAATCGTGCGCAGAGCCACTGTGTAATCTTCAATGTGCATAGCACCTATGGAAGGAGGCGGACACCCGAAGGGGAAGTGAAGCAACTGTCTGACTTATTAACGGATTTTCATTTTCCTTACGTCAAGCACTTAAATATAATTTTATACAGTATAAGGCTACAAACTAATGTTTAATACGTGTAACGAAGAAAGAAATGAAGAATATCACAACATAAAATTAACTGTCTTCAGAATGTCTCTGCGACAAAGTTTCAAAATCAGGAATTATGTCACTTACTGCCAGTCGTAGTTGATCACGAAGGTATTTGTCTGTCAGTCGTGATCTAAATTGGGTTTTTTACTATTTTCATTGTTGAAAATAATTTTTCACAAACGTAAGTTGTAGCGAATATGGCTTCAACAGAGCAAGCAAAAGAACGAAGCTTCGGATATTTATTTTTTGGCAAAGATTTGAAAGCTCAACATTTGTCAAGTCCTTACATTTAGCTTTCATTTGACATCGCATAGGAAATCAGTGAGTTCAAATTGAAGAGCTAACCGCATTATTCCTACATCTGATGAAAAAGGGTCGACGTACAGAGATGATGATGATGATGATAACAGCAATAACACTTAACCGTTTAATGTTTCATCAGTAACTTGTAGTATAATGCCGTTTTATGTTATACAACCGTTTTCCTCGTTATACTTGTGAACAAATCATACATTTAATATTCTCATCATATTGACAGCAAAAAAATGCGTCCTCCCATCCTACTTGGAACTTTCGTACATGGTTTCGAGAGAGACATATGCCACTCGCAGGTCAGAGACAAATACAAATGGAACGGAGTTTAACTCCAGTGAGTGAGAAGGTGGGGGTTGGCGGAGGTTAGAAGCAAGGGAAATGCACAGCTATCACTGCGAGCCACAATGTCTTGCGAGTCAAGTTCTCGCCACGGCTGCTTTAGCCTGTCGTATCTACTCATACTATAGTCTACAATACAAACGTTCGATTCAAGGGAAATGTACACACTATTTCCTTAGCAATTGCGTTCAGTTCATAAACAAACATATCTCTGTAATTTACCTGTGCGTAATCTATTTCCAGCGTAGCGCTGTGTATTATTGCTGCTATTGGAATTCCAACTGCCCTGCTGTTAGTTATTTGGTATTGTTAATATTACTACTAATAACCCTGCAATCATTACGCATGCTGTTACGCTATTTGTATATATCTTCTCACCATTCGTGAGCTGCCACAAGGGACAAAGTGTACTTAACCATAGAAATTTTTACAAGTTCATGAAAAACCATTGATTTTGTTTTAACAATGAAATTCCTACAAGTACATAACTGCAAATAATTTTTTGAGATTAGTGAAAATATACCTATTTTTAGAAAGGTAAGTGTTACAAAAAAGTAAAGAATGCTACTGAACTTAGTTTGATTTCGGATATAGGTGATTCTTCAGGAGAGCAATTAATCCTTTCAATGCAGCTAAGTTTACAATCGGAATAATAGATGTAGGTATTCCAAGCCTCTTAAACACATCTTTCATGAACAGAGTAGCGGTACCTCTTGCTCCAACCAGAAGTCCGATTACTTCAAGCTCTTTTAGCTGGTATTTTTTGAGGTAATAGGGAATGGTAGGATTGTAGATATTCTTTTTTTCATTATTCACGTCTGCTGGCTGTTCCTCATCCGATTCGAAACTCACAGTGGGATCAATTATGTATCCAGATCTTGTAGATTCCTTGAAAGCTATTATATCTATGCGCCGTGTACTGCCAGTGACGGAGAGACCATGTACTTCTTCAAAGGTGTTGTAATCGGCATGTTTAAGGGCAGTGGCTATAATTGATCGTACTTGGTGGTGTCTAGCGTTTCGCAGAGCTTCGCTGTGCGGACAGGATCCCAAGACGTGTGCAAGAGTTTCAACCTCGTTGTGGCAATGCCTACAACGGTTGTCCTGAGATCTTTCCGGCACAGTACGTACTGCAGCAAAATTTCTAACCATTTTAATGCCATCGCGCCATTCGCTGTTGGACAGTCCTTCGTGTTTACAGTCCTTCGTGTTTAGAAATCCATTTGTTGGCACCAGGATATTGTTTAAATAAAACTACCCCTTTCATTTCCGTGGATGACGACACCAAATACCAAATTCTCTGTTCCTCAGAAGGTTACGAATCTTTGTAACATTTAAGAAATGTTCGTTCATTCTTATGAAATAAGGCATCTTCTGGAACAATGTTCAGAGATTGGGCACATCTAATGCTCTCCTCATGATTCTGACGTGTTTGTATGATGTATGGGTTTTGAGATTTGTGTAAACATCGAAGGGCATTAATTTGTTGTAATAGTGCTTCCCATTTTGTTCGAAAAATTCCTAGTCCTTTGTACTTCCTAGGACTATAAATCATTGCATCAGGAATGTCTGATGGCAGATTCAGTACCTCATATTACTAGCTGAATTACTGGAGTGTTAGTTTCTTGAGTCCTGCATTGATTGCGAATATTATCTTTCTCCTTATGAGTATTCCTTCAACACTTCCTTGACATCCTGGTTAATCGACCCTGGCTGTCTTTATCAGCCTGTTTCCTTATTTGAGTCGTGTCTACAGTTTTCTTGTCCACTCGTTAATTTCTTGTACTGTGAAATTTTGTTGTGCTCCTTGAAGGAAGAATTGGTGAAGACACCGATGCCTCCACTTTCACGGAGCCTCTGGCAGCCTCTACCTGCCCTGCGAGTATACGCTGGACAAGCAGCTGACGCCTGCTATTAAGATGTTTTCTGGCCCTACGCAAAACTGACGAAAGCATAACTGCTTCCGAAGCGAGTGTATGCGAGTTACTCAGTCTTGCTATAAAAACAACAGGTTTAGCTGTCAAAAAAACTGTAGAAAGTTCCTCGTAAATGTAAACACTTCACGTTTTCCCACAGTAATTAATGCAATACTGAGTGTCTCTTTGAAACTGCAATACCTGTTCAGAGATAAAGAGGTGACATTAAAAATAAACAATTTTATTGTTGTAAATATATAACAATTCTAGCACTCCCGTAAAAGAGACTGATTTCGTGCTCAGGGGAGGACGATATACAGGGTGTCTCTAAATTAGACCGAAAAAATTAGGTAGTAGATAGATAACTTTCGTGGAAGCATATTTTGTTAAGGAACCCATGGGCTGCGACGCTTCGTTTCATTGCAAGAAGGCGGGAACGAATAATCAGTCTTTTCAGTCCAAGAGGAGTGTGTCATTACTACTATCACTCGGTTTTTTACGTCCGCAGCCCAGTATCATTTGGTATCGATTACAGCACGTTTGTTTACTTCCATTGGTACGACCTTTTGTTATCCGTGTTATTCGTCTATGTCAGCCGTAGCGAAAATGCGATCGTGCGCCGAGCCACTGTGTAACCTGCAACGTGCATGGCACCTATGTAGGGAGGCGGACACCCGAATGGGAAGTGAAGCAACTGTCCGACTTATTAACGGATTTTCATTTTCCTTACGTCAAGCACTTAAATATAATTTTATAGAATATAAGGTTACAAACTAATGTTTATAACGTGTAACGAAGAAAGAAATGAACAAGAAAACATGGGACACATTATCAAAACCAACTCTCTTCAGAATGTCTCTGCGACAGAGTTTCAAAATCAGGAATTATGTCACTTACTGCCAGTCGTAGTTGATCACGAAAATATTTGTCTGTCAGTCGTGATCTAAATTTGGTTTTACTATTTTCATTCTTGAAAATAATTTTTCACAAACGTAAGTTGTAGCGAACATGGGTTCAAAAGAGCAAGCGAAAGAACGAAGCTTCGGATGTTTATTTTTGGCAAAGATTTGAAAAGTTCAACACTTGTCGAGTCCTTACATCTAGCTTTCATTTGACATCACATAGTAAATCAGTGAGTTCAAATTGAAGAGCTAACCGCATTATTCGTACATCTGCTGAAAAAGGGTCGACGTACAGAGATGATGATGATGATGATTGATGATGATGATGATGATGATAACAACAATGACACTTAACCTTTTAATGTTTCGTCAGTAACATGCAGTATAATGCCGTTTTATGTTATACAACCGTTTTCCTAGTAATACTTGTGAACAAATCATACATTTAATATTCTCATCATATTGGCAGCAAAAAAATGCGTCCTCCCATCCTACTTGAAACTTTCGTTTTTGTAGAGGTACATGGTTTCGAGAGAGACATTGCAACGATACGCCACTCGCAGGTCAGAGACAAATACAAATGGAACGGAGTTTGACTCCAGTGAGTGAGGGAGTGAGGGTTGATGGAGGTAGGAAGCACATAGCTATTATTGCGAGCTACAATGTGCTCGTGTGTCACATTTTCGCCACGGATGGTCTACGTAGTTTAGTACTTGTACTGCACTCATTCTGTTGTAATGTTCAGTACAGTTTAATGCGTCGTTGGTTTGGTTTTTCTGTACGTATTTTTTCTCTGTTTGGATTAACACAAAGAATCATGTGACACAGAATCTTTTGTTATTCGCACATACCTACGGTACTTAATTTATCCCGATCTAATTCCTTCTTGCACTGAAACGAAGCGTCACAACCCATGGGTTCCTTAACAAAATATGTTTCCACGAAAGTTATCTATCTGCTCCCTAATTTTGTCGGTCTAATTTAGAGACACCCTGTAGTAATTACACGGCCATAGTTAAATCAAAATGGCAGCGAAACAGAAATACTCGGAGAAAATGTCACAAAATGCATTATTTCAAACAAAACTCTTATGACCACGTGCATCAATTCGATGCATCGTAAAAATGCTTAATCAGGGCTTAGGTCGCAATTTTAACAGATATTTACACTAAGCGACATTGGAACTAAATGACAGCAGTATGAGATGAAGATAAATTCAAACAAGACGAAGGCTATGGTTATCAGAAGAGAAATAAACAAAGTAAATGTGAGACAGTAGTGAGACAGTAGAGCAAGTGGGCAGCTTCAAATACTTGGAGTGTACTATAAGCAATAACATGAGCTGCTGCCAGGAAGTCAAAAAGAGACTGGCAATGGCAAAGTAAGCTTTTAAAAGAAAAAAAGGTGCATCTTCTGCGGATCTCTTGAAAAAGAACTAAGGAAGAGGCTAGTGGAGTTCTTTGTATAGAGTGTGGCATTGTAAAAAAAAGGTATCCCCGTAACATGCCATGAAGGCACTTGGGGGGCATGGAGGTAGAGCCCCATGCTTTCCATGACCTCGGCACTAGAATGAGGTGGTGTGGTCGGCACCACGCTCTGACCGCCTTTTACCCCCGGGAAAGACTCGGTACTCAATTTTATAGGAGGCTAAGTGAACCTCGGGGCCGTTCTGAAAGTTTGGCAACGAGAAAAAATCCTGTCACCACCTGGGCTCGAACCCCGGACCTTTCAATCCGTAGCCAGCTGCTCTACCAACTGAGCTAGTGTGGCATTGTATAGGGAAAAAATATGGACGTTACGACAAAGTGAAAAGAAGCGAATAGAAGCATTTGAAATGTGGATATGGAGAAGGATGGTCCGTGTGAAGTGGACAGACAGAATAAGAAATGAAGCTGTGCTGAAAAGAGTGGCTGAAGAAAGAATGATGCTGAAACTGATCAGGAAGAGGAAAAGGAATTGGTTGGGTCACTGGCTGAGAAGAAACTGTCTACTGAAGGATGCACTGGAAGGAATGACGAACGGGAGAAAAGTTCGATTCAGAAGAAGAGATCAGATGATAGACGAAATTAAGATATATGGATCATATGCGGATACAAAGAGGAAGGCAGAAAATGGAAAAGATTGGAGAATGCTGAGTGTGCTGAAAAACACTAAAAATACTTAACTAAGATTATAACTCTCTATTACAATATTTAAACAGCATTTCACGAATCTGTATCAAATGTCTATCATTTGGCATCGATGGAATTGATAATACCGAGATATAGACGAAATGAGATCGAGAATTCGCAATGGAATCATCTAAAAATTGTCTTATAATTGAGGGAAATCTCTGGAAAACACAACCAAGCAATCAACTTAGGCGGGAATCGAATCCACTGAACACAAATTCTGCTCCCAAATCCTAGACGACGCAGGTGAGTCTGTGTATACACTTAAGCTTGCAAAAATCTCATTTATACCGGTTTAATCCATGTAATGATACTGGAACTGCTGATATCTTCTACAATATTAATATCGTGTTTCTCTCTTAGTTCCGTGTAACGGTGTCCGGCTATGAATAAAAGATTCTCTGAAATATCTTTGTTCAATATAATTTATTCATATTTTAACAGCACAAGCTGAAAGTTTAATGTTTCAAGATAAATTGCAATTATTACACTTCATTCATTCATTCATTCATTCATTCATTCATTCATTCATTCATTCATTCATTTTCATTCATTCAGTGTTCTGCCCGAGGACGGTTTTTTACTGCAAACCGAGCTTTCTCCAATCTTTCCTATTTTCTGCCTTCCTCTTTGTCTCCTCATATGATCCATAAGGTAACGGAGGGTAAGTGTGCGCGTTTCGGGTAAGAGTGCTCTCGTGAATTTTTCATAGTTGGTATGCTTATTGCAAAATTGGCTTGCATTACTGCATTGAGTATGGATTATTGACGAGGTTGAGCAGCAGAAGAATCTCTATTTAGAAAGGTGTGTAAACGTTTTGTTTGGAATCACATATAATTTTTTCTAAAATAAACTTGAGCTTTCTACAGAGTTACAAGTCAGTCAAAAGGAACATGTTGACGTTAAAATAAAGTCTATTTGTAGCAATGAATTGGCATGAACTAATGTCCTATGACCGTATTGTGCTGGTCCTTAGCAATACATCCTTAAACTTACTCGCTGTCGGCTATGAGTCTACACAGAATGAGCGGGTAACAGTTCGCGAGTTATGTTGAAGTTACGAAGGATTTGGAGCATTGGTATACGACTATTGTTCTTCACCCTTTTTTGTAATCATTGTCTATTAATCCTCGTTTCTACAGTTGTAGTTAAATTTATTACTAAATCTCATATTTCTGTTGTGGGCATTGTGCACTACAATAGTGTAAAAGAACTCAGTTATAAGTGTATTAGAAGTCTGAAGATATCTATGTCTGCCTCAATAGTCTTCTCGTATAAAACAAATTGTTTTGACGTGAATTCAAATGTTTGTTTCATAACTTAATCACTGCAAACTCTTTATGCTTACTCTTACCCGTATGTGCGGCTAAGAGTGTGCATTTGTCCCCTTTTAAAAAAATGAAATTTAAATTGTTTACTGTCTTCTCCTAAAGTCTGTCTGCTTTAATTCGTATAATACTGTCATTCATTAAACAATTTTTCAATATTTCATCTATAATACAACAGATTCCACAGACAATAATACACTAGGTCCGCACACTTACCCTCCTCTACGTACCCTCTTAATGTCGTCTATCACCTGATATCTTCTTCTGCCCTGAACTCTTCTCCCGTTCACCATTCCTTCCAGTGCATCCTTCAGTAGGCAGTTTCTTCTCATCCAGTGACCCAACCAATTCATTTTCCTCTTCCTGATCAGTTTCAGCATTATTCTTTCTTCACCCACTCTTTCCAACACAGCTACATCTCTTACTCTGTCTGTCTGTCCACTTCACACGCTCCATTCTTCTCCATATCCACATTTGAAATGCTTCTATTCGCTTCTCTTCACTTCGTCGTAACGTCCATGTTTCTGTGTCATACAATGCCATACCCCATACAAAGCATTTCACTAGTCTCTTCCTTAGTTCTTTCTCCAGAGGTCCGCAGAATATGCTCCTTTTTCTATTAAAATCTTCCTTTGCCATTGCTATTCCCCTTTTGACTTCCTGGCAGCAGCTCTTGTTACTGCTTATAGTACACCCCAAGCATTTGAAGCTGTCTACTTACTCTACTGCCTTATTTAGAATTCGCAAGTTTATTTTCTGTATTTTTTATGATATTATTTTTTTAGTGTGCTTCGTATGTACAGTAGTGGCAAAAAAAAAACCGGACCGATGGAATAATCAAAGTCCCTGAAATGAGCCACTGCGCATGACACGCCCGCATTCACAAGATAGCGAGTAATCTATTGACATTGTTGTAGTTTCGATTGCTGACGTAGCCCATTTCGAAAGCCATTAGAAAATAAGCTGGTAAAAATTCATGTTCTGGGATAGCGGCGCGTCCCAAGCACCTGAGCCATTCAATGAAGACGAAAACAGTAACCAGCTGCGTGGTTTCGGGTCCAAGGAATATGCACTGACGCTCTGGAGTGAACAAGGCTCTGAAATCAGGTACAAGGGTCGGTCCGTTTTTTTTTTGCCACTACTGTACATTCGCATATCTCTCTGTATCTAATCTTGAAGTCAGAGCAAATTATTTTCTTCTTCCCTTGCTTTCAATGCGAGGTGATGTTTAACTCATCGGTTTTACTCACAAGTGATCACATTTAAATTCTCACACAGAATTCAATGTTAGAAATAGCTATACATTCATGTAGCTATTTAGCTATGTAGTATTAAGTTTGTGGTTATTTCTCAACTCTCCCAGAATTATTAATTTTTTTTTAATTACTGGTGCTATGTAGATTTACTGAAAGCTGAATGATGTCTGCTCGTTTTCGGATTATCTGAATTTTTATTTTATGAAACTAGACTCGTGAAGCTAGAAACATAAAATATTCACTTCGCTTTCAGGAAGTCGAACGTAAGACTTGTGGATTTGTTATTGCCTAGATCTGTGTTTAAATGCGATGACAGAAGAGATTTGGTGTAACGCCATCACGTGTACAAAGCAGAAGTTCGTGCCCTGAGGCCCGAGTCAGCTGCAGGAAGTCACTTTCGCGACTTCGGGGCTTCCTTTTTAAGTTCTTCCGGTACGCATTTCCGTTGTTTTGTACTATTTAAAACATGGCGTAACTTTGCATCGCGTGTACTTTTCTTAACGTTTGAAGATGAGAAAGATAATTTCTGTCTGGAAATTGAAATTGAAATTATAGAAGTTGGGTGATTGAAGAATTTTATAAATGTTTTAAGTTCTTAAATTAAGAAAATAATTTCGTATATTTTTCTTCAACGTTTTCACCTGTGTTGTACGTCATAATGTTTTTCAGATCATAAAAAGTTAATCTATGGGGAAATATGCAATCTCAACCGAGATATTGAACCGCAGAAATACAGTGAATAACAGAATTATTCGGACTCTTAATATTCCAAATGTTTATGTGTATGTTACTAAACATGTTTGCAAAAACGCAGAAATTACGCTTGCGGTTACGTCAAATAAACCAATTTGCATAACATGGACATAAAAAGAACTTGCTAATGAAATGGTATGTTAATATATTTATATAAAAATAAACAAATATACAATTTACTGCGTAACAAAAATATTCGGACAGTCGTGTTAGTCCTATTCTGTACACCCCTGTTGACCACTTACATTACAAAGTACGTGGAAGTACCGAGTTTCAGTAATATGCGAGATTACTTAGTCTTACTTGTGCTGTCGTTTGAACAAGACGGAACACAAAATGGGGCGTAAAGGTAAGCAAACAACATTTAACCAGAGGCAGTTAGTGATATTCCATCAGGAAAAGGGAAAACCATTCGAAACATTGCAGATTTACTTCAGATGAAGAGAAGTACAGTGTCTGACATAATTCTCAGATATAAAAACGAGGACAGAATAGGGCTGAGAAAGCAAACAGGTCGCCGAAAAGTCCTCACAGACAGAGAAGAATCTCTTATTATCAGACAGATTAAAAAGAATCCTCCTATAAGTGCCCCTAAGTTAACTTCTGAAATTGAATCGGCTACGGGCAAAAAGTGCATGCCCAAACAATTAAGAGGGCAATACATAAACGGGGCTACAAGGGAAGAATAGCACGAAAAAGCCTTATGTTTGCGAAAGGAACAGACGTAAACGACTTCAGTTTGCTAAGGAATATGAAAATAAAGGCGAAGATTGGTGGGAAAAGGCTCTTTTTCTGATGAGAGCAAATTCAGTGTTTTTGGCAGCGATGGTAGACAAATGGTCTGGAGAAAGCCTAAGGAGGAAATGAAAACCAAGAATTTGCGAGCTACTGTTAAACATGGTAGAGGAAATGTGATGATATGGGGGTGCATGTCAGCTTCTGGGGTTGTTGAATTGGTGTTCATCGAGGATCTCATGAAGAAGGAAGACTATCTACACCTCCTGCAACATAATTTAGTAAAATGTGCAGAAAAGCTTGGAATTGAAAAGGAATTTATGTTTTACCAGAACAACGATCCCAAGCATAACTCCTATATTGTACCTACAAGAATTTCTGCTCTACAAATTCCCTAAAGTGCTTCATCCTCCTCCACAATCGCCGGATTTGAACCCTATTGAACATTTATGGAAAGAACTTGACTGGAGGGTTGGATCAAGGCCTATTTCTTCTAAAGAAGAGCTGAAAATAAGACTTTAAGAAGAATGGGTGAAAATGCCTATAGACACAACAAAAAAATTAGTACATAGCATGCCACGCCGTCTGAAAGAGGTTTTTAAACAGAAGGGTGGTCCTACAATGTACTAATAATAACGAGCTGGAATAGTATTATTTGTTTTCGAAAAGTGTCCGAATATTTTTGTTGGTATTAGAAATCAAATGTTTTCCTTTATGTTTTAATAATTAGAAGAAAATTAATTAATTGGAATTGTTGTGTTGAAAATGTTTATATGAAATGGGATACTTTTAGGGAAAAAATAAGAAAAGCTTATTTTTATATATTTATACGTAAATATATGTCATTGAATTGTTAGTTGACTGATGTCCGAATATTTTTGTTACTCACTGTATATGTTGTCAAATCACGGATCCTGTTGATCCCATAAATATTATTGTAGTTGGTAATTATTTCTGGCTCAGGTTTTTTCTTACACACTATACTCTACTAGACAAACGCCTCCAATTTTACTTACTTTTCCAAGTAAGGCATACTAGAACTTTTATCGCTTGTTAAACAAACATAAAATTATATATATATATATATATATATATATATATATAGGGTTATTTTACGACGCTGTATCAACATCTAGGTTATTTAGCGTCTGAATAAAATGAAGGTGATAATGCCGATGAAATGAGTCCTGGGTCCAGCACCGAAAGTTACCCAACATTTGCTCGCATTGGGTTGAGGGAAAATCCCGGAAGAAACCTCAACCAGGCAACTTGCCCCGACCGGGATTCAAACCCGGGCCACGTGGTTTCGCGGCCAGACGCGCTGACCGTTACTCCACAGGTGTGGACTAAAATTCTATAAATAGTCTAAATTAAACACCTAAAAGTAAAGAGTGAAAAATAGTTTATGCTAATGAGTGATTGGGAGTAATAATATAGAGAAATTTTGGTGTCATTCTTGCGTCAATTCGACCTTTTAAGTGTAGAAACATCCTAACAAAAGAGCTGCATCCCACCTATATCATCATTATTGATGATAAGGAGACAGGAAACAATTTTCCAGTCATATTGGTGACAGATCTAGTTCTGAGCAAGAGTAATTTAGTAACGGTTCCGAGAGATAAATTTCCATCTAATGTTAGAGGACGAGAATGGCACTTGTCATTGCCTTTCCTAATGATGGAAGACAAGAATATATTTTTCTAAGTTTATTTGTACACGTTTTAACAACTGTGGCCATATCGCGTGTGTATTATCTTTGGGTATATCAGTCGCCCGTTCTTATTATTATTGTTTTTCTTTTTCTATTGTCGTGTGTTATAGATTTGTGTTCATGTACAGTCCCTACCAAAAGTTAAGGACACACTTCCATAAGTGTGCTTCACTTTTGTCATACTTAATTTGAAACTTCCTGATGTTTATGCAGGGACCAAATGCCTGTGAAAAGTGAAGTTTTCACTGCGGACTCAATCTGTTTATTTTCCAAACTATGGATTATATAACAATTTTTCTGTTATGAAACTTATTAAAAAATTACATATTTTGTAGGAAAAAAAAAAGATTTACTCCAGAATGGGTTGACTTAGATCAATGAATTTTGGAATGAATTTAGATATTGTCTCCAGTCATTCTTCCACATCCCAGTAATCTGCGGCTTCACGTCCACACTCACTGAATGTCGACCTATTTTCATTTTTGTTTCAACGAAGAGACCCAACTTGCCCACACCTGTAGCAAACTCCAGAGCTGATTACTAAAAATGGAGGGAATAAGCTGATTCATCAGTGTTACCAACTCCCAATTTTATCATGTAAATGGCAGTGGTGGACCGGATCCATTTGACGCGAATTTCAAGCTCAAGAGAGTTTTAGAAAATGGTAATTTTTCCTAAAGGCAAAGAAAAGCAATCTGAATTACAAATGCCTGCACAAACTGTCACAATTTTTTTAAACAAAAAGCAATAATTGCGCAAGATATCTTTCATATATATCTAACTCTATTCCAAAATTTACTGATCTAAGTCAACCTATTCTGGAGTAACTAATTTTGTGCTAGATCGTGCGTATTTGCTTGGTTTCCGCACAAAACCAATCCGCGGAAAGTCTAAAATTCCACATTCAGTATTCCCAACCTAACACATAACAATTTCCCTCTTCTTACCGCTTAAGTGACATATTGATTTTACTGCTTTAGGCTTTTAACATATTATTTTTAGAGACGTTCAATATAGTAATAATAATAAATTGGAAACTTACCACTGTAATTTCATTTAAATTGCACTGTTAATTATTGTTTTTAAATATTTGCAAAAATTAAGTAAACTCTACAACTCCACTAAAGTTACAGCATTCGTTATGCAAGTAACATTAAGGAAGCCGTGAAAAAATCAACAAGATTCCAGACTCATCATAGACTGGGGGGAAAAAAGACAGACGTATATCACGGCCTGCTGGAGTATAGTAAACACAGAAAACATTTTAAAGCAACAATGTTGAAGATAGATATTTTTGTTTTGCAAATTTGCCGTCATTGAACAGAAACCAAGATGGAGATTTCATTGCAACTTATTAGAAATTCCTCTTTCAGGTATGTAATAAACTATCTTCGCACAAAATAATGTACAATACACGAGCCGTATGTTTTCTTTCAATTCTCGGAAACTTTTCCTCGAACATGAAAACTTCAACATACCGCTCTTGTAACGCATACAGTATTACTATTTTCGTACAAAATATGTAATTTTTCAATAAGTTTCATAACAGAGAAATTGTTATATAATTCACAGTTTGGAAGATAGATTGGGTTTGCAGTAAAACCTTCACTTTTCACAGGCATTTGGTCCCTGTATAAACATCAGGGGATTTCACGTAAGTATAAGGACAGGAGTGAAACATCTCTTATGGAGGGATGTCCTTAAACTTTTTGTAGGGGCCGTAGGCCTAACTGATTTTAGATTTTGATTAATGTTTATGATATTGGTGATTGAGGCGTGATGAATCATGGTACATAAATTAACAACACGGTATTTGCATTTGTAACTGACAGAAACCAAGAAAAATTCCAGTCATATTCGCCGGCCACGGGGTTTGAACCTGGGACCTTCCGAATCCCAAACTTTACCGTCTGGGTCTACTCACTCGGTGAGAATATCTCTTAGTAATGGAGCCAACACAAGTTTCCTTCTCCTTGCCTTCCCTCATTATGGAGGACGAGGAAAGATCGTAGAAAAGGATCCAATTGATAAGTTTCTTTCTTCATGCCTTCCCTGGTGATAGAGGCTTATAATAACACTTGATAATGGATCGAACAGATGAAATTTCTTCTTCTTGTCTTCTCTGATGATAGAGGACGACCACAGCTCATAGGAAAGGTTCAAACTGATAAGTTCTCTCTCCTTGCCTTCTCTGATAATGGAGGACTAGAATAGCCCTTGGTAAGAGATCCAGCTGATATGTTCCCTTCTCCTTGTCTTACCTCATAATGAAGGACGAAAAGACATCTTAGTAGTGGATGGAACAGATGAATTTCCTTCTTTTGCTTTCCCTGATTAAGACGACAAGAAAGATCTCAGTAGTAGATCCGACAGATACATTTCTGTCTTCTTGCCTTTCGTGATAATTGACGACAAGAAAGCTTTTATTAAATGATCCAACAGATGAGTTTCCTTTTTCTTATCTTCCCTGATAACAAAAAAATATCTCTGTAATAAATCCGGCAGATAAACTTCTTTTTTCTTGCCTCCCCTGATAATGGAGGACAAGAAAGCTCCAAGTAGTGGATCCAACGGATAAGTTCCTTTCTTATTACATTTCTGATAATGAAGGACAAAAACCTCTTAGTGATGGATCCAACAGATAAGTTTCCTCCTTTTTACATTCCCTACTAATGGAAGACAATAAATCTCTTAGTAATTGATCCAACAAATGTTCCCTTATTCTTACCTTTCATTAGTAATGTATTCGCCAGATAAATTTCCTCCTCTTTGCATGGAAATGTAGCCAAACAAACATGTTCCCTCCTCCTTGCTCTCTCGAATGATGGAGAAAGAGAACAGGTTTTGGTAACGGATCCGACAGATAAGTTCCCTTCTCCTTGTTTTCCCTGATGATGTAGAATGAGAACAGCTCTTAGCAATAGATCCGACGGATAAGTTCCCTTCTTCATGCCTTCCCTGATGATAGAGAATGATCACAATTCTTAGTAACGGATCCAACAGATAATCTTCTATCTCTTTGTCTTCCCTGATGACGGAGGATGAGAACAGTTCTTAGTAACGGATCCAACAGATCTATTCCCACCCTTATTTCCCTGATGATGAATACAAGAAGAGTTCTCCGTAACGGATCCAACAGATAAGCTCTCTTCTCCTTGCCTTCCTGATGATGGAGGACGAGAACAGCTCTTGGTAATAGATCCAACAGGAGATATATTCGCCTTGTCTTATCATTACTAAATGTTGTTGGATTAAATAGTAGTTCCGTAACGGTGGTTATTTCTACACGTATGGCACTGTGTGAACATTAATATAAAACTCATTAATATCGCTCATCGGAATTAACTCCGTGAAAGGCTAAAGCAGCCGTGGCGAAAATGTCACTCGCGAGCACATTTTGGCTCGCAATGATAGCTTTGCATTTCTCTTGCTTCCTACCTCCCCTAACCCCCACCCTCTCACTCACTGGAGTCAAACTCCGTTCCATTTATATTTGTCCCTGACCTGCGAATGGCGTATCGCCGCAATGTCTCTCTCGAAACCATGTACCTCTACAAAAACGAAAGTTTCAAGTAGGATGAGAGGACGCATTTTTTTTTTTTTTTTTTTTTTTTGCTGACAATATGATGAGAATATTAAATATATGATTTGTTCACAAGTATTACGAGGAAACGGTTGTATAACATAAAACGGGATTATACTACATGTTACTGATGAAATATTAAAAGGTTAAGTGTTTTCGTTGTTGTTGTTATTATTATTATTACTATTATTATTATTATTATTATTATTATTATTATTGTTATCATCTCTGTACGCCGATCCTTTTTCAGCATTTGTGCGAATATTCCGGTTAGATCTTCAATTTAAACTCACTGATTTACAGTGTGATGTTAAACGAAAGCTAGATGTCAGGACTTGACAAATGTTGAACTTTTCAAATCTTTGGCAAAAATAAATATCCGAAGCTTCGTTCTTTCGCTTGCTCTGTTGAAGCCATGTTCGCTGTAACTTACGTTTGTGAAAAATTTTTTCAACAATGAAAATAGTAAAACTCAAATTTAGATCACGACTGACAGACAAATACCTTCGTGATCAACTACGACTGGCAGTAAGTGACATAATTCCTGATTTTGAAACTCTGTCGCAGAGACATTCTGTAAACAGTTAATTTTAGATTGTGATAATGTGTCTTATGTTTTGTTATTCATTCTTTTCTTCATTACACGTACTAAACATTAGTTTGTAACCTTATACTGTATAAAATTATATTTAAGTGCTTGACGTAAGAAAAATGAAAATCCGTTAATAAGTCAGACAGTTGCTCCACTTCCCCTTCGGGTGTCCGCTCCCTCCATAGGTGCTATGCACGTTGCAGGTTACACAGTGGCTTGGCGCACGATCACATTTTCGCCACGGCTGGGCTAATGTCACACTTAGTATACTTCGCACGAAAACATGACGACCTTCCCTCATACCCTTCACCAGTTAACTGCAGGCACGCGCAAGGGATAAACCCTTATCCGAGTTGCCAATTCTTGAATTCATTGTGATTTGCGAACATTTTTCAAACTGTGTTCCGTGAAACCGCGATTTTCAGAAAGACTATATTATCTTTGTAAATATACCTTAATTTATAATTACTAAAACAAAATTGGTATAAAAATGAACAAACTTATTTTAAAAACACTTTATATTTATATTTTCACTAACATGTTTTGCCTAAATAAACAAAAAAATGCAGACTTCTATACTAAGTGTAAATTCTCATGTTATTGAAGTTCCAGAATTTTATACTTAATTAAGAATGTTGCGCTGGTAAAATTTTCTGAAACTGTGATCATTGAATAGTTATAGAATTTATAGTACAAAAGAGTAAAGTTAGATTTTATCAGCTTCGCCTTGGGTGATAATTTCCACGAACGCATAAACTCTGTTTACTCTACTGTGCTATGCAATATTTTATTCATTACTGGTGTGTAAATTTAATTTTAAATTGTAGGGCTTTTCTTTGTACTGTGTTGTTGGCGAAGAAGTTCATATACAGTATATTCATTTTACTATTGCTAATATGTTGGTTGTCATGTAGAGAGTGATTTAAAAACATTTAATTCACTGCTGTAAGTTAGAAAACGTTTAAGCACTGCTGTGAATAATGTCATTATTTAGGTTGCTAAGGACGGTGTTGCTGTTGGCGATATCTCTTTCGCGTACTGTTCACATACTGTTCGGCGAAGTAAATCACGTATAAAATCGTCTATCTTACCGAATTCTGTTTTAATTTGTTTATTTTCTCTTTAGTTGGTGAACCGTAATTCTTAATTTCTATGCCCATATATCCAACTCCGCCGGTTGCGTCCGATGTTAAGTGATTAAGATTTTTACTTATTAAACTGCCTGAACTTTCGATTACTTTATGGATAGAATTTCTAACGTTACACACAATTTTAACACTTTGTTTTCTTAGCTACGCTCCTCTGCAAATAAGATATTCTGTTTTCTTCGACGGTGTTATTTGTTGTTCTTGTCGTGATCTTCAGGTTTATCAGGAGGCCTGGCTGCGGATCATCTGCTCAAACACTCATTAATCATGGCCGGAATAAATTAGACATATTGAAGCGCACAGCGGTATAAAACAACACGTCGACAAAGACACTGAGAACGGGTGAAACCCAACAGGTAGAGGCAATGACTACTAGATTTGGCAATGCTGGGATTCATTGTATTTCTGCCACGCGGCTAGGGGTTGAGTAGAGGGATTACCAATTCCAAGAAGAGAGGCCGTCATGTTTCCGAGCCAAGTATAGAGTTGTTCAGTTGGGCTACTGTGCTTTAAAAGTCTAAAAGATACTATAATGTTCGGTCTTTATTGTGACTTGGTACCAGGAGTGATTAACCGAGCATCGAGTAATAGAGGTTGAGGAAAAGAAAGGTACAATTTTCTGAATTGTAAAAATAATCGCTCGATTGATCTTCGTGTTGTGTTGTATGTTTGCGATTGCCCTTGTTCGGTGAGAATCGTGCTTCAGGTAGCTGCAAGATTGCTTAATTAGTTCCACACGACGTGTTGACTATAATTGAGTATGAAATGACAAACCATTAGCAACAATCTGTTTATAACTTCGCAATAAAAGTCTTCAAACAGCTTTCACAAGAGATCGATTAACTACGGAAAGCGGAGGAATTGGAAACTCAGCAAGAAAGCGATTCCCTCCTTGTCCCTTGACTGAAGCGAACAGCGATCAGAAACTGACTAGCTGTTACAGATAGCAAAGAATATCGAAACAACCTGGTGTTCTTTCAATGACACCAATGCAGGGGATCGTCTGATTCTGGAGACAGGAACTGGCACATCACTGTCAGATACATCCATGCTGTATCAATTTAACTTGATCATTTCAATTAATAATAATAATAATAATAATGATGAAATAATAATAATAATAATAATAATAATAATAATAATAATAATAATAATAATAATAATAATAATAGGGAATTCAATTTACCAACATTTATGGCATTCATAGATTATGAAAAAGCGTTTGATAAAGTTAATAGAAAGAACCTGTGGGACATAATGCAACAAAAAGGCATACCACAACACTTAATAACAATAATAAGAAATTTGTACACTAATAACCAAATTGTAATTGATTGTAAAGAAGGACAACAAATAGCCAATATAAATAGAGGAGTAAGACAAGTGTGCCCATTGTCACCGTCACTTTTTAATGTGTATATGGACGACATCGTGCTCAAGTGGCAGGTGGATTTGAAAGTAAAATTTAAAATAAAAAACATAAACTTAGATACGATACTTTTTGCCGATGATCGGGTTTTAATTTGTGCTTCCGAAGATGACCTACAAATGGCAATATTTAAATTAAACAAAATTAGCAAAGAAAATAGCTTAACTATATCGACTACTAAAACAAAAGTGTTAGCCTTTAGAGGATTAGAAACAATTAGAGACAAAATCGTGTTGAATGGGAGACTGATAGAACAAATTAATGCTTTTAATTATCTGGGCTGCAATATCTCATATGCAAGAAAAGAAGATTTTACAAATAAAATAAACAAATTTAATTATATCTGTGGGGTAATAAAAAGAACTTTAAAATACACTAGCAAAGAAAGAAGTTTAAAATTTTATAAAGTTATGGCAGTCCCTATGTTGCTGTAGGGCTCTGAATTCTGGACTCTTACTAAATCCGAAGAAAAAAGAATCGAGGTGATAGAAATGATATTTTTGAGGAGTATAGCAGGTTATACTCTTTTAGACAAGAAAGGCAATGAAGACATCAGACTAGAACTGAATATATTCAATTTAATTGAAAAACTCACAGAATATACGAATAAATGGAAGCAACACGTTGAAAGGATGACTCAAGACCGTATTCCTGAATTAATATTAGACTACAGACCAACTGGTAATCGAAACATAGGTAGACCCAGAAAAAGATGGCTTCAACAATTTTAAAATTTATATACTTCATGAGACCGGAACGAGCTAAACAAGGCTTAAACCATGTGGCTGATGATGATAAATATAATAATAATAATAATAATAATAATAATAATAATAATAATAATAATAATAATAATAATAATAATAATAATATCATATTATCATCACCAAAATCAAAATCATAATGAACATAATAATAGTATAAAGATAATAGCCCTGCTACCTGTGGGCTTATCTGTAGCGTGTTTGCTTGCTGATCCAAGACTACTCTCGGGCGTGAGTTCGATTCCCGCTTGACCCGATTAGGACATACCAGGTTGAGTTTTCTTCTGAGGTTTTCTCCAACTCCAGGGGTAATGTCAAGTAACCCTATGGTGAATATTCACATTCATTTCGCCAAATTCAATCTCGCTAACATCAATATTATCGACATTAGATAAAGCCACAGTTGATACAGCATTATTCAACAACGAATTATGAGAATTAAAAGCTGATATGAATGCAGGAACAGATTCGGCAAGACATCCACTTGCCGTTGCTTCAAATGTTAATTTTATTCACAGCGGAAATATGAGTTATAAAGTAAACAAACGATGCTATTTTATATTATAATTCTTTTTGTGAAAACGACCAATAAATAATTCGCATGAGCATTAGGTCAGTGGGATATGATTTATGTTACTTAGGCTGACTTGATTATGCGTAATTAACACAATTTGGTTAAAACGTAATTTAAGAAAATATTATCGAAACAATTCGGAAATTTTACCATGTCACGAATAATATTATGGTTTGCAATTTTTTTAACTATGCAACTACAATTCAAAATACATTGTTAATTTACCCTGTACTTAAATAAGAAAATAAACTTTTATATCCTGGACCACATGCAAAATCCTTTTTTGTAATCCAAAAAGTAAGGCATTTTATTTCATTTATAAATTGTATTGTTCAAGTAGATGTGTAACCTTCATTGTCTTTTTTTAACAAATTCACTTAAATGCTTATTCATATATTGTACTCATTTCCGATATATTTCTAATGTAGACTATTATATAAGTTTTAAAAATACGTTTTAGTGGTTTGTACTGAAACTGTCGTACATTAAATTTATTTCTTTGTATTTGATATTCTGTAATATCTTATGCATTGGGTGAATTCCTGTGGAAGCGTGGGAGGTTAATAATCAGCGACCCGTAGCCTTTTAAGAGAAGAGAGAAGGACTGCAGCTAGTGCCCGACAATTTCACTCTTTACCTTTAACGCCATGAGGTGAATACGGAATGATGTAACAAATAATAAATAGATAAATAAATAAATAAATAAATAAATAAATAAATAAATAAATAAATGAGTGAGTGAGTAAATAAATAAATAAATAAATAAATAATTAGATAAATAAATAAGTAGACAGACAGATAGATAGGTAGGTAGGTTGGTAGGTAGGTAGCTAGCTAGACAGACAGATAGGTAGGTAGGTGGGTGGGTGGGTGCAGGCAGGCAGGCAGGCAGGCAGGCAGGCAGGTGGGCAGGCAGGCAGGCAGGCAGGCAGGCAGGCAGGTGGGCAGGCAGGCAGGCAGGGTGGGTGGGCAGGTGGGTGGGCAGGCAGGCAGGCAGGTGGGTGGGTGGGCAGGCAGGTAGGTAGGTAGATAGATAGATAGATAGATAGATAGATAGATAGATAGATAGATAGATAGATAGATAGATAGATAGATAGATAGATAGATAGATAGATAGATAGATAGATAGATAGATATAGATAGATAGATAGATAGATAGATAGATAGATAGATAGATAGATAGATAGATAGATAGATAGATAGATAGATAGATAGATAGATAGATAGATAGATAGATAGATAGATAGATAGATAGATAGATAGATAGATAGATAGATAGATAGATAGATAGATAGATAGATAGATAGATAGATAGATAGATAGATAGATAGATAGATAGATAGATAGATAGATAGATAGATAGATAGATAGATAGATAGATAGATAGATAGATAGATAGATAGATAGATAGATAGATAGATAGATAGATAGATAGATAGATAGATAGATAGATAGATAGATAGATAGATAGATCAGTAAGTAAATATATAAATAAATAAATTAGTAAGTAAATAAATAAGTAATTAAATAAGTAAATAAAAAATAAATAAATGAATAAATCAGTGAGTAAGTAAATATATAAATAAGTAAATTAGTAAGTAAATAAATAAATAAAAAATATATATATAAATGAATAAGTAAGTAAATAAATAGGTAAATAAATAAGTAAATAAGTAAATAAATAAGTAAATAAAAATGAAAAATTAATAAGTAAATAAATAAATAAAAAGTAAAAAAATAAATACAAAATAAATCAGTAAAAAAATAAAAATAAATAAGTAAATAAATAAGTAAGTAAATAAATAAATAAATAAATAAATAAATCTTTCTTCAGGTGTTTCCTCGCAAGTCGTGTTTCTTCAAGCCGTAATGTAGTCCCTAGATGTTACATTGTGTTGCATGACAAGAGTCCCTCCCGGAGATGTTGCCGTTGAATTAGCGTTTCACGGGCTCATACCATACCGGCGACGATGGTTTTAGAGGGCGATAAGGTTTCTTGCATGGCTTCCTTCTAGGTACAGTATTCGGCAAAACAAACAACACTGAAATTATCGCTCATCTGCTGTCCATGTTCCCCTAGCAACCAACATTTATTTATTTTATGATAGTTTGACATGTTGTGTATTCGGTGTTGGGGTTAGTGCTGCAATTATGGCTCTCACAACAGAGGAGAAGGTGTTTATTGTCGAGCATTATTTCCGAGACCGGCACCGGGTTTCACCTTCTCCCTTCCTCATCTTCATCATCACTCATTTCATACACTACACTTATACGAACACTTACACAGGCTACACTCACCCTAGTATACGACATAACTGTCCACAGATACACATTATGTATAGCGTGGCCCGCCTAAGTGGTATGCAAGTAGAAAACTATTCACAGTCCGGCCATCTACCAACTATATGCGGAACCCGAATCACGTAAAGTGAAGTGGATAAGCATTGGATACACACACACACACACTTTTCACAACACGTTCAAGTGTAAGCTCAGTATTTATATTTCATCCTCGCAGCAAATAATTTAAAGTCACAAAGGAATACTGTAGGTAATGAATGGCGTTCAATTCAAGAATATTATTTGAAGTTCTAGGATTTATGTTATATCTTTTTCACGTCAGATCAACGTCTACAATAGACTTTTGTTGAGAATGAAGGAAAGAGTGTATGATTGGAGATTTACCAAGTGAGCAGTAACTATGGAAATGTCGTTATGGATAAAATTAATATTTTTTTTTATTGTCAGTTTTGAATGCCAAGTTTCGTAAATAAAACACATTATTTCCAGCAACTAATATATGAGAGTAATTATTTCTGTGAATTTCCATTAAGTTAATTAAGAATGGAAAATACTTCAGGATAATGCAGTTTGGGTTAACCTACTTCGATTTATCCTGATATATCTATGTTCGAAGTCTAACGGTTGTGTTTGGGGAGAAATACTAGAACGTCTTGTGTTTCCGTGTACTATATTTGACGTGTTACGCTCTATCTTTTGCACACGGCAGCATCCGAACACCGCAACGCCAGAGCAACACACACAATTGAATACACATTCACTTGACATTTAATTCGTGTATTTCCATAGTGAATAAGCAGACATACTCTTTGTTTATGGATTCTGTAATAGCAGTGCATTAACTGCTGTTGAGGAATACAGACGACGTTTTCCCAATCGAAGAGTTCCATCTGTTTACCGGATGTTATCTGAAAGTGGCAAGCTGGTAGTGTTTCACTGAGGTCGGAAAAAGAACCGATACTGGGACCTGATATGAATTTACAATTCATGGAATCCACAGGACAACCTTAGTAATTTGTATTGTGTAATTATTATTTTATATTCTTATTGAGTTTGCACTTAGTTAAGAAATGAACTTAGTGGAACAGCACAAGATGTAGCATTTTCAATAATGTAACCCAGTGGCGGCCGGTGAGGCATTCTGGTGGTGGTGCCAAAAATGAAAAAAGGTTTTGCGCAAATTACCGTGGTGAAACTGATAATCGCAGCTCACGTTTATATTATATTAAATAAAACACATTAATTAAACCAGCTATTTTACCAGGTGTACAGTTAATAATGCATCTAGTAACAGTTACAATAACATTTCCGAAACTAATAACGAAATTTACAAATACAGATAATGCAAAACTTTCACAGTATTGTGAAATACAAATAAATTTTATAACTAATAAAATTAATGGCAAAAACACACGAGATAAACAGTAATATAGATAATAAACGAACACGTTTGCATTTTATTTAACAGGCCGATGAATCCAAGGCATCAGCCTGAATAACACATGTTCATGTCCTGCATACATCTCATGTATCGCTAACAAAAGCATCAATACTACAGCTACAGTGTAGCGATATTTAGTTGTCACAAAATAAAACAAATATTACACAACATTAACAGTGTTACATAATATGAAAAAAAATATTTATCTTTCGAAAAAGAACCATGACTATCTCTGCATTCAACATAGTTAAACGGATAATAGTATACACATTCAAATCCAAGTTATGTGCATTAGTTTTTTATTGGTAACATTACATTAACATTTGGCGCGGAACTTTAACTTGTGTGTTCGTGCAAGTCTGCGGTTCATGGTTCCCTTCCTAACGTCTCCAACAACCCTGCCATCTAGCGAAATTTCTGCATTACTGTGCTCTAGCGGGCGGAATATTAACTATTGAGTCAAACTGAATTCGGCTCAAAGTCTGCTATAAGAAACGTATATAAACTAGAATCAGTAGTCTTTTGTACCGTGTTATATGGACGTAGGCAGTGCCATACAGAAGTGGCTGCAAAGTTCGGAAAAACGCTGCAAGAGTGCGTCCCGATCTGTGCGCGCGCTCGTTCAGACGAAATACGAATAAAATGTGTAGAAATAAACTATTACAACTGCTTTTTAGGATATTGTTTTTTGTTTATTTCATTGACGGTGCCATGGCACACTAGCACTACCCCAAAAGCCGCCCCTGATGTAACATATCACAGTGTTCTAAAACGTAGAAACACGTCTTTAATGTCTCCCTCCATTTAAAAGTTTGCCCATCAATAACTTCCCAACCGTTACATTTCGGACATAGGTATATCATAGGTTAAATCGATGGAGATTAACCAAAACTACCGAGCGATGTATATAAATCTTTAAAATTTTAATGGCTCGTAACTTCTGAATCAATAATAACAAACGTATGCAATCTGTTCTGAATTACAGAGTAACTATGGGAGCTCCCTCAGAGTGGATGTTGAAAATGTTTTCCACCTGCATCCATACACAACTGTGCTCGTCCCACCACATCCCGTGACGTTCTCCGGAGTGTCTCCTCGTCAGTGTTGCCGATTTCATTCCTAACAGCGTCACGAAGTTCAGTAAGTCACCATGGTCTATTTTTGTATATTTTGTCCTTAAGCTAACCCCATAAGAATAAGTCCGCAGAGGTTAGGTCAGGTGATCTGGGGGGTTATAGATTCTAAGCCTGAGTTCTTTGCAGCTGTCTGACATGTGCCATATGAATAGCATATGTCCTGACACATTCGGCGCAATTATTTCTTTGTTGAGCTAACTAAACGCCCTCGAACATCAGCATAATCTAGACTCATTGCAGATCTGTGTTTTCTACTCTCGCTGAGGAGCGAGTCAGTTGTCTCCAGCTTTCTTGCCATAAATAAAATTGTTGACCTGGCTGGAACATTGCGCACACCGAATTCTCTACGAAATGCCCGTTTTGTTTGAATCAAGGAATATTTGTCTTCCAATATGTTTTCCCAATAAAAACACTCTGAGGAATTGAGAACTGCATGTTCGTGTTATGACTGCAAAAACTAGAGACTGCAAACCAATTACTAATAGCCAACAATAATCATAATAGTCAACAATGGATGGCAGGTGTACCAATATAGATTTTTCCAGAGCCACTGAGATCATTAAACTCAATTTCAAGTTTATACAGGGACATCATTTTATTTTTACTTCAATTTTTATTGTACCTGAGTTTTTGAATGTACTTCACTCTCTCACCCTTCTACTAATGAAGTTCAACCGTCCTCCACACAGATACAAGACTGCATATACAGGCATAGTAGCCTTAATAATAATAATAATAATAATAATAATAATAATAATAATAATAATAATAATAATAATAATAATAATAATAATGTTTTATTTTCGCTGGCAGAGTTAAGGCCATAAGGCCTCTTCCACTCAACCAGCCTTAATCAATACAATACATAAATTTAAATTACAAATATTTACACTACACTTAAAAGGTTCTCCAGCAATATTCTTCACTACACATTTATTTAAATTTAGATAAATCTATAAGGTAAAGTAGTAACTTAATTTATGAGCTAATTTAATTCAATGAATTATAGTTAATTTAATATTTGAGATAGCTAGTAAAATGATGAAAATTAATTTAATATAAGCTTACTAGGACTATGTTACAGGGAGAATATATATATTTCTATTTCTATAATGAGAATATTAATGTAATTGCCATTAGAGCCTTACGGTCATAGTAAACAGTACGTTCCAAAAATATGTTCGCGTTTTCCAGTGACGAAAGAGCTTTCAATATTGAATCATTTTCGCACAGGTACTGTCGTCCATTTGCCTACGTCGCATCCCGGTTTCCTCCACCTCCTTCTATTCGCCTCTCTGTAAAGGCTAGTGGCTGGGCTGTCTTACCTCTTTTCTAAGAACATTAATTTCTGTTAGGAATTGGACGTCTACGTAATATTATACCCGTACAATTGTTTAAAATAACTTAAATAAAAGGATTTTACTAAAGATATTACTAAATAAAAGGGCCTCGTCAAGTAATTAACTGTCACATGATTTCCCCCCTTTCTACGACCCTGCGGCATAATCACTTGGACGGACAATGGATAGCATGTCTGAGTAATTTTTATCTTTTCGGATCGGGCAGAAGTGAAGACTGAATTTACAGTACGTAAGGTACTCTTTTATAGAGTAGGTACAGAATTATTTCAACATGAGTTACTGATACGAAGTACGAACCTGGTAATTGGAATTAGGTACAATAGTCTATAGTGCGATAATATGCACATTAGAACTGAAGGCTGTATCGAAACGAACGGCCACCATTTTCAAAAACGTGTTTAAATATCCATATTATGATTATTTTTCAGTTTAACTTCATTCTCTATATTGTACGCTAATGTGCTGTAGACAGTATAATATACAGTACACTGCATAGACCTAATGAAAACGTCCACATGGACGGCTCAGTTCGTAAGTAAAAACACTCACTGTTAATACTATACTGTATTTTGATTAAACAAAAACCTATCAAACTCAAAATCGCGATATTTCCTAGTTTACGTAAATGGATGAACTACTTTTCTTCCCCCCTATACCTAGTAAAGTGATTTGTTTGTATATTACGTCAGTACCATCGAACTCCAGTCGTGGAAGGGGGTAGCAAACGGTGTTTCCGGTTCTCAATCATAGATCCAAAGGTATAGCGAGGTTAATATTAGAAATGTTAGTAGAAATAAAATGATGTCCCTGTACTAGCTTCCAGAGGGCAATTATAACTCATGAAAATTGTAAAGGTTTATATTGATCGCTCTGTACATTGTCCTGAAATATTTTACATTCCTTTTGAGACTCCTGAATCGCAAAATTTATTTTATGCTCGACCATGCCGAAATGTAGTAATTATACACCTGGTAGCAGTCCTTTAATGCATGTCATTAAAGTACACCTACTCATTAAAGTACAGGTGTACAGCCAATGACAAGTCAGCTTTGTACCGTTATAAAACCGCAAGTATCGATTATTCTCGGATATGCAGTCGAAAGAGAATTAGCGAAAAGTCACGGAGGCCTGAAATCCAATACTGTCGCAGAAGGTTATGTTCTGTTACTATAATAATTAGCGTTAATTGTAAATAATATTCAAATAAACTCAATTTGTCATCTCGTTTTTCAATGTCGAATTCAATAATCAAGGTTATATCAAGTTTAACTGGATTAAATCAAGGTCAATGACATTATTGTTCCTCGGAAAAATTCAATACTTTCGCGTCTGCGCACATCTCACAATTCACGACCTAGAACAAGGTCACTTCCGATCTTGTCAGATACAAATAAAATGTAAACATCAGAATAATTTCAAGTTATAAATATGGTCGAGCATAAAAAGTCGTATGAAACTCGCCTATAATGGTAATTAAGAAGCTCGTATGAAAATTATGAAAATCGCTTCTTACTATCATTATAGGCTCATTGCAAAATGTACTGTAATATTTCGGCCGAAACTCGGATTCTCAGTATAATAGAACAATTGCAGGTGTGGTGCTGGGTTAATCCTCGCTAGAAAGCGGTGCGATGACTTTCAGTTCCAGCTTAGCGACACAAAGTTGCTCTTGTCCTGCCCAATTAGCGCCCACTCTCGTTTTCGGAGGACACAGTTTTGCTTTAAAGGCGAATCTACAAGTGTAACTTCCGTATGGTGGGCTCTCTAGACAGTCTTGAAGGCGTTCTTCTGTTTATCGGACATGAAATGGTGGTCAGCAAACATGTATCGTCATCGCTTCTTTGTAGCCACTGGCATAACTCGGAGGAAAGCGTTTAACGATCCAGGAAATCCACTCACATGCAACGTTGTAGATGTTTTATTGCTGTAAACAAGCACGGAGAAAATCCGAGTTTTTATCATGTTTCAAGTAACATTTTTCTAATTATGTCATTAATTTCAGCTTCGGGAGAATCTACTTTTTCCCCTTCTTTCCATGCGAGACCTATTAGCCGGTTAATAGACATAATGGGAGGTTTAATCGTTTATAAGGCCCACATGGGCTTTTCCTTCCAACAGAGACACAAGCCTGTCTAGCTGTTCATGCTACAGCATAGGTCATACATGGGCACAATTTTGGGTTACGTGAGGCACTCGATTTGAAATAGTTTGTTTACTAGGAGAGGAGACTGCAGAGTAGGATGGGAAATATAAACTGCTGTGACCTGCGTCACCTTATCGTTATCGCTAAGGCGGTCAGTGGCGAATTATTAGGAAAGGGCTTGGTTAATGTGAGATTCGAAAACTTTTATTCAATTTGGCAAATTAATTCGGCAGCTTTAAATCATAAACCTCTTTAAGGCTCATTCACAATGAAAATTAAACATAACGTAAGCGTTAACTTAAGAATGTAAACGTTACGGTAAAATGAAGAGCATTCACGATGGGAACATAAACATAACCACAAAGGTACTTGGTAACCATGGAAACATAACAACGACGCCATTTCCTCATATTCTGTCGCAGAGTCCGTGGATATACAGAGTAGCGCAATCACCGAGTCGGCCGCCATTGTTAGTCCTTTTCAACACGCTAGGGAAAGGAATATTTGAAGTGAAACTCAGATATTTTTAATTTGAAGGGCAAAAACGTCTAAAGGATCTTCTCACATTATAGAACATTATTATCAGTCAACATACTAATTATAAAAACTTCATTTAATAATTATTACAGCATAAATACGCATTTAAGTGTTCAATATACTCCTTCATAAACATCACAGCAGCATGAACTTAATAAATTACAAGTAACAAATGAAAACAACAATTTTGCAAATAAAATAACAATAAATCTAAACATTTCCAACTGCATTCCTCTCCGGCTTCCGCATATAAGGGCACACTATACTGAAATTTCTCTAAGTTTATTAGTTTTAAGAGTTCACAACAGTGAAACCAATAACTACCATACTTACGAAGCTAGATTCACCAAATTTTGATCACTGGTATATCTGGTTATTAGTGACAAGTGTACAAAATTGCATCCGCCTATGATACGTGGTTTGCATTTTATTAATTATTTTATTAAAATATTGAACGGCTTTATATAAAAAGTCGCACTACAATTGACATTATTCTTAAGTGATTTTCACTTACATGGCTCCTTACATACATGGAATCAAAGCTTACTATAAGGTTTTGTTATAAAATCAATAAGTAAATTGTTAGAATTTTTAGTAAATAAAAAAATTAATAGTCATAAAAATTCCTAGTAATTTACCCATTCGCTGTACAGAAAATTCTAATAGTAATGTTTGTTCCAAGGTATATAAAGAATCTTATAAGTGAATATCAATGAAAATGATGTAAATTGTGACGCAAGGGCCTTTTTGCATTAAGCAATGCACTATATAATTAAGTTATTAATAAAGTGCAAACCACTTATCATAGAGAGAGACAAAAGTTTGTACATGTGTTATTATCAACCAGATATACTAGTGATAAACATTTTGTGAGTTTAGCTTTAAAAGTATGGAAGTTAGTAATTTCATTATAATGTCCCCAAGGATACACTGATGTGAGATTTTGTCATTTTTGGTAAAAAAAAATCGTTTCTTTGTTTTTATCTTTAAAAATTCATTTATGGTCTAAAGATGCCCTCTGCCAATTTTCATGATCATACGACCGGCCTATCAGCTGTTTAGGGTCACATTTTTAAAAGGCTGCGAGCTCTGATTGTTAATTTAAATTCTCCGTCCACGACCCCACTCTGAATTCTGCGACCATTTTGGAAATTACGCTTTATTTCATACATTATTTATTATATTAGATTTCCGATTGAGCTAGTGTAGCTTCTTAACTTCTCGAAATATTTCTTCATAGAATCCAACAGGTGTTAGACCTACTTCAAAGGCTGCTTTCCTTTAAAAGATATTCAGTTACAAAAGAGAGCACAACTCTTATCTAAAGGAAAATTCCACTTGTTGCTAGTAGCCATAACAACGTGTTCTCCATGCTTGGTGTTTGTTTGTGATACAGAAATATTTGCAAGTTTCTAGCAGTTTTATTGTTAGAGTTATAATAGTGTCTATAGTCCATAGTGATTTGTAAATAATATTTATCTATTATAGTGTTTTCATAAGATTACATAATTTTTTAGTCATCTTTATTTACTAGTGTAGGTTAGGTGTGCACAGCGTGGTAGTGTATATAAGGATAAGTTCTGTATATAATATGATAGTTCTACATGTTCCAAAATGCCTAGAAAATAAAAAAGACAGAGACCTGGTTAATTATTATTATCCCAAACTTTTGAAATCAATTTTCTCACTTTAATTTTCTGTAAATTTTGCACTGCTAAAAATGCTACTGTTTCTACAGATTCTGTACTACATGCATGATTTTTGTAGAGGTTTTCGAATATGTTCTTAACAAAACTTACTATCAGTATTATACCTAACACTCATTTTTTTTTTGTTCTTGTTGTTTAGTCAATTGTCCGAAGACAGATTTGAACCTCATAAGTACCACCAATAAGGCATCACTCATGAGAAAACTAGGCCAGGAGATAATGGGGTAGGGTGGCAAGTTTCTTTCCCCCTCCAATGCATACTTCGCCGATTAGCTACATATTCCACTAATCACACTTCAGATACTTACAAACAATTGTCTTTCTCTGACACATATCGTCAAGTGAGATGTACTGCCTGATTATATCTATATGCATATCAGCCAGAAGAGGTATTTTTAATATTAAGTTTTTTACGGTCGAGTTGAATTTTTCTGTTTTTAGACTTTTAGTGCATTAAATAGGTTTAATTATTTTTTTAGTAAAATAAAGAGGAAAATTGTATAGTAAGTTTCGTTTCTGAAGGTCTGACACGTATTTAGACAAAAATTCTGACCAAAATAGTAGCAATTTTTGGAAACCTAAATTTGCACGATTTAAAATTACAAATTAAAAGTACAAAATTTCATAGATCTACTTAGAATAGTTTAGAAAATTGAAATTTCATATCAGTCTAACCTTAATAGGGTTTCTAGTTTCTCGGTCTTTGTATTTTCTAATCGAGCCAAACAATACAATCTTGTCTCAAGAAACTTCACAAATATATTTTGTCATTCTTGCAAATAGCAAATAGGATCAAATTCAGAAATGCTTGATTTGAAAGAGAGAAGATGGTAAAAATTTGACACTGATACTAATTGGTACGTGACTTTCATTTGTTTTATGTAGAAATATCATTGCTGAATCAACTTAAATTCTAGATTAGTTTTATAAAAATATTTTGGGACGCAAATTTTGAAAAAATAAATATCAAAATACAGTCATTCATTAATCTCACAATGTATGCTCGCTTAGGTAGCGGATCGTTCCTTTTCATATTTATAGTCACTTCTTTCCTTTTTCCTTATTTCTTTCACCTTGTCACAGAGAAAACAAATGTGCGCTTTTTTTAGTTCTCTGTGAACAGTTCTGAACACAGTAGCATTGCATTTTTTTTTTTTCGCATTTAAATTACATTCTTTCCCTATGCAACTGTATACTGCATAGCGCGCGCTGGACAAACAATGGCGGATTTGTCGGCATTTGCCGGCTCAAACGATTGCGGTACTCTGGATATCCACGGACTCTGTTCTGTCGTATACCTCAGCGCTCCACGATTGTGTTCTGTTTGCAAATCACGTAAGCATAACCATGAAAGTTTGGAGTTTGCAAACTTTCATGTTAACGTCTTACGGTAATGTTTATGTCAATGCTTTGTAAGTTCATGCATATGTATATACACTTTTGCTGGTTGAGTGGAAGAGAAGGCCTTACGGCCTTAACTCTGCCAGATAAAATAAATCATTATCATTATTATTATTATTATTATTATTATTATTATTATTATTATTATTATTATTATTATTATGTGAATCATTGTGAATGATCCCATTTGGTAGCCTGGGCGCAAACTTCTGTGTTTATGTTACGGTTATGTTTAATTTTTATTGTGAATGGGCCTTTACTATTTCTCCATCATTGAATTGATTTAAATCACAGGCGAGAAATTGCGTAACTAGCCAGTAATATTCCATCACTTTGTATACGTTTATTTTCTTGAATATTCTGGCGTTTATCAAGATTACTTTATAGATTTGCACGTTCTCGACGTAAAATAATTTCAGAAAATCATATTTCGTTTTCTACCCACATTTGATATTTTTTTATAAATTTCTTTTGGAAATAATACGTACAAACAACATTTAATTCCTCGTACCTTTTAATGCAGCGTGTTTAAGGTATAATGTCGTATTTAGTATACTATGCAAATGTTAAGATCATACATTTTCTTCGGAATAGTGCTAAAAATAACATTTAATTTGTTTACCTTCTAATTCATCATGTTCTTTATGACATAAAGAGTAATTAAATTTATTAATGCCTAATAGGATTTTCGAGGATAACGTACATCGTATGTTCTCCCCTTCTAAACAGCAAAAAAACTCTTCCTCCCATTTCTCATGAAATAATCGTTTTCTAACGCGTACACACTGCTTTGATAATGTAATTATGCCACCACTGTTATTGCTTATGAAACTGATATAGAACCTGCCCACGCCTAGGAGCTACGTGAGGGAGGAACGGGGACTGTGAAGATGATGTCACTCAGAGCGATAAGCTCTGTGAAGGTCAGTGAGGCATTATTTCTCAAGTGAGGCACGATGCCCATCTGTGCATAGGTTATCACTCCAACCACTCAGGTTCGATCTACGCAGTAGTAGGTACTGTGGAGGATAAAATGCAGATTGGAAACTTAAAGTAAATTATTCACCAGAATAATTGCAATATTTAATATCTTGGTGTAAAAATAAGAAAAGTAATGGATAATATAAACTCATAAGAATATAGTACTGTTCTCCAACCAGGAGATCAACCGTGAAAGGAATGTGCTTACTATTGCGTCATCTATTGGAACGAAGTAGATAAATAATATTAAAGTTATAACGTCAGTTTAAAAACCATGCGCTCTCCTGCATATGTAATTTCCTGTATGGAGAGATTAAAAAACCAGGAGATTAACTGTGATCTAATTTTGTAAGTAGGGTAGTATCAATATGTCTGTATCAATGTTACGGTTTGTGCTGTGAGAGATAGCCAATAGAGATAAGAGTATCCACGTGTGTGACCTTATGACATCAACATTCATTCACGGCATCACCCCGCTTCCCTTCATTCCCTGGAGACTTTCTCGTGGTTGGAGTACAGTATTAAATTTGTAATTTGTACTGAATGTGCAGACTGATTCTAAACAAAAATTTGAGAAGTCTTGAACATACACTTTATGTTATAAGAAATAGATCACAACGTAAATAAGTCTATTTTTATAAACATAAAATGATCTACCATCATTGAGGCATATTTCGAGATTGATATAAAATATCATCTCATGTTTTAAGTAACATACGATCTTCATAATTTCCTATTTTCTCATTCGACAAAACTTACAGCCTACAAGGAATCTTCAGTTAATTTATAATATAGGCTATTTCTTTACTTCTCTCTAGTCCATTCCCAAATCCTTCCTGAAGCATATATTATCTTCATACGCGTATCTTATTCTTCACAACAGCATAATGATTCCTAAGTAGTATGCTTTTTGGTCTATAATGTGTACTTTTGTAACAATGCAAAACTTGAATAATTTCGAGGGAAAAATTGTTCCGGGGCCGTGTATCGAACACGGGGCCTCTGCTTAAACGTACGTATCGTCGCCTACAAAACGTTCTTAACGTTATTGAAACCTGGACGACAGAAAATAAAATGAAAATCAATGTGAGTAAAAGTAAGTCATAAAGAAATTTGTCTCAAATATCAGCTGAATGGTACACCGGTACCACAAGTGAACACTTGTAAATACCTAGGTATATATTTAAATTATAAACTGGGTTGGGAGGAACAAGTCACTAATACCACAAGGAAAGCCTGGAAAGCACTACATTTCTCTACGCGTATTCTGAAGCAATCTAACCGAAAGTCAAAAGAATTAGCGTACAAAACCCTTGTTCGCCCAATTATGGAATATGGAGCGGTAGGTTGGGATCCGTACAGACAAAACCAAATCGATTCAATAGAAAAGGTCCAACGCAAGGCAGCAAAATATGTCAAAATGGGAAAGGGACATGCTGAGGAGATAGTAAAAGACTTAGGGTGGGAACTTCTCAAATCAAGGCGACGAAAAACCAGACTCACCGCATTGTTCAAGGCACAAATGGAACACAAAGCATGGACCGACATCAATGCTGGGTTAGTGACACCATCATACTTCGACAGGGCTAATCGTATAGGAAGTATAAAAGCAGGAAACAAAGAACGGAAGTTGCAAAATTTTCCTTTGTTAACTGCACAATAGTAGACTGGAACAGCTTACCTGCGGCAATTTATTAAGGTGACTTGTAATTACAGAAGTTGATAATAGCTAGGTTTTATTTATTTATTTATTCATTCATTATTGATTTATTCTTTATTGATTTATTGGTTTATTCATTTATTGATTGATTGATTGATTGATTGATTGATTGATCCATTTATTGATTGATTTATTGATTTATTTATTTATTTATTTATTTATTTATTTATTTATTTATTTATTTATTCTGGTGTAGTTAAGGCCATCAGGCCTTCTCTTCCAAAACACCAGGAATACAAATACAATAATAGAAATAAACAGAAAAAATACACTATATACAAAATAAAGCTACACAAGAAATAAAGAGAGAGAGAAGAAAAACACTATAAACAAAGTAAAGCCACACAAAAATATACACAGGCTGCAGTCACACAAACTTTAAATGAGTGATTAAGTATCATAATTAATTGTATCCTAACTAATTAACTAACATAAACAAGAAACTTTCAATTTTAATCTATATTAAAAAAGCAAAAAGAAAAAAAAACACAAAATCAATACTTCTAGCAACACCTAAAAACATTAACTAAGACACAATTTTCCAATTTAATTTTGAATTGTGATAAAGTCCGGCAGTCCCTGACTTCATTAGGTAACGAATTCCAGAGGCGAGGTATTTCTACAGTGTAGGAGGATGAGTATAGAGACGTTCTAAGATGAGGGATAGAAAGAAGTGCTTGATGTCGGTTTCGAAGAGTTGTAAGAAATTAAAAGCGCGATAACAGATATTTCGGAGTAGAAGTATGCATGATTCTAAACAGAAGAGACAGTGAATGTATTGTTCTTCGTTCCTTCAGACGCACCATGAAAGTAACTGGAGGGAAGGTGTTATATGGTCAAATTTACGAGTATTGCAGATGAATCGTATGCACACATTATGAACACGTCGTAGTCTCTCAGCTAAGAGTGAACTTACATTAGTTAGCAATCAAAATGGGGCATTAAAAGCGTCTGAATAAGATTCTTTTTTAGACTAAGTGGTAGAAATTCTTTCATATGAAACAAGGACAGAAGTTGAGAAAATATTTTTTGCAAATGTGTGTTACTTTAGTGTTCCAATTTGGATCGCTATCCATAAAAATGCCAAGATTTTTAACGGTTTCACTGTATTTAACAATAATCTCATTCAATGTTATATGTGGTATAGTACCACTATCAAGAGTGCTTCGTAGACGATTATGTCCCATTACGACTGCTTGCGATTTCTCTGGATTTAACCTTAATCCAAATTTGTGTGCCCACAGTGAAATCGAATTCAAGTCTTCGTTTATTTTGTTTACTGCGTCACTAGTCTCGTTAGGGTGGAAATGCAAATAAATTTGCAAGTCGTCAGCATACATATGGTATTTGCAGTGTTTTATCATTTTAGTCACGTCATTAATATAGATCATGAAGAGTAAAGGCCAGAGAACTGGTTTAGTAGAAGTACTTATAAGTTAGATTTATTATAACGTCGTTTTTATTTATAGTCCTAGGTTTATTGCATTTATTTATAGTTAGAATTAAATTTCGTTTATTTTATATTTTTATTGCTGTAATTATTGTAATTTTATTACCGTAATGCTATTATTGTTTATACCCAATTGTAGTGTTAATAAATAAATACATACACATACATACATACATATACATACATACATACATAGTGTTCTGCCAAAGTCAGGTCTTTTACTGCAAACCCAGCATTCTCCAATCTTTCCTATTTTCTGCTTTTTCTTAGTCTCCATTTATGATCCATTTAGGCCTATCTTAATGTCGTCTATCATCTGATATCTTCTTCGCCCCGAACTCTTCTCCCGTTCACCATTCCTTCCAGTGCATTCTTCAGTAGGCACTTTCTTCTTAGCCAGTGACCCAGTCAATTACTTTTTCTCTTCCTGATAAAGTCTTTGCATTTTTAAGCAACGGAATCTTTACATATATAATTATGTTATCATCAAACTGATAGCACAACTTTATGAAGCTACGGATCTACTGATCAAAATTACGAATTTTGTACAGTGGTCGAAATAATACTTCAATATTATTATTAATTCAGTGCGGTATATAGTATGTTGTTATATGCAGTGGTTTAGTTGCATCGGAACGTACCGGAACGCTGTTTCGGAAAATAAAAAGGTAGCTATGCATGTCTCAAACATGAGGTTGTGAAACTTACTCCGTACGAGTGCATTTCGCGATTCCTAAATTGGTAAGGTGACTTCCTGAGTTCCAGTAAATAATTTTTTCCAACTAAATCACTGGTTATATGTGAATAAACTTAAGAATAGTTCACTGCATTTACAGTAGCACTATCATTTTATTTCAGGTGATATATAACAGTTTACGCGTCTTGTGAAAAACAGTAATAGCCCAAAGCTGTATCGTGACCGCAATTTCATGATTCATTTCGTGATTCAAATAGAATAATATCGTAACTTCAATAATTCAGATCGAGTTTAAGTTTTACAATGTCAAACAAAAACTCTGGGCATGGTTTCGTTCTCTACTGAAATAATTCATTTTTGGAGAATGGTTGTTTTTGTGAAGGACGCTTTATTTGTTACCGGTACTAATTTCAATCACTGTACCTAAGTAAATTATTTCCATATGCAGGAGAATTATGTTTCACAATGCATACTTATAATTAAAATTTAACCGTTTCTGTCTTCGCCAAATTTTTCAAATGTCGCTTAATTTCACTGCACAGAATAATTTTCTAGGAATAATTAAAAGTTTATTTATGTACTCTAAATGTGTTGTCTTGTTACTTTTTATTTCTTTATGCTCGACCTTGCCGAAATGTAGTAATTATACACCTGTAAGCAGTCCTTTAATGCATGTCATTAAAGTACACCTATTCATTAAAGTTCAGGTTTTCGATTATTCTCGGATATGCAATCGAAAGACAACTAGGGAAACGTAACGGAGGCTGGAAATCCAATACTGTCGCAGAAGGTTATGTTCTGCTACTATAATAATTAGCGTTAATTGTAAATAATATTCAAATAAATTCAATTTGTCATCTCGTTTTTCAATGTCTAATTTAATTTCAATGTTATATCAAGATTAATATTTAGTTTACTCTGTAGATTATATCAAGGTCAATGTGGACATTTGTTTCTCGGAAAAAATCAATACTTTCGCGTCTGCGCACATCTCACAATTTACGAGCTTTGCACAAGGTCACTTCCGCTCTTCAGTCAGATACGAATAAAATGAATACTTCTGAATAATTTCAGTTAGAAATATGGTCGAGCATAAAAAGTCGTATGAAATTTGCCTATAATGGTAATTAAGTCACTCGTATGAAAATTATGAAACTCGCTTGCGCTCGTTTCATAAACATACTCATCATTATAGGCTCGTTGCATAATGTACTATATGAATTCTTCTGCAATTGTTTTATAATCTCATTGTCATAATTTCTGTTGAGAATTATATGCATTAAAACTCATAATATATAAATGCAATTGTGCACTTAAAATGCTGAAATAAAAGCAGATATATATATGCACTAAAATCTGAAGAAACGGCAAATTTAATGTAGTATAGGATCCACGATAACATAACGCTAGCCATGTAATGGGAAATATTCAAATTATTAGGCATAAAAAGTCACATTAATTCTTATTTATCGCTTTATTGGCTATTGCTAATTTAATTGAAACCAATTTTATGAAGGCAATTCATTTTCTTTCATGGCTGTATGAAACTTTGTGACACAATAATATTTTCCATGTCTTCAGGATCCAACGTGTTTCTCCTATCCGTAAAAATAAACTTGTGCATAGGAAAAGTTCTTTCTACATCACTTGAAGTGAGGGGGCAAAACTAATGATGTGGTAACACGATACGATTAACGTCCACATCGCTGTCGTATCCTTGAAGCACTTGCTACTTTCTCTCATCTTCTTCAGACCATCATTCTTTACTTCAGCTGACGACGCGTTTTCTCGACAAAATTTATTCAGAACTCCCCAAGTCAAATCAAGGAGTTCTGGATTAATTTTCTTGAGAGACGTGCTATTAGCCAAAGTAAATAATTACCACGTGTTTTACCAAAGTCCAGGAAAATATAATGCAGCTTTCGCTACAAAAATTTAAATCACCATCATCATCCTTCACGACTTAGGTCACTGTAGACCTGTTTCGGCCCCATCTAGCAATCTTCTAAAATGTCTTCCTGGTCGACGATGTCCTCTAGGTTTATACTGCATCATAATTTTTGGGATACTTGAATTTTCCATTCTTCTTACATGATCTAGCCAATTGAATTTGTATCTGCTGTTTTTTCTTCTACTGTTATAAAATTTCTTCATTCCTTTTTCGATCTAAAAGAGTATATCCTGCTGTCCTCCTCAAAAATTTCATTTCCGTTGCTTTGATTCTGTTCATGTCTTTTTTCTTTAATGTCCAAAAATTTAAATATGCATAAAATATGCTCTTAATGTTGATATATGCACAAACTTTCAAAATATGCACATAGGTTATAAGCACGAACAACGATACGTCCAATGGCGTCCATCGCCTTCATTTTATTAAATACCGTATTTGCTCGTGTACTTTGCGCCACCGCGTATTTTACGCACATTAATTTTTAAAGGATTATTATGAACTTTAATTTTGCTCCATGTATTTTCCGCACACATTTTATGTACAATTTTTTTTTTCAGTGTAGTATGAATTTTCCTTTCCTAAATTCCATTCCAATACTTGCATTCCACGGCATTGTTCATTGACCAGTACCAACTCAACTACTTGCTTCACAAAGGAACCCTAAAATAACGTTACTCCAACACTGATGCTTGTCCTTGTAAATTACCCCTAAGGGCAGTGACTGTGATAAGTAGACTTCGTTGAATTGCCACACGCAGCATGGTATCAGGTTGCCGATGTACGGTAGTATAGAGGAGGTGGGCGACCGCCCGGTCTCGTAGTATAAGCAGTTCATGTTAAGAGTTGTGACCGGTCCAAATAGATAGAGAGCTACAGCTAATGTATACCTATGTAAGCACTTGTTTTTGCATTGCTTTGGTTGGAATAGTCAAAGCTTAACATTTGTTCAGTGTAGACAAGAATTTAATCAAACATACAATGAGAGTGTTGCTGTTCCAAATAATTGCCCCTGGAATACCCTTACCCCCGCAGCCAGTTTTGACCCGTTGGGGAACGTGGTTGGATGCTGTTAATTATTATGCAGAACATTAAGGAAAAATAATGGAGGTACTTGATGCATTGGATAGCACAGACAGTTCCGCTGTAAAATCATTGCCTTCTGAACAGCTATTGGAAGATATTCTGTTCATTGATTCTAATTTTAAAATAGTGTACAAAAGTATCATCCTGTTAGAATCGTCTAAACTACAATTCTCAGAAGCCCTTAATGTAGTGGATAAAGTATCACAAACCGTTATCCAAAATAACAATTCACTAATTTCTGAAAAAGTGAAATGTAAGTTGAGAAACGTTATTGCTAAAAAGTCTGCCTATTCACAACTTCGTATTATAAATGATGTACTATCAGGTCACGACAAAACGTCTGAAGTTGGTGTACTAAAAGTAGTGACTTCCCGTTCTTCAAATATGCACCTATTACAGCGTGTGGTGTTGAATGTACATTTTCCCAAAATAAAAACTGTTTAAGTGACCATCAGAGGAAGTTACTTTGCAGTCGCTCAAAATGTACGTAACTCTTCACTGCAATGCACATATTCAAGGATGATGTGAATATATTACATTAAATTTTAAGAGTTAATATATCTCACTACAAAATAATTGTGTATTTACATGTTTAGACATTTCCTACTTCAATGATCATTCATTATATTTCTTGAATGCAGGATACAGGTTTTATTGTAACGCAGTATACTGCTCAGTGTTTACATCAGAGGCATACTCCATCCTTTGCACGGCCCCTTTCTCATACAGTCTATACCGCGTGCGCAGTAAATCTTGCGATTCTCGTGGCAATTCCACGAAGTCTAGTGATAAGTTTTACTGTTTAAGTGTTTAACAGATATTGTGCAGTTGCCACCGCAACATGAAGAATGCATCGTTCAACCACATATAGGCCTATAAACTGGTACAATGTGCTCAATTGAAGACCATTTGAGGATGCTACGTCTGCTATGTACTTTGCATTCATTATGATTGTCATATACCCAATTTAAGTATTATTTATATTTCAAGATTACCAGTAGACTTGGGTGACAAAAGTACTATATTCTTAATTACTATATACTTGAATAAAATCTAGATCAAGAAGTCTAATTAAAAAAATTCACATATTTTACGAACCCCAATTTTTCAAGCAGCCAAAATAGATTAAGAAGTGCACAAATTACATGAACAAATACGATTATGAAAGATTTAATTACTCAGTTTCATCAAGATATGCACCTCCTATACAAATATGCATTTTCAAACATTTCTGATGACTAGTTATAGTAAGAGAGCATAGCCTAATTCATGCACATTTAAAATTTTATGTAGCAAAAATTTGTTTCTATTTTCCTGGATTTCAGTAAAACATGTGGTAATTATTTACTTTGGCTAATAGCGGGTTTCTCGAGAAAGTTATTAGTTATAATAAGAGAGGGGAACAGAGGTTAAGGGTGTTCGAGAATAAGGTGCCTAGGAAAATATTTGGGGCTAAGAGAGATGAAGTTACAGCAGAATGGGCAACGTTACACAGCGCAGAGCTGCTCGCATTGTATTCTTCACCTCTAGGAACATTAAATCCAGACGTCGACCTCGGTAGCGTAGTTGGTATAGCGCTGGCCTTCTATGCTCGAGGTTGCGGTTTCGATATATTTGAATGCGACAGGCTCATGTCAGTAGATTTACTGGCATGTAAAATAACTCCTGCGGAACAAAATTCCGGCACACCGGCGACGCTGATATAACCTCTGAAGTTGCTAGCGTCTTTAAATAAACCATAATTTACCATCAACATTTTAAAATCCAGACGTTTGAGATGAATAGGGCATGTAGCACGTATTGGTGAATCGATAAATGCATATAGAGTGTTAGTTGGAAGCTCCGAGGGAAAAAAAAAACTTTGGAGACGCCGGGATGTAAATGGGGAGGATAATATTAAAATGGATTTGAGGGATGTGGGATATGATGGTAAGAATTGGATTATTCTTGCTAAGGATAGAGACAGATGGCGGGATTATGTGAGGGCGGCAATGATCCTCCGGGTTCTTTAAAAGCCATTTTTATGTAAGTACTGCCATCCTCTGAGGAGTTTAGTGCTGAGAGGAATGCGGTTCCGACTAGTCTAGCGCGGTACCGGAGTGGGAGGGAACAGTGACAGCGGCAGTCTGGAAGGAAGTACAATCATACTGAAAACATTCGCCCAATTTACGAGAGCAATATGCCTATTAGTTTTCTAACGTATTTTTGGCGAGATAGAGATACAACCATTCGTACTTACGTGTTCAGAGAAGGAAAGTATTGTAGAACATTTTATTTATTTATTTATTTATTTATTTATTTATTTATGTATTTATTTATTTATTTATTTAGTCCATTATTCATTTATTCTGGTGAAGTTAAGGCCATCACACCATCAGAAATACAAATACAACAAAATAAATAAACATAAAAATCATAATAAAACTACAATAATATAAATGAAAAGAAGAATCATACTATAAAATTTAGTGATTAGTAGAATTGAATTAAATTTGTAAAGTAATCAATTAAAAAAAATAATAATAGTACTAATAATAAAAATAATAATAATAATAATAATAATAATAATAAACTGCCCCCATTGAGGGTAGCCCTTACGGACTCAGTATATCCTAAAAAAATTATTACACATATGTAAACATAGGTATTAAATTTTAAAGAAGGGAAACAAAGAAAGGGATGTGAAAAATTACAATTGCTATTAATGTGGCACCATGTGATTAATTATGATTCGGCAGGATTTTTTAACACAATTATCACAATGTCATCCCTCAGAGATGTTGGCAGAGCAAACTGCCGTCGAAATTTTCGAAAAAAAAAAAGCTGGTATAGTCCCTCGAGCACCTATGAGCAAGCCGAATACCTCAACGTAAATTAAGGCATATTTCAGCTTGAAATAGTTGACTGTAGGCTCATAGATCGACTTCTTCAAAAGGTGAACCTCGGCTGACTGATGACATTCTACTTCAAAACGTATCGTGGGGTCCACAATGATGCCCTGTTTAGTGTCAGCATTGTACGCTAAAATATCTACTCGTCTCGTTGACCCATTTTCCATAGCATGTTTCCTTAAAAATGACTTGTAACGGTGAAATATTTAATATGAGTAATTCATATAATATTAACATAGCTAAGATCAGGGAGATGTTTGAGCAAAAATTGCAACAATATATTTAATATGTTTATAACAAAATCACATAGGCCTAGGTAAACAATATGTATATGAAATATTCACACATTACTACAAACTGAAGACTGCATATTTTTGGACGATTAATACTTCCCACTCCGCTCGGCTCGGCTTGGCTGTAGCAACAAAAGAATCTACCTACAATCCCCCGCACCGATGTATGTATGTATTTATTCACACTGCAGTGGGTATATACCCGGTGGCAGTGGTAACTAATTACACTCAATAATGACAATAATAAACTTATTAATTAAAAATACAATTAATAATAATACTAATAATTAATACTAACAATAATTAATAATAATAATAATAATAACAACAACAACAACAACAGGGAATATACTAAATTAAATGAAACGATCACTTAAAATAACATTTGAAATAAATCTAATTTGTATCTTAATACTAAGTTCGAACTAAAACCCACGAGTATGATATGTTCATATCTGCAAAAGTACCTTTCAAATTACACTCATTTCGCTGTCAACTCACTGCAATGGAACTACGACACATTTCACTGATTCTATCCTGATTTCACTAACACTTCAAAAACATTTCACTGTTCAAATACTATGCACTGCCACTATAAACTATAAAACTTCACTGACAGAGACACGTTTCACTTACACAGCACACTTCACTGACACGATATACTTCTTCACTGATACAACACACTTCACTGACACAACAATTCTTCACTGATACAACACTTCAATAACAACATATCATTTACACCCTTTAAATACTGTGTATAATTACCGTCTATTAGTAAGGTCCTTAAGCCTATTTTTAAATACATTTTTGGTTGTTGGTAAAGCCTTTAGTAAGTCTGCAGGTAAAGCATTCCAGTCCCTGGTAGTACGATTGAGAAAAGAAAACTTTCCAGTGTCCGTCCTCTGCCTTCTTTCCCTCAATTTATATGAGTGGTCGTTCCTTGAAGAGTAATTTGGCGGCTGCAACCTATTTTTTATTTCTCTCCAGGCAGGCTCACCTCTGTATGTTTTGAACAGTGCGCATAATCGAATTCGCGTTCTCCTGTCCGTGAGTGTGTCCCATTTTAATGGTGAATTTTTCCGACAACACTTAAGAGCCCGTTTTTGAATCTTTTCCAGAGTCTTAATATGTTCTAATCTGTAGGGATCCCAACATGCAGCACCATATTCCATTACTGGACGTACTAGTGGAGTAACGGTCAGCGCGTCTGGCCGCGAAACCAGGTGGCCCGGGTTCGAATCCCGGTAGGGGCAAGTTACCTGGTTGAGGTTTTTTCCGGGGTTTTCCCTGCACCCAATACGAGCAAATGCTGAGTAACTTTCGGTGCTGGACCCCTGACTCATTTCACCGGCATTATCACCTTCATTTCATTCAGACGCTAAATAACCTAGATGTTGATACAGCGTCGTAAAATAACCCAATAAAATAAAAAAATAAACGTACTAGTGATTTATATGCAATCTCTTTGGATTTATCAGAACCTTTTCTTAGTACCCTCATCACAAAGTGTAACGCTCTCCATGCCTTTCCCGCTGTGTCTGTAACGTGTTCCCCCCAGCTGAGATCGCTGCTAAATGTTATTCCGAGGTATTTACATTTGTTAACTTCCGGAATGGTTTCACCCCCTAACGTATACGATGCGACTATTTTATTTCTTTTCCTTGTAAAGCTGATGGCTTTGCTCTTTAGGGAATTTATTTTCATTTTGTTGGCTATTGCCCAATCGTTTATTCTATTGAGGTCATTCTGGAGAAGAGTAGTATCTTCATGGCTTTTTATTTTCCTGTATACCATACAATCATCCCCGAATAAGCGAACCCTAGACAAGATATTAACTGGCAGATCATTTACAAAAGCCAAGAATAGAAGAGGCCCCAAGACACTCCCCTGCGGGACCCCGTAATAATTTCAATTGGGTTCGATAATTCCTCCCCTACCCGTACTCTCTGAGTGCGACAAGTTAAAAATTCCTTGATCCACTGGAGCACTCTGAAGTCAATCCCCGTTGATTGTAGTTTAACCAACAATATATCGTGTGGGACTACATCGAATGCAATGGCAAGAATACCTCAGGTCCCAGCACTAAACTCGTCGGAGGAAGACAGTAGCTAAGTTATAGGCTAATAAATAGCCTCCACTGAAACAAATTATTTAATGATTGTACGTTGCTTATATTGTTACACTCCGACCGTCGAACACATTCGGTTCTTGCTTTCTCGTCGGCATTCTTCACGTCGTTTAGGGAGTGGGTGAGAATTGTCACCAGCGCTTCCGGCGGATCCACGACCAGCCGAGCGGATCATTGAATATCGGGTGTCATTGCCCTCGCAGCATCATCACAATGGACGGGCGTGGAGCCTTTCTGCAACATGTTACACCGCCTCCGTCTGGCTGAGCGAGATCTATAAACCACTTTCATCCGTTTAGAAATTCCAATTATGACTTGCCTTATTAATCACATCGCTCCGAAATTCCTCCGCTCATCGGACGCGGCGCGCCAGTTCCGTTCTGCAGATTGACGTTTATAGCCGCTGCTTCTCATCGCACTATCACTTTCACAGAGTTATTTCGCAGCTTGTTAGATGCTCTGTTTACTGTATCCTCGGAGAAACTACTCTGTCATAAAACTGATTTATTTTAGTAGGTTATTTTACGACACTTTATCAACATCTTAGTTTATTTAGCGTCTGAATGAGATGAAGGTGATAATGCCGGTGAAATGAGTCCGGGGTCCAGCACCTGAAGTTACCCAGCATTTGCTCATACTGAGTTGAGGGAAAACCCCGGAAAGAACCTCAACCAGGTAACCTGCCCCTACCGGGAATCGAACCCGGACCACTTGGTTTCGTGGCCAGACGCATTAACCATTACTCGACAGGTGTGGACTCATAAAATAAATTTCAATTTCATGGATGAATATATAATAGGATGCGAATCTTAATGAGTTTCTCGTAACACATACTAGAGGCGCTGTTGTAGAAATTGATCTTGCTACCACCTGTTGAGCGGAGGGGCGTTATTACATCTAGCAGCGCACTTAGTAGCGAAAAGAGTAACTAATTACTCCATGCATTTAGCAGCGTACCTGGTGACCAAAATGTTAAACTGTGCAGAAAGTATTCCCTCCCACCCTCATCGATATTCAAAACTAACCCAATTTAAAATAAAACATTTACATTTTTATTTCTCACAGCATCTTCTACTCAAAATTCTTACCGGAGCTAACAGGGAGATGAGACGATCTATTTTACACTACCCGATTAAAATATAACCAGACAGAGACAAAAAAAATAAAGCAAAAGGTTAGATAATTGGGATTGTATTTTTTAGGTATTTATTGTACAGCGCAATGGAAAAGTCTGCAAGAACTACGTAGATAGTTAAATTTATTATATTACTATTACTTTAAAATACATTCAACAACACTATTTTTACAACGTTCACAAACATCACTGTTTAACATACACTGCTTATACACACACGTAGTATCACTTTGTTCACTTATTAACAAGTTTCTGTCTGCCATCTTGTCCCCTCGAACCACCGCCGTCTGGATTGTAATAATATATTGCAATACAGACGGCGGTGCCTCGAACAATATCTCGAATGGATAAATAGAGAACTCTGGGTAACCCAACACGTAGTTCTAATGTTCACCACCTGCGACGTGGGGGCTGAGCATCTTATTTCACCCCCCGCGGCCAGATGGTGCTGACCGCAGTTTGGCATCCTATTATATAATTTATCCATGGCAATTTTCTTCATAATACAATCCCTTGTGCAGATTTATCTTCATCTCGTAGGGAATAAGTGAGGACTTGCTGTGTGACTTATGCAAGTTGCCTTGTGTTATTCTGACCACATGGCCATCTCCAATTTCAAATGAATATCTCGTATTGGTTCAGAGTCTTCACAAAATTGAGAGCGGAATGGAGAAAGAAACACAATTCTTGAAGTATATTATGAAATGAGATGCATTAAAACTTATTGCAATTCAATTTCAAATACAATTAATAGACTGTACAGTGAAGATCATCTTCTTCATTTCTGTAGGCATAAGCCTGTTTGTTTACACACACTACGTCAATGATGATTACGTCTCAGTCCATCTCTTGAGAGGTCTGCACACTTCTCTTTTCCCTCTAGGGCAGCCGTGGCGAGAATGTGACTCGCGAGACATTGTCGCTAGCAGTGATAGCTGTGCATTTCGCTTGCTTCTAATCTCCGCCAACCCCCTCCCTCTCACTCACTGGAATCAAACTCCGTTCCATTTGTATTTGTCTCTGACCTGCGAATGGCATATGTGTCTCTCGAAACCATGTACGAAAGTTCCAAGTAGGATGGGAGGACGCATTTTTTGCTGTCAATATGATGAGATTATTAAATGTATGATTTGTTCACAAGTATTACGAGGAAAACGCTTGTATAACATAAAACGGCATTATACTACATGTTACTGATGAAACATTAAAAGGTTAAGTGTTATTGTTATCATCATTATCATCATCATCATAATCATCATCATCTCTGTACGTCGACCCTTTTTCAGCAGATGTACGAATAATGCGGTTAGATCTTCAATTTGAACTCACTGATTTACTATGTGATGTCAAATGAAAGCTAGATGTAAGGACTTGACAAATGTTGAACTTTCAAATCTTTGGCAAAAAATAAATATCCGAAGCTTCGTTCTTTCACTTGCTCTGTTGAAGCCATGTTCGCTACAACTTACGTTTGTGAAAAATTATTTTCAACAATTAAAATAGTAAAAACCAAATTTGGATCACGACTGACAGACAAATACCTTCGTGATCTACTACGACTGACAGTAAGTGACATAATTCCTGATTTTGAAACTTTGTCACAGAGACATTCTGAAGACAGTTAATTTTAGGTTGTGATATTATTCATTTATTGTTCATTTCTTTCTTCGTTACACGTACTAAACATTAGTTTGTAGCCTAGTACTGTATAAAATTATATTTAAGTGCTTGACGTAAGGAAAATGAAAATCCGTTAATAAGTCAGACTGTTCCTTCACTTCCCCTTCGGGTGTCCGCCTCCCTCCATAGGTGCTATGCACGTTGCAGGTTACACAGTGGCTCGGCGCACAATTACATTTTCGCCACCGCTGCTCTAGGGCGTAGGTTCTTTGCTGCCTTAATAAGTCTCGTGTTGTCAGTTCTATCCACATGGGAGCTCCATTCCCTTTTTCTCATTGTGATAAATGTCTGAATGTCTCAGTGAATGTCAATTGAAGGATTCAGAGCCATAGTGGGCCAACCGCCATTTATTAAAAACGGAGAAAGCAAGGGTTAAAGTTAAGAGAATACCATAGTTTAATGAAGACTGACATATCATTTAGTTTTAATATGTATACTTTATACTTTATCACAGTCAATCATTGTGGGACATTCACGTTTGTTAAGCACTATTACCATACCAAATTTTTCCCCGATTAAAATATATGGCACCGAAATTCCGTTCAGTGAATCAATAAAGAATCTAGCTATTTATATGGATGAAAGCTTAAATTGGAACATTCAAGATGCAGAAACCTGCAAAAAAGTATTCTCATTAACCCACTCGTTTAGGCGATTGAAGAATTTTCTACCCTTTTCCATGAAAAAAATGTTAGTGCAAACACTCGTGATGCCCCACTTCGATTACTGTGATATTCTGCTTACTGACCTAAGCGTTACTTCGGCGCAGAGACTGCAACGTGTTCATAATATGTGCGTCCGTTTCGTCTGCAATATTCGCCGGGCTGATCACGTAACACCATCCCTCGAAATGTTGTCCTGGCTCCGTCTAGAAGATCGTAGGAAAATCCACTGTCTTTCCCTTCTCTTTCACATATTGCATTTCTCCACTCCTGTCTATCTTGCGTCTCGTTTTAAAAATTTATCCACCCATCATAACCTAGACACACGATCACAACACTCCTCAATATTATCCATTCCCTCCCACCGAACATCCTCATATTCATCTTCTTTCACTGTGGCTGTTCCTCGACTTTGGAATTCCCTACCGAGTAATGTCAGGGACTGTCAGACATCAAACCAATTTAAGAATAGGCTAACGAAATATTTTTCTAGCAATTCTTGTTAACAATAATAACTGTTTCAGGTTTCTCAATGTTTAATGGTTATATATATATCACAGATAAATATCTAAATTATCTCATTATTATTATTATTATTATTATTATTATTATTATTATTATTATTATTATTATAACTATTTCTTACCAAAGTTTATTATTGTCTCACTAACATTACTTATCCAACTTTCATTATTTACTTTCATGTTGTTTTATGGTCTAGATATTAATTAATAACTATGTAACCAATTGTATTCAATTAGAATTAGAGTCTGGCTGTGCGGAAGAGAAGGCCTACTGGCCTTAGTTCTGCCAGATTAAATAAATAAATTATTATTATTATTATTATTATTATTATTATTATTATTATTATTATTATTATTATTATTATTATATTACTTGCTATATATTTCCATTAAACTATGGTAATAACTTACAGAGAGATATATATGAAATTACTTTAAAATTGCAGCAAAAAATTATCAAATATAATTAAAAATATTAATTTTTGTACGAACACACTTTAAAAATGCACAAAGATTCAGAAAGATCAAAATTATAAATGTGCAAAGTTTCATAACTGTGCGATAGTTTGTGAAAAAGTTTACCTCAAGTAGGTACAATTAACATGGTGGAGTTAGGGTCTACAATCCCCCCCTAAATATTATAATTAAATAAAATCAGTTATACTAAATATCTCTCTGTAAAAGTATTTCTATGACTGTAATTCATACTCGAAATAAATATTATCACATTCAATGTTATATCTGGAAAACAGTGGTCCATGGAACGTTTGATTAATTGGTATTATTTGCATATAAAATATTTAAAAATAATAATTTAATAACTATTAGTCCGATTAAAATTCAAATTTGGTAATATCATTACTGTTAATACTGTTAATTGACAATAAAAATGTAAGAAAATTTGCCAAGAAATGTGGAAGTTTGAAAATTCAGTCCCTTAACTAAAAATGAAATTGCGAATTGTGGAATATTCTGATATGATGGGCAGAAACTAAGTACATTTTCTTAATCAGCACACAAAAGTCGACAAGAAACGTTATTAAGTTCCAATTCGTAGAAAATGATGCTGCACTGTGTAATCAGCCTACATAAAATTTAATACACATTTATGGTCTTGTCTCCATTTTTAAAGCCCTGTTGCACAGGGATTTTAATAAACATTAACTTGTATCGCAATATCCTGTAACTTTAAATCTTTTTTATTTATTAGGCACAAAACTTTATATATCTTCGGAACTATTAATGCTACATGCATGATATTTGGTACACACATAGGCTACTTAAGGGTATTAAAAATGTCTTCTCAATAGAAATTTTTTATTTTGTTGCACATGAAAAATATGCCTCTAAATTTCATTCTTAAAATGTAATTGTTTATTTTAAAATGTTGAATGCCAATATCAAAATTGTGTTCCAGACATTTTAAAGAACGTGCTTTTAGGAGTAAATTGTATCTTTAAATGATTAAGATACAATCCTTTCAGTGAAATACTGTTTCCCGGTATTTTTTTAATTTGGGCCCGAGTTATTTTTTCAAAAACAAATCTCGAATTTAAGTTATTGTAGCAATGTATTTCTACATACAAAAAATTGAAATTGTACACCAATTAGAAAAAAACAATAAAACATTATTTTAGTGTCTTCTATCCTTAATAATTTCAGATATACTCTACTTTAATTTTAGCACTTTATTTTAACCGTCGTCCTTCTTCATAGACCTAGTCGTCCACCTCCTAAATCTTCTTATGCTGATGGAAACATTATGAGTATTCGGACCGGGTACTGACGAAGAAACAAAATTGTGGATGATGAATAGGGACCGGATTTTTATTTAATATCAAGGTGTGAAATATGTACATATTTATGTAAGAAAAATAAGCTGAATATGTACCAAAATATGTAAAATCATGAAAATATTTATTATCAATATCTAGTAGGTATAGGATAGGTAAGACTCTCCAGTTGTGATTTCATAGAGCACTCGACTTTTTTACCGCACACTTGACACATTACTATTTTTCCATCTGTAGTGAAAGCTTCGTCCATCGCAATCCATGATTTTATTTTTGTCGTTAGGGTTAAAGATACAGGGGTCATTTTAGTTAGTTAAAAGCAGTAGATGAACTCACTTACACTTTATACTTAAGTACTGAAACTAGAGAACTGAGTGAAATGAATGACATGACAGAACTGCAAGCACTGTTTCACTTTACTGGATTAGGAGAAAATAGGAGATGTGGGACACATGCATTTTAGCTGCTCCCCGTAAGAAGCAATGTACAAACTAAAACCTCAAACTATAGGCATTTACAAACTGTTTGAAAAGTAACATTCCTGTCTCATTCAGAAGAGTAGGATTATTCCAGCCGAGAACCATACTTTCTAATTGCTCGGAAAATCCCATTTCCATATAGATCTGCTAAATTTAAAGAAAGAGGTCAAGCAATAACATGAAAAGCTATTTATTTTAATCTTTCAACACCTTTCCAGTTTGTTCCTTTACTCCAGATTCTTGTCAAAAATCGACTACTTTATTGCGGCTCATATCAGATTTGATATGGGTTTTCCCTGGAGGGATTAGGAAGAGGGTGGGTAAGGTTGCAAAATTGCATGGGAACGGCTTGTTAAGACGTGTGCAGAACAATATAGTTCGAGACAAATTATGTCATCCTCATCCCACTCCACCGAATGAAGACAACGCTACTTTCTGAATGATTTTTACAATACAAAGTAGTTGTATGAGAAAGGTTGCCTTTTGTTCACTCATATTTACTGTAGGCGGTATGGGGTGAATGCCTCTATTACTTCCTGTAACGGACGTTATGTTTCGTCTCGAAATATATCCTTTCTTGAATAAATCTGTGTATTTCAAATTGTAAACTTCCCCAGCAGAAGTTTTTTTTTTTTTTTTTTTTTTTTAGAGGAGTAAAAATGAATAAAACCCCTAATATGTAGATTTATGTAATACCAACCATAATATGTAATGTGGGGTAAATATGTAAAAATATGTAGTATCAAATTTTAATATATTAATGGTAATTACAAGATTCGCAAAGATTTCTTATTTATATACGGTTAGGTTGAAAGGAATATAATATGTAATTAAATAAATATCCGGTCCCTCATCATCATCATCATCATCATCATCATCCATCCAAGTCAGAATACTTGATTCTCCAGAATCTGTACTTTGAATTGAGACTTGAAATATCATTTCTAAGCCGCAGAATTCGAGATGTAAAAGTACACTGAAGCTATCGCAGCTGAACTTGGCCCTGTCGGACGACAGCCAGACGAGAGGACTGGTTACACGTAGTTCAACTAGTTGTAAAATGCCTACGGCTCTTTCCTGGTCACTTTTCAGTATCTCTTCTCTGCAATCCACATTTTCTACTTAACGGGTTTCACTTGTCTCGAAAATTTCTCTTTAACAGTATTTTTTATATCGATAAAGACTTGTGTGGCGCCTTGTCCAGTATTATTAGCGGAGTTGCCAAGTTTACAAGTATTACATTTGAAATAAAAATAATAGCCAGACTCTAAGACTGGAGAATATCGTCTTTTTCATTGCCCTGCTTCTCCGTGTGCCTGCTAGAGGGTTCTAATTTAGTAATTAAAGTTTTCTTTTATTGTAACTTTGTATTTCAATATTTCTTGCTGTTACACACGTTATTTTAACTAACTTTTCGCGGTACACTAGCGTTTTCTCTATTATCTTCTGACCATTATATTTCATTATCTAATAAAGTGTCCAAAATTTATGGTCGTCAATATACAGTTCGTAAACGATATAAACTGCAAAAAAAAATACTGGTCTTACACCATAAATTACTGAACAAAAGTCTAATAAAATTGGTATGTAACTTTTGTGGTTCCCTTAGAACATACCTGCACAAACAGCGCTCAACGAGCGCGCGCGCTCCTTCGGAGCGGGAGAGCCGTGTTTACCGCTCGCCGAAATGGAGAGGAAGATACGTCAGAATGACATAGACTTGCTACAGGTAGAGGAGAGAGAAACGACCACTCAGTTATCTAGTGGAGTGCAGTGTGTAGGCCTATTCTCAGTAATTGTTTCATGTAGCTTACTTACTGCTACGGTAGAGTATGGAGGAATCTAAAAGACGGAACATAACATTTAACATTAACGATTTACAGCTCGAACTTATTGATCTTCAATGTGACCTAAGGGCTAAAGATCGTTTGAATAATACTACTAGCCTGGTTGAGTTTTACAAGACTAAACATTAGCAATAATATCCACGACTACACAGGCTGGCTGTGAAAATGATTGCTATGTTTGGCTCAACATTTATATTTGTAAGAAACTGTCTTCTGCAATCAACTTTAATAAAGGCAGACATCGAACATCTGTAACTGATGTTTCATTATGATCAGTAGGCTACTGTTCCTTTCAGCTGCCAACAGCATAAAACCTCGTTTTGATGTACTGATAAATAAAAATATAACAAAATGTTATTGTACATTTAAGTAGCTATAGAATTTCTAGTATTTCTGTAAAATAAATATTTCTTTATTAATTAATAATAGTCCTAGATAGTTTTGCAAACACTGAACGGAAATTAATTTCATAAACACTCTTACTAATAGGCCTACTGTATTCCCTTTTGTGTATACTTTGTACGAGATCACCCCTTCTTCCAGTCCACCCTTGTACAGAGCGCAGCTAATATCTGCATTCCGCTCATGAGCTGTGAGCCGGCTCGGAGAGCGCAAACCTTGTGCAGGCCTGCCTTGGAAAGAAGTGTTATCTGTGAGTCTAGTTAGTATAGTGCATGGGGGCAAAGGCTAATTGGGATTTCTCAGTCTCTGATCGGGCCAAAAACCCTCATATAGCGTATATTTAGCCCTTTAGGCCTAATTAGTCAAATCCAGTATCCTCACCTCCACGCTGGGACCCTCTGGGATATTTTAAGATGCGAAAGAGAGAGTGGTGTGCGGAAAATAACGAGAACCTACTGCATTTATCCTTTCCGAGAAAAATTGCAAACATGATATGATGAGTTTTGCTATGGTAAAAGATTCTGGATGTAAACAACCCCCCCCCCCCATTCTGATGTCCGGGAGCTAAACTCGGATTTTTTGTGGTTTCAAAAAGAGGATGAAATACTGAGCATTTAAAAAAAATCCATGGTTCTAAGTGCTATAGTTTTTAACATATCACTTGTTGAATGTTCGTTCATATTACATTATGTACTTTTCGAGAAAAAATGAAATTATAGTTTTCACTTGTTTTCTTAGCAACTATAACAAAGATTTAGGTATGTAAGAAGCACTGTGTAAAACTATGTCCTAGTTTAGTATGTAAAAAAAGCCTACAGGTATCGCAAGATGTCAAAACATAGAAATGCAGTTTTTACACCGCAAATTCGTTATTTTGTTCTCCTGTAAAATTTCCTTTTACGACTTTAGGTCCCTTTTCGCGCAACGAGTCACATATAACAACATTTTGATCTACAGTAATCTCACTAGAGGTTTTGATTTATCTAGAGAAAATCAAAAATCGAGTGGGATTTAATTGACTATTACACGATTAGAAGAAAGCATATAAAGATTAGAAGTAACAAAGTACTCAAATACAACTGTCTTCCAATGTATTATTGTACCATCTCAACATTACGCTAGATGGCAGTAGTGTTTTATGATTGTTTTCTTGTTATCAGTTGTGCCAACTATGGAATCTTCATTGAACTCTGTGGACGGTTACTAGTCAAGAAGGCTTTCTTCATTCAGTTTCATTTTTTATTAAAATATTTGCATTCCACTTCAGTCATCCAGATCCCAGTAATCAACGTCATTTGACAGATGATTTTCAATAAATCTTAGTATTAAACAACCTCTGATACGTGACTATCCATAATATCATATAGCAGAAGCTATAACAACATAACCTAAATGATATAAACAAGTGTTAGAAAAGTTTTAATTAGGAATGATGAAATAAAAAAGGAACGTTTTAATTAACGATGATGAAATAAAAAAATAAACATGAATAATTTTAAAAGAAACAATTATTGAAAGTACAATTTTCAAATTTGAATGTTTTAGTGGTTGGTGGTTCAGTCGCGAGGCGTTGTAAAGTAAAACGTAGCGTCGCGTCTGATTCTGTGTGCATCCGGCCTTAGTCTTGTTCAGAAGAGAACTTCGAGGAGGTTATTAATTTCCCTGTTATTTCATGCAGTGCATAATGTGGATATGTAGAAGCTTGGAAAATTCTACAAGTACATAACCACTATATTGTATTTTTACATAAAGTATCAAATACATGTTTGTCAATGCGTCATTTTATTTCTGAAGTTTTGCAAAGCGTTCAAATTCTGAATCGCAGTCGTTTGCGGGAGTTCTTAACACACTGACCCGGTACTATTATAGAGGTAATTCTTGTAACAAGAGCTGAGGTAGGATCTCTCCGGAAGTACACACGCTCAGTATGAATATGTAGAAAATTAGACTTCCATTCACACTTGGTGAGTGTTACGAAGAATCGCCAGAGGTGGAGTTGGGTGCGCTCAAGTAAAAGTCGTAAACTGTTTTTTGCTTCCAAGAGAAATTCTTCCTTGCGACTTATATTTAAGAAACCGCTCTTTGCCTGGCCGATAATAATTAATATCAAGATAGCCATAAATTGTTCGTTCACGTCAATTTCTTGTCGATATGCCAACGCGATCTTCAGTTGCTTAGCATAATGAGATGTTTACAGAATTACACTCGTGGGAAAGTATTCTTGTTATTCATCTCAGTTTCCTATCTGTCTGTCTGTCCTTCCGTCTGTCCAACGCTAGACCTAACTCAGTGCTGCTCATCGGAGTGACTACTACCGCGGAGGAATCGGAGATTACGAATAAAGCTCTCCACCTGTGATCTCCGGTACTACCGTAGGTGGAACAGGGGTCATACGGAGGGATGCGGGGTTCGGAGCGAAGCGACAGTTAGCTCAAGGACGACCGGCGCGTACGGACTGACGGTAGTTGTGAGTGGAATAAAATGGCACCAAATCGAATATCCGTCGCATTGAAATACTTTAATTTAGTTGAAGGTAATAATAAAGTCGCACGCTGTAAACTTTGTGGGTGAATTTACTCTAAGGGTGGTGGAACTTCGAATTTGTTAGACCATTTGAAGCGATCGCACAATCGCGAACTTGATGAAAACAATTACGCAAAACATTTGATACGATTTCTTTTTAAATTGTTTTAGTGCTATTGTTCCCAAACGCTCACAGTATATGAAAAAGTCTTTAAATTTCTCTAAAACGTAACTTTCGAGGCAATAAAAAACAAATGAAATATTTACAAGACGACTTGAGTTATATTTTACTGTTTAGACAACTTGAGTTATATTTTACTATTTGGATTAAAATATTTCTGAATGAAACTAAAGAAGCGTCTGTTAATAATATAATTACAATTATCCTTAAGTTGATATCCACTTATATTTTTATTACAGAGCAGGGGTGGCGCGTTTTAGAAGAGGCATTTCAAATACTGACACCCTTTAACACAATAATCACAATCCTGTCCGGTGGAGAATCTGAATAAATTATGTTGGACAGTAAACTTTATTCCATTGATAGCCCACGTTTCTTTTGTTTCATTCTGAAGCTCCCTTAATATATTTTACGTTAACTAAACCGATTAGAATAATAATTGGCAAACACTGTTTGCGATTAAACGAGAGTTTCTAGGAGAATTAAAGTATAAATGTTTACATTAGCTACTGAAAAGCTTTGCTTCTGAGTTAGTTTTGCAGTTAGATTGAATGTTATTAATTCGATCAATGACATAAAACTAATACGGCTTTCCACATATACTATGAATTTCAAAACTAGAAAAAAAAATCTGTCAGCTAACGTAGCACTTAAGGAACACAAGAAAAAAAAACAGCCGAAGAAAGAGAGAGAGATTAGCATAAAAGAGAGATTAAACAACAACAAATTAGAACTTATTTTAAAAGATACCCGGACGTCAGCGGACTCGAATCACTACCTGATCCGATTAAAGGAATGCTCAGCGGAAAGTGTATGTCTGCGCCCCAGCACATATACAACCTGCGTGACATCAATCGGAGATAACCGGAGGTCTCCGATTGAAAGCGCGCAAACAACCGCTCCGGAGAAAACCTAATCATAAGCAGCACTAACCTAACTACACACTCACTCACCTACCATTCCTCGAGTCTCTTTACTACATGTTATAATATGCTACTGCTTTTGGTGTCGCTTAAGGGGAAGGGATGGTGAAATTTGGCAAAAAAAGTTGAATTAAAAAAAATATTGCCTAAAACTGTTCTTTTATATGTGTGTAACACAATGTAGACTATACGGGTGCTATTCATAGACATTTCGCAGCACGCGCTACGAGCGTACTAAGCTAGCCCCGGCTATCCACTGGTTACTAGTACAGAATTCAAATCATATCCTATCGCTAACACTGGTTTATGAATACGAAAAACGCTGATCATCCACCGGAAACCCGCGCTAAAAATGTCTATGAATACGGCCCTATTATTTTAGTGGAGGTCATTAATAGTAATTTTTAAATGGCTTGTGCACTACGATTTTAAATGGCATGCTGTTATTTGTTGATTTCCGGCAAGTATGATTTTCTGACTGGGTACTTACAAAAGTGAGTATAACTCAGGAACCACTAATGGGAAGTTCATCAAATTTTGAACATATCTTTAGCAGAATATAAGTCAACTATTATCTAGAGTAGAATTTTGATATTTTATGTATATGTGAAAATAATTTCCAATATGCAAAACACTGACTATGAAATAATTAAAGCATGTTCGTAAGCTTGTCTTATTGTGACTATTACACTCTTACTACGTCATACTACTTTTGACCAATAAAACGGTACAAATGACGTATTTCAACCATTCATGGCTGCTTATCGCACAATTTTATCGCGTCCCATACATTTGTTTAATTTTATCGCGTCCCTAGCTTTTGTTTAATTTTATCGCGTCCCTAGCATTTGTTTAATTTTATCGCGTCCCTAGCATTTGTTTAATTTTATCGCGTCCCTAGCATTTGTTTAATTTTATCGCGTCCCTAGCATTTGTTTGATTTTATCGCGTCCCTAGCATTTGTTTAATTTTATCGCGTCCCTAGCATTTGTTTAATTTTATCGCGTCCCTAGCATTTGTTTAATTTTATCGCGTCCCTAGCATTTCTTTAATTTTATCGCGTCCCTAGCATTTGTTTAATTTTATCGCGTCCCTAGCATTTGTTTCTTTGTTTGCCAACATTTGAAACTGCGCTGATCTGGACGTCAAAAAAAAAAAATATATATATAAAATTACAAACCACTCCAGTCGATGCACAGCAGTTTCAAATATGACTCGCATTGGCATTCAAGAACAAGAATTAATAAAAATCACTTATCATACCTATGCATCTTCTGAAATCCGATTTACAAATAAATGAAGAGCACCATTCGGAAATCCTGAATAAGTTGAATACACCATGTAGGCCTAAATCAACGAGTTCAACTTCTATTACGCACACGTCCAATATAACATCAATTGAACCATCAAATTTGAAAATTGTACATTCAATAATTATTCCTTTTAAAATTATTCATTCGGAAATCCTGAATAAGTTGAATACACCATGTAGGCCTAAATCAACGAGTTCTACTTCTATTACGCACACGTCCAATATAACATCAATTGAACCACCAACCACATTCAAATTTGAAAATTGTACATTCAATAATTATTCCTTTTAAAATTATTCATGTTTATTTTTTATGTCATCGTCGTTAATTAAAACTTTTCTAACACTTGTGTATAATAGTTACGTTATGTTATAGCTTCTGCAATATGATATTATGGATAGTCACGTATCAGAGATTGTTTAATATTAAGATTTATTGAAAATCATCTGTCAAGTGACGTTGATTACTGGGATTCGGATAATTGAAGTGGAATGCAACTGTTTTAATAAAAATGAAACTGAATCAACAAAGCCTTCTTGACTAGTAACATTGCCATCGTGTATAATAGATCGAGAACTTCTCGACGAGAAGGCATTGCTCACTACAGCCATCTAGCATGCATCTAGCGTAATATTTGTAATGTTGCGATGGTACAATAATACATTTGAAGACAGTTGTATTTTCGTAAGTCCATTAATATTTTATTGTATTGGAGTACTTCGTTACTTCTAATCTTTATATACTTTCTTCTAATCGTGTAATAGTAAATTAAATCCCACTCGAGTTTTGATTTTCTCTAGATAAATCAAAACGTCTAGTGAGATTACTGTTGATAAATTTATTTTAAATGCTCAATCAATATGATTTATCTATTTGCAAATTTATTATTTGCTATTACATCTTAAATAGATGTGAACGTTTTCCCCTATTCGGCATCATCAGAAATTTAAAAAGACGAAATCTAAACTTAATCCATTAAACTGTACAAAGTAATATGCGTAACAAAGTTAATTTTTTTTATCATGAGTTTCCATTTTATTCTTCGTCTGCATTTCTGCAAGTATCTATTTCTGCACTTGTAATCCTGCTTCGTGTTTTTTTCATCGCTGTACAGTGACTTTTCCAGGTTTATTAATAAATGCTATTTCATGGGACTCACTTCACGTGACATCACCATGACTCTTAGCTTCCATCTAATACAGGGCTGGGCACCGGGAGCGAATTCAAACTCTAAACGAGGACGTTTAATATTCACCCGTGACGGTATCAATGCTGCGCGGTGTTCAGCGGAGAAGAAAGGGGTTGAAGAGAATTCTTATGGCTCTCGGTGAGAGAGTAGAATTCGCTCTTGATGCCCTGCCCTGATCTAATACAACCGAGAACAGCATATTTTTTTAGTAGGTTATTTTACGACGCTGTATCAACATCTCGGTTATTTAGCGTCTGAATGATAATGTCGGTGAAATGAGTTCGGGGTCCAGCACAGAAAGTTACCCAACATTTGCTCATATTGGGTTCAGGGAAAACCCCGGAAAAACCTCAACCAGGTAACTTGCCCCGACCGGGAATCGAACCCGGGCCAACTGGTTTCGTGGCCAGACGCGCTAGGCGTTACCCCACAGGTGTGGACAGAACAGCATGTTAACAAGGGACAAACACACATGCCGTAAGCTAGATTCGAACTCATGAATCATCTTTTAAATAAGCCGTTGAAACTGCATAGAATGTACGAGTTCGTAGTTCTACTTCCTCTACTTTCAAGTGATAACAAGTAGGGAAACAATTACCTGACCACAGCCTCAAGAGGAAAGAAAGCTTCGATTTCTGCTGCAAGATGAACCTGACCACAAGTGTAATTTGTACGTGATGATAGAACCCACTCTCGAGATTTATGTAAATTATTTAATATTGCTGTAATGAAAGAGAAATCACTGTGCTCGACTATTCTCGTTTCTCTAAATGGGTTTTAATTAAAACACTTTCACTGACGGTTTTCGTAATGGTTCACCACTGTGCCTGCAGATGGCTGTACGAGACGAAACCCGTCATCTGTCGGACGTTCTGTGAATTAACAGAAAGTTTGCTATGCTGAAGACTTGTTTTACGTATATTCACTCTACATCTTTAAATTTAATTTAACTAGCTAGCTAGTAAGTAGAAATTAAAATTATATAACAAAAATGTTTCCAGCCACTACAGTAAGAGCCAGTCTCGTGTACGGTGTGATCTTAGGCAATAATATAACATAAAATTTACAAAGACAGTTTACTGAATACAGTATCTACTTTAACTTAATTCAAGCCAATAAATAACACACAAAACAAAAAAAAAGAGAAAAGAGAGAAGAAAACACATTTAATAGAAATTGAGAATCAGACAGAAGCAAGCGATACTCAATAAAAACATGAATATAGTCGACAGAAATAAAAGGTAAATAAAAAACACACGTTTGTTAATATTATATATCATGAATAATTTTATAAATTTCTTTTTTAAAAGCTTCGATTTTTTAAAATTTGGAAAATGGTTTGTAATTTTATTATAAAGTCTTGGGCCGGAACTAGCACCATGTTTAAGAGCTGCACTTGTATGACATTTAGGCTCAATTAATCGGAAAGTAGACTTTTGTCTTCGAGTACGATATTCATGTCGATTAGAATTATGTTTTATTTGATTTCTGTGGTAATAAGTTAGTAAACTATATTTATAAATTTCTTCAATAGTTAATACTTTAAAATCTGTATAAATTAAATTTGTTGTGTAATCCATATTTTTGGTTAGACAAATTTTTATTAATCTTCTGTGTAATAAATGGATTAAGTACAGATGATGCTACTCCACCCCAATTTATTATACGAATTTGTATTAATGATTGTACTAAAGCTAAAAATATTATTCTCAATGCCTCCTTAGTGATAAAATTTCGAAGTATTATGAATTTATAAATTGTCTTTCTTATACTTGTACACACAAATCAATTTTTTTATCCCAACGTAAATGCTGATCTATAATAATTCCTAAATATTTGACTTGTGTGGTGGGTATCAGATGTGGGCAATTACAATTATTTGTTAATTCATTACATGAAATATTATGTATTACTAAAAGTGATAAATCATTCATAGATGGAGGTAAACCTTTCGTTGTTAAAGAAAATGGAATATAGGTAGTTTTGTTAGTATTTAAGGACAGGAGATTAGAGTCAAGCCAATTTTTCACTACATTAATTTCATTGCTGGCATGTAAATAAGTGTTATCCCAATTTTCCCCATTAAATGTTAGTACAGTAATCTCCAAAAGAAAATATATTACCACCATATTTCTTTAGATAAATTTTCAACAAATTATTAACATATATTATAAATAAGGTTAGTCCTAATACTGTACCTTGTGGAATGCCAATATCGATCAATTTATAATTCCTATTATAATTGTCAATTATTTTGACTTTTTGATATCTATTTTCTAAATATGAACGAAAAAGTTTGAGTACAACTCCTAATACAAATTTCAGTTTCTTGATTTTTCTTAATAACATCCTCGGTGATTAGCCCACAGTATCGGTTTATTTTAAACTTTAACGTTGCCATGTTAACCGGTCTTATGGAAGTGTTTCCATGGATACGGTTGTCATGATTACCGTAGACATGATTACCGATGATACAGTAACCGTTGCCATTGTGAACGTTGGCATGGCAACTGTTGCCATGTTTACTGTTACCATGACTACTGCATCTATGGTTTCCGTTGCCATAGTTACCTTTACCGTGTTAACCGTTGTCATGGTTACCGTGGGCATGGTAACCGTTGCCATGGTTACCGTACAATGGATACCGTTGCCATGATTATAGTTGCCATGGCAATCGATACCATGTCTACCGTTGCCATGGTTATTGTTGCTATGTTTAGCGTTTCCACGGTAACCGATGCCAGGGTTATCGTTGACATTGCATCGATTGCCATAGTTACCGTTGGCATTGCATTGGTTGCCATAGTTACCCATGGTAATTATAACAGTTGCCATGGTTACCGTTGCAATGACCCGTTGCCATGGTTACCGTTACTGTGGTAACAGTCGCCATGGTTACCGTTGCAGTGGCGGCTCGTGGGTATTGAATTAAGGGGGGCTGCATATAGAAATAAACCAAGCAACTGACTTTATTTAAAGATTAGTCCCATGCGCCTTGTCTTGTAGGTTGCAAACTTTTGAATCATCTTCTTATTAAAATCCGATATGTCGTTTAACATAACAGCTAATGCGATTAGCATGGTTTTCAGCAAACATAAGTCTTGATGTCTTACGTCGATTTGTTAAACGTGATTTTTAACAAGCTTTTTGACTGTATATTCTCTTCCCTCAATCTATTCCTTATCGTTTGATCTGAAACCCGGACTCCGGAAGTCATATGGAGATCATTTAACAGGTCTCTTGCAGTTTTCGTACGCTGTCGAAGGGCACATGTAACAATGTAGGTCTATCTGTCTTGGCGGAGGTTTGTTTTATGTGTACGGCCCTGGCCAGGTCTTCTACAATACTGTCCTTCTGTGCCTGTTGCTTAACCTGGACACTACAGAAAGGGAAACATAAACTCTCTAGCCACTTGTCGCAGAAAGAGAAGTAGAGCATGATACACTTCAAACTCATTTAAATGTCCCATTTTGTCAGAAACTTTAATAAACAAGGCAATAGTCATATTAATAATATTATAAATTTGTGCTATAAACGTTTGGGTTTTGTTGTGAGAAATTATTGTAAATTTAAAGTCAAAACTGTAATAATTTTGTATAATTACATTGTTCGATCTAAATTAGAGTATGCTGCTGTTATCTGGAACCCAGTTACTAACAAATATATTCTGTTACTAGAAAAAATTCAAAATAAATTTCTAAAATGGTTATATTATAGACTTCATAATGATTATCCTACCTATGAGAGTTATGCTACAATGCTTTAACATTTCCATTTTATTACGTAGTTTGCAAATGCAAATTCCACGAAATTGTCAATCTTTAAACTTTCTTTATAAAATTATTAACAACTAGCCGTACCCGTGCGCTCCGCTGCACCCGTTAGAAATAAATATAAAGTAATTACATAATTAAAATAGGACATTTGATCCAGGGAACATTCGTGTTTGATAGAAGGATAAATCGTTTAATATGTTACTTAATTTAAATTGCGTCCAAATAATTAAAATGCGATCATTTTGGTCCAGAGACACTCATTTGGTGCAATGACAATTCCTTTAACATGTTTCTAATTTTTATTACATGCAACCATAGGTTAATGAACATTGACATCATTTAGATTTAATGTGTATATTTTATTTTACTTGTTATAGGTTTCCATTGAATTATGGTAATAACTTAATTTTAACCCTTGTTTTCTACGTATTCAGTAAATGGCGTTTGGCCCACTATGGTTCTGAACCCTTCAAATAGCTTAAATTATATTATTCAATATTACATTACATATATTATATTATATTATATTATATTATATTATATTATATTATATTATATTATATTATATTATATTATATTATATTATATTATATTATATTATATTATATTATATTACAGTATATTATATCAGAAGTTACTGTAATAACATTACCGGTATAGCATTATGCCCATCTAGAGAAACTACATTTTCCAATGGTGAAATAATAATTAATTATACAAATCGGTTAATTTAGCTTCCGATATTACGTCATACAAACACAGAAACATTCTCTGTAGGCTATCTTTCATAACTTTCGATTGTTGCTGTCCAAGGCCCCTTATAGACGAAGTCAATTGTTTTTTATTTCATTATAGCCTTAGATGGCAGTTATTTTAATTTTAAAACTCATTTATCTCATTAAATATCAGTCCTATCAAAATTTTTCATGGAATAAAACTTATCGCAAATTATTTTTAAAGGAACTTTTGTTATGTAAAATTTTTCACAAAAAGCAATAATAAGCGAGATATTTCGATTTATTTAATTCAGGCTCCCTTATAACCCCCCTTTTTAAGTATTGTATTTTGAATGCCATATAGCCTAAAATCTAAGTTACAACGAACTTAATTTATAATCCAATTTTCATCGACATCCGTTCAGCCATTATCGCGTGAAAAGGTAAGAAACATACAGACAGACAGACAGACATACAAACAAACATTTCAAAAAAGCGATTTTCGGTTTCAGGGTGGTTAATTATATACGTTAGGACCAATTATTTTTGGAACATCGAAAATTACCAGAAAAATTTCGGCTACAGATTTATTATTAGTATAGATAAGTTGGACTCTGTTGGTTTATTTTATTATATAACATTATATGCACCTAAGCTTAATACAAAATTTCGAAATTTATTTTTCATACCCAGGGCAAATATTGAATTCCAAAAATTCCCCAGTTTTCCAAATGTTACAATTATACAATAAGTTACATTCTCATCCGAATGTTGATATTTTCAATATGAATTTGTCTAAATACAGAATAATTTGTAATGATATTTTACAGAATATTGTTGTTAGTTAATTTGAAGCTAATTTCACACCTTATTTCAATTTCTCTTTTTCTATTTTGTTTCAGTTTTTAATAAGAGTATGTTTCCTTTTCCTTGTTTATGTTTTATAAATTAGTTTGTCAGTCTTGAACATTGTAATTGGGCTTTGCCTGTTATGTTCAATAACAAATAGATAGATAGATAGATAGATAGATAGATAGATAGATAGATAGATAGATAGATAGATAGATAGATAGATAGATAGATAGATAGATAGATAGGTAGGTGGGTAGGTAGGTGGGTGGGTGGGTGGGTGGGTGGTAGGTGGGTGGGTGGGTGGGTGGGTGGGTGGGTGGGTGGGTGGGTGGGTGGGTGGGTGGGTGGTGGGTAGGTAGGTAGGTAGGTAGGTAGGTAGGGTAGGTAGATAGATAGATAGATAGATAGATAGATAGATAGATAGATAGATAGATAGACAGACAGACAGACAGACAGACAGACAGACAGACAGACAGACAGACAGACAGACTACAACCTATAATAAAAATTCATTAGACAGACAGATAGACAGACTCTACAACCTATAATAAAAATTCATTAATGAAACTTAATTCTTCGAAATTGAACATATCTCCTTTTACAATAATTATGGTGAACTGTTTTCTTCGAAAGTGAATAATAATTACTATCGATAAATACTGTTAACAATTTGGCTGAAATAGTTCAAATTTGACTTTTTGTGCGTTGTTTCATTTTGTCTTATTTTAGTAGGTTATTTTACGACGTTTTATCAACAGCTTAGGTTATTTAGCGTCTGAATGAGATGAAGGTGATAATGCCGGTGAAATGAGTCCGGGGTCCAACACCGAAAGTTACCCAGCATTTGCTCATATTGGGTTGAAGGAAAACCCCGGTAAAAGCCTCAACCTCTTATTTTAGTAGGTTATTTTATGACGCTTTATCAACAGCTTAGGTCATTTAGCGTCTGAATGAGATGAAGGTGATAATGCCGGTGAAATGAGCCCGGGGTCCATCACAGAAAGTTACCCAGCATTTGCTCATATTGGGTTGAAGGAAAACCCCGGAAAAAAACCTCAACCTCTTATTTTAGTAGGTTATTTTACGACGCTTTATCAACAGCTTAGGTTATGTAGCGTCTGAATGAGATGGTGATAATGCCGGTGAAATGCGTCCGGGTTCCAACACCGAAAGTTACCCAGAATTTGCTCATATTGGGTTGAAGGAAAACCCCGGAAAAACCTCAACCACTTATTTTAGTAGGTTATTTTACGACGCTTTATCAACAGCTTAGGTTATGTAGCGTCTGAATGAGATGGAGGTGATAATGCCGGTGAAATGAGTCCGGGGTCCAACACCGAAAGTTACCCAGCATTTGCTCATATTGGGTTGAAGGAAAACCCCGGAAAAAACCTCAACCTCTTATTTTAGTAGGTTATTTTACGACGCTTTATCAACAGCTTAGGTCATTTAGCGTCTGAATGAGATGAAGGTGATAATGCCGGTGAAATGAGTCCGGGGTCCAACACCGAAAGTTACCCAGCATTTGCTCATATTGGGTTGAAGGAAAACCCCGGAAAAAACCTCAACCTCTTATTATAGTAGGTTATTTTACGACGCTTTATCAACAGTTTAGGTCATTTAGCGTCTGAATGAGATGGTGATAATGCCGGTGAAATGAGTCCGGGGTCCAACACCGAAAGTTACCCAGCATTTTCTCATATTGGGTTGAGGGAAACCCCCGGAAAAAACCTCAACCAGGTAACTTGCCCCTACCAGGAATCGAACCCGGGCCACGTGGTTTCGCGGCCAGACGCGCTAACCGTTACTCCACAGGTGTGGACTGTCTCATTTTGAGTAACAGTATTTTGAAATCATTGTGGTCTGGAGAAAGGCCACGACGACTTGAAGGGAGATCGGGAAGGCTGACATATATAAGGCAAATGGCATGAGGTCTGAAAATGAAAAAGTAATGCGTGTGGTTTAAGGGCCAACACCAGAAGAGGAAGGAGTAGCTAAAATTTCAAAGATGACTTCTATCAGACGACGAGCTCTGACACATTTCTTCTCAAATTTGTGTCCTGCCGAGCAACTGATGGTCCAACTAGAGCAGCCGTGGCGAAAAAGTGACTCGCGAACATATTGTGGCTCGCATTGATAGCTATGCATTTCTCTTGCTTCCTGGCTTCCCCAACCCCCACCCTCTCACTCACTGGAGTCAAACTCCGTTCCATTTGTATTTGTCTCGGACCTGCGAGTGGCGTATCGTCGCAATGTCGCTCTCGAAACCATGTACCTCTACAAAACCGGAAGTTTCAAGTAGGATGGGAGGACGCATTTTTTTTTTTTTTTTTTTGCTGCCAATATGATGAGAATATTAAATGTATGATTTGTTGACAAGTATTACGAGGAAACGGTTGTATAACATAAAACGGCAGTATGCTACATGTCACTCATGAAATATTAAAAGGTTAAGTGTTATTATTATTATTATCATCATCATTATCATTATCATCACAGATTTACAATGTGATGTTAAATGAAAGCTAGATGTAAGGACTTGACAAATGTTGAACTTTTCAAATCTTTGCCAAAAAATAAATATCCGAAGCTTCGTTCTTTCGCTTGCTCCGTTGAAGCCATGTTCGCTACAACTTACGTTTGTGAAAAATTATTTTCAACAATGAAAATAGTAAAAACCAAATTTAGATCACGACTGACAGACAAATATACCTTCGTGATCAACTACGACTGGCACTCAGTGACATAATCCCTGATTTTGAATCTCTGTCGCAGAGACATTCTGAAGACAGTTAATTTTAGCTTGTGATAATGTGTCCTATGTTTTCTTATTCATTTCTTTCTTCGTTACACGTACTAAACATTAGTTTGTAGTCTTGTACTGTATAAAATTATATTTAAGTGCTTGACGTAAGGAAAATGAAAATCCGTTAATAAGCCAGACAGTTGCTTCACTTCCCCTTCGGGTGTCCGCCTCCCTCCATAGGTGCTATGCACGTTGCAAGTGCACTGTGGCTCGGCGCACGATCGCATTTTCGCCACGGCTGAACTTGAGCCAAAAGTTCATCAAAGTTGAAAATTATGATTCTATAACTTAGTAGTACAAAACTTATCAGAGTAATTTTTATAACGTTGAAAACTCGTATAAAACTTTCCAAGTGATAGTATTTCGCTGTAAATAGGATGTATCCTAAATTGACCTACACGTCGTCGTTTTCAATTTCAGTGTGTAACACCCAAAATAAATAGCAGCTACTTCTATTACATCCATGAAGACGCTGGCAACAAAACTGTGTCCGGTCAACACACGCGCCAACGACGCGACAGTTTTGTCTTTCACTGTTGTCGTGCAGTTGCCAGCCAGAAAGATTGACGACACAAATATGTCGTTCAAAAATCTGTCGCCTGTGTACACATAGCCTTACAGACAATACAGACACCCGACAACGTGACGCATTTTGTAAACAATGTATGTAGAAATTATTCACTGCAGATGCCTCATAGTAGGAAGCTGCCTGGAGAGGGGCAGTAGTACAGCTAACGAAAGGGGCCCGGGCAGGGCATAGTTGCGCTCCGTTCCCATCAGGTAGAGAAAAGGGGCATGGCATAGTTGCGCCCCGATGAAATAGGGAGAGAAAAAGACACTACGGAAACTCGAGTCTCATAATCAACCAACCTTATTGATTTCTTTTCGATTTAATATTTATTGAAATGAACACAATGAAGTTGGCAGTACTTTATTAATTATTTTTCTACTGTTTATGCAGTGATTATCAATAGCCTACCGTTAAAATCAACACCATGAAGTTGGCAGTACTTTATTAACTGACATATTCAAACGAGTGAGTCGTTGGAATATGGGACCTTAGCAATCTTGACATTTTATTAGTGATTTTCACACCGTCTGTGGTGTATAGTGAGGTTAATTTAAAATGAATGTCAAGTTTAGTGAAAAGGGTAAAGAGTTAATAATTCACAATGGTTCTAAGTTTCAATTTTCGAAATCCTGTACCGTAGGGTTAAGATATCGATGTAGAAACAAAAAAATGCACTTCATTTATTGTGTGTGATCAATAAAAAGGTGTTATTTTAAATAGCAAAATTGATTATATGCTAGGCCTACCTGATTTTAATGCAGCTATCACTGTAATATTTTTAAGTAATTTATTTATTTTATGACAATCACTTTCATGTGTACTATGCACATCGGGGCGCAACTATGCAATATCCATTCTGCTACCTGATTTCTTCGGGGCGCAATTATGCCATGCCTAGGTCTCCCAATTGACCGTGGGGCGCAACTATGCCATAACGAGGGGCCCACCTTCGCTCCTATACCCATGTATAGTAATATTATGTGAAAAGTTGACCTCTTGACAATGTATTCAAGATGCACCCTCCCTATAATATTGCAGATTTTTATACTGAACAACAATGTAATTTTATTATCTCAACAATAACTCTCCACTTTCTACAATTCAATTCTACTCCCGTCAACAATGGGATTTACTCTCCACACAGTAACACAGTATTCGTTAGTGCACTCCACAGACGACAATGATAATTTACTTGGACTATTACGAACAACAATGAACTGTTAATATTCACAAAGCACTATTTACAACACAGAATTGTCAGTTCTCAGTTCACAGCTCGTTTGTCTTGGCTAGTTCTTCTAGCTCAGTCACTCGCGTTCACAGAATCTCGAACCCCAGACCTTCAGAGACGATCCGCTGAACATCGAACTCAGGTCCCCCAACTGCGGTACACTGCACTCGAACTCCGGGCTTCAGGCTCCACAGTTACGGACACAACTCAAGTCGCGCTCTGGTCTCGAAGCTGGCTTTACTGCTACACAAGACTAACTCGCTTCCTGACCAAAACTGACTGTAACAACACTGGCTTACTGACTGACTGACTGACTGCACTTGTGTCCTCTCCTCTATAACCAAACCATAGTTTCTGGAAAGTTCGCGATCTCGAGATTTCCGCGCGTGTCCATTCTCGAATCATCCAGATATCTCTTCTCTCTGCCGCGGTCGCTCTCTCCCCACTCCCCACAGCACATGCCACAGGAAGCAGATGCGCGCGCAACCTGCCCGTCACGGCCGACTTAGCCCTTCCTCCGTTGGTCGTGAGATCGAACCTCTCGTGGCCGTCACAATATATTGATCAGTATTTTAATACATAATAATTCGTTTAATGTTATTGATGTTCATTATTTATTTTCTAATTGCAAAGATATATTCATTAGTATAATACCGTGTATGAATGACTTAAATGTTCTATCATTCTTTTAGTTATATGTACCCAAATTGTAGATTATAGCTTTGTCATTAAACTTCACTTTCACTTTAAATCAAGGAAAACAGATCACTTATCAGCACAGTATGAACAAATCACTAAAAGGAAGACACAATTGAGTTTCTATTTAGCCATTCCAAAGGGATCTCCTTTACTCCCAATAAATCTCCATCTGAATCGTTGCTCAATTCTTTTATTTATTTAGTTATTTATTTGTTTGTTTGTTTGTTTGTTTGTTTGTTTGTTTGTTTGTTTGTTTATTTGTTGCTAGTAAGTTTCAAATGGATGCAAGTTAATACAATAAACTAGCCCACTCCTGAATGAGTAAGACTCGTGCTCAGGAGGGGATTCCAATACAAAGAAAAATAAAATTGAGAGTGAATAAATTAGATTGAAAAGTGTTAAATATCTAAACCCAACTACAGGGACATCATTTTATTTTTACTTCAATTTTTATTGTACGTGCGTTTCTGAATGTACTTGACTCCCACCCCTTTCACTAATGTCCTTGCTAACGTCAGCCACACAAACTTACGGCCGCTGTTGCTAGCAGTGAAATAAACAGTACAGAGTACAGTGTGTTTCAGAAATATGTTGCATTTTCTATAGAAGGAAGTGCTTATATTATTGAAGTTTATTTTCACACAGGTATGGTGTGTAGCATAATTGAATTTATCTGTGTGGACTGAGCACAAGTGAAGATTAGAGTTACCGAAAGTACGGTACCCTATAATATGGTACGGTACTTAACAGCATTATTTAAACAAGAGTTTTGTTTTACTGTTTGTAGGTATGAAGGACGATGGTGGGAACTGGAATTACGATATAACCGAATGTGAACAACAGTTTTTCTTGTTTTTTTTTTTTTTTCACAATTTCCTGATTATATCATTACGGAATATTTTCGTAGAAATGTCATTAATCTGGTTGATAAATTTAGAGCAACAGAGTGTACGGAAAGGAAGAAAAGTGTAAGATGGCCAACAAAGGTGACAGAAGATGCTGTAGAAGATGCTAGAGAAAGGATGCACCGAAGTCCTAATAAGTCGGTCAAGAAGTTAGCTGTAGAAATTGGGGTTTCTTACGGAAGTGCTCACAAAATTCTCAGGAATAAATTAGGTTAGTAATATGCTGAATAAAGTAGACATTACATAATGAATATAACCGCCTGAAGACTTGAGTTTGTGAAAAAAAAAAATGTTACTATTCTACTGTTTTTTGATAAAATACTGTAAAGTAAAGACCAAACTGAAAATCGTAATACTATATTTCCCTGTAACATAAATGGATACACTACTTTTCTCTCCTCTTATAGCTAGTAAAATGATTTGTTTACATATTGCACTAGCAACTCCAAACTCCTGTAATGGAAGGGGGTAACAGTGTTTCCGAGTATAGCCAGGTTAATGTTAAAAATGTTGGTAAAAATAAAGTGATGTCCCTGTATAAATCCAATACAATTTTTTTAAATTTATTTTTCTTTTTCTTCTTCTTCTTCTTCTTCTTCTTCTTCTTCTGCTTCTTCTTCTTCTCTAGACTCCCCACAAAAATGATTAATGCTACTGTGCACGGCTTGTTCTATTAGAGGAATCTGCTTCGTATATTCCTTCTATATTCCATGGATTTTTCACATTTCTTCTTCAAAGATTCTTCCGTATGTAGCCTATGTACTGCGAGTAATTTTATGGCTGTCGCCGTCTCCCCCTTCTCAACTTCCAGGTACTCAGGTATTGCCAATCGCCCATTTGTAGACCCCTGCAGACCATATCCTCCTGAACCTCCTTGCTCCATTTTTTCATTGGCCTTCCTCTTCTCTTTTTTTCCGGGGGAGTCCAGTTGAAGACCTTATTAGGCCAGCGGTCGGCTGACATTCTCTGCAGATGCCCACACCATATCAGGCGTTTAGTTTCCACTGATTGTAAGATAACTGCATTATATTACGGACATCCTGATTCCTAATGTGGTCCATCCTCGAAATTTGACAACTGCGGCACCAGTAATCCATTTTTAGAGCCAACAATTTCTTCTTCATCCTGTCTCTCATTTCCCAAGTTTCAGAGCCATAGGTACATATACTTTCTATTATAGTTTTATATATACTTGTCTTAGTTTTCCTTGTTACATGGTGTGATTGTGAATGTGATTATTTCCGAAGTGTCCAGTATAATCTTGATCTACTTCATTCAGTTTTGAAGAAATATGTCGCACAAAACTACATACGTACAAAAGTTTAGATATGTGTGGAAAAAAAAAAAAAATATGTGTTGAAAGATTGAATGGAAGAAGTTACCGGTGATAGTTCGGAAGCTCGGTGTAAATGATGTAAGGTGATATTAAATGCAAAATATTCAGATTTAATTACCAATGCTGATAATTATACACACAAAAAGAGTAGTGACTGTTTTTCTGTTGTTCGACAACATAATGTTGCCATTCACAACAAGCTTCTGGACAGAAGTGAGTGTTATTTCAATTTCCAGGGTATTACAAATATTAGAATTTTTTTTTTATTTGAAACCTAAAATTCTCCAGTTCCTAAACTATATAGTTTGTATTTCAAATTTGGAAATGATATGTTGAGAAAAATCTGGCGTTTTTAACAACAGCTTAGCGGTTTTTTAAGCTTGTGCAGCGGTAAATAAAATTCTGAGTTGGCAACACTGACTCTGATATCAATACTTTTCTTCATTCTTACTTACAATACTTACAAACGAAATAGAAATTTTCTTGTGAAATATTTGAAGTGTGAGATAATTCAATTTCAGTTATTTTAAAAAGAGAATTTTTATAACCTGTTTTCCATACTTCAAAATATTAAAAATAGCATTATATGAGGGAGAAAATAATATATTATGTAATCAATTAAATACTTTTCAATAAGCATGTTTATTACAGTTTCAGAGTAAACCGCTTGTATGAATCTATTTCAATATGAACATATGTACACAGAGTCCTGGATTTTACGTATAGTATCTTACATTTAATATTTAACGTAAGAACGTTGTAATATTTGTAGCCCGAGGTTGTAGTTCGTAGAAGATTATTTTTTATAGCAGACAGTTGCTACAATTGCTACGCGGGCTACAACCCTGTCGTAGTGGCGAGTGACCTTGACAAGACTGCCCTTGGTGAACCTCTTCCTCTGGCAATGTTGCAATCCGTTCGCATTGTTCAGTGGCTTAAAATTAGCAGTGGCGTAGCATGAAATTTTGAGAAGGAGAAGCTAACTCAAGTTGTATTTCATGTATGAGGAAACGTATTGCGTCTTAAAATAAATAGTAGTCAATGTCAAGTCAGCAGTCCGATTGGTTGGAACCTCATAAGTAACACCAATAAGGCATCACCTCAAATGGTAGTAAAATATGATTTCATGGTTTACACTTACTATCTCTTTAGACACATACAGTACCTATAATTTAACACTAGCTCACTCCTTGTCATATTTAGAAAAATCACAATATTAACGGTCAATAGATACAGTGTTAGTAAAATTACATCAATCAACGTTAAAAGCCACCGTCGTAGCTCTGTCGGCTAAGGCGCTTGCCTGCCGATCCGGAGTTGCGGGTTCGATTCCCGCTTGGGCTGATTACCTGGTTGGGTTTCTTCCGAGGTTTTCCCCAACGTAAGGCAAATGTCAGGCAATCTATGGCGAATCCTTGGGCCTCATCTCGCCAAATACCATCTCGCTATCACCAATCCCATCGACGCTAAATAACCTCGTAGTTGATACAGCGTTAAATAACCAAGTAAAAATATCAACGTTAAAATCTCTATCAGAAGATTATTTTTGACAACACATAAATTAGTGTAAGGAACTGTTATTTCACTCATTATTTATTATATCAGCTACAGTGCACACTAACACTTCAACTGAACACAACTCGCGAAAGGGATAACTCGGAAGCTAATTCTTTCCAATGTTAAAGCTAGCTTCTTGCGAGCCTTGCGACCAGGGTAATTTAGTTAGAAAGGGATGGAAAATCTGCGGGGTGCGTTACGTAGAAGAATGTGTGAAAGAAACGAGTCTGTGAAGGGGGTTGTAAGCTGGTGTGTGCAGGCTTCATGTTTACTGCTGCATCACAAATCATCCTGAACTGCCGCATCACAACATTTAAGGCGTACTTATAAATTGTATTAAAATTAATAAATAATTTTATTCATAAACTGCAATTTATTATGGAGTTATTAACTGGGGAAGCTGAGCTTTTCAGCTTACATTGACGCTACGCCACTGAAAATTAGTGGTTTTTAAATTAAATTTACACAAAAACCGTTCACGTATGGAAAAACGCCTGAAAAATGATTATTAAATTTTCTATCTATATGGGCAAAAATTACGGTTCTACTTGCAATAGTTAAGAAGATGTTAAACGTTTAGGAAGAAACATTTTTCTTCTGAGAAAACTATGAACTTTCCAACAGTATGGTATTACACTTTTTTGTTACACATAACATTAGCTATCCGTTCTGAAAATCTCCACTCAAGATGAATATAGGCCTACATTTCCTGCGATTGTTTCTCTACCTGTTTCTTAGACAATTCCCTGCCTATGTTGAATTTCAGTCAATAACTTCTTCAGTTGAAAGCGGTTTTGAGAAATTGCATTGGGATAACTGACTGCAACAATATGATTAAATTAATTAACATCTGTAGTGGTCTACATGTCTTTAGGTTACGCAGCCCTTCGAATTCAACGCAGCTGTCCAGCCTGTTGTTTTGCCAAAGTTCCGTCAAAAGCTAAGAGTTGGAACACAAGCCACCTTCATCGGCTGGGGTTTCATTCAGATGTGTATTATAATATCAAGTATTTTTTTTTCAAAGTGTAGGAGAGAGTTGGGTAGTATCGGACATCGGGTAATATCGGACAGTGTGTTTATTTCATCTACCAAAGACTGTAGTACCTGAATAACATGGTTACGTTTCTGTATGCGACATCACAGAAACGTAACCATGTCATTCAGGTACTAACATCTGGTGGCAGATGAAAGAAACTCACTGTCCGATATTACCCGATGTCCGATACTACTCAACTCTCCCCTAATCGTAAGATTGTGTCTCAATTTGTGCAGAATATTTCATAAGAGAGTAATACAATTCAAATATTGAAAATATCAGTTAAAAATATCAACTGATAAAACAAAAGTAATGGCTTTCTGCGGCAAAGACCCAGTACCATGTAAAATTTGTATTAACAGGAAACATTTGGAAAGAGTCAATGAATTTAAACACCTTGGTTTCTAGTTATCTTTTTTGGTAGACTTTGATCTTCTTCTCCTTCTTTTGGCATACAGCTCTTATAGTTTAGCTGAAGCCTCCTTTAAAACAATAACCCAATCACTTCTGTCCTCTGTTCTCTTCCTCCATCTCCTTATTCCCACTTTCCTCAAATCTTCCTCAATATAGAGCTACCCAAGAACTCCACTTCCACTCCGTATAGCTGGTCGGGTCTCGCAACGTCTTCCTCAATGAAGCGTTTTTCAATGTTTGCTCTTATATCCTCCTCCCAGCTCGTTTTCTTAGCTTTAAATAAATAAACTTGTACTTTTATGAGTTTTATGACCCAGAACATTATTTTAATAAATGTAATGATCATATTAACGGGTTACAAGCTCTTTTATTGTAGCCCTCAAAGCACACACTTGAGGTGTGCATTATACTTCGAGAAAAGCAGGGAAGACACCAATTCCGTCATCATGAATGTGCATATTGTGTCAATTAAAACGAAAGCTATTAGACAACACAAACAATCGCGTCCTTGTAAACTGCTTTACTTTCACACAAGAGCGTCTTTACATGCGGTCTACTTCGCTGTAACAGAATTATCCCCGAGGAGAAGGGTGAACTTGAGAAGTAAAGTGGGCGCAAAAAGCAGTAAAGGAACGAATAATCACTTGTAAATGAAGGCGAGAAGAAAGTGCATTGCTCCCTTTCACCAAGACATCGTGAATTGCTGTTCGCTGTTGCCGTTATCATGGCGGACGTCCTGGGCTTGATAACCGTTGCTTTCTCTCGCGATGGCTCATTAATTTCCTAGCAACTGGAATCGGCAGCTGGACAGCAAGTGCCTCTGCCGTGGGGCTGCTGTCCTCAGCGTACAAGTACCGGTCGTATTATTTGCAAACTGGTTATATTAATTTAATTGTCTTGTTGTCCATATAAATTGTCAGTGATATTTTGAGCTGTTTTTTAATAAACACTTCAGTGATGGTATTTTCTGCATGAGTGTCCTGATAGTAACAGTAGAAAGGCACGTCAACACAGTTCTACCAGCCAAACGATAGTTTCTGAAAAACAGGATCTTCTGTACATCTAGCAAGATTTATAAATACTTACTTACTTACTCACTTACTTAATTACTTACTTACTTACTGGCTTTTAAAGGACCCGGAGGTTCATTGCCGACCTCACATAAGTCCGCCATCGGTCCCTATCCTGAGCAAGATTAATCCAGTCTCTATCATCATATCCTACCTCCCTTAAATCCATTTTAATATTATTTTCCCACCTACGTCTCGGCCTCCCCAAAGGTCTTTTTCCCTCCGGCCTCCCAACTAACACTCTATATGAATTTCTGGATTCGCCCATACGTGCTACATGTCCTGCCCATCTCAAACGTCTTGATTTAATGTTCCTAATTATGTCAGGTGAAGAATACAATGCGTGCAGTTCTCCGTTGTGTAACTTTCTCCATTCTCCTGTAACTTCATTCCTCTTAGCCCCAAATATTTTCCTAAGAACTTTATTCTCAAACATCCTTAATCTCTGTTCCTCTTCAAGGTGAGAGTCCAAGTTTCACAACCGTAAAGAACAACTGGTAATATAACTGTTTTATAAATTCTAACTTTCAGATTTTTTGACAGAAACATGACAAAAGCTTCTCAACCGAATAATAACACGCATTTTCCATATTTATTCTGCGTTTAATTTCCTCCCGAGTGTAATTTATATTTGTTACTGTTACTCCAAGATATTTGAATTTTTCCACCTCTTCGAAAGATAAATCTCCAATTTTTATAGTTCCATTTCGTACAATATTCTGGCCACGAGACATAATCATATACTTAGTCTCTTCGGTATTTACTTCCAACCCTATTGCTTTACTTGCTTCATCTAGAATTTCCGCGTTTTCCCTAATCGTTTGTGGATTTTCTCCTAGCATATTCACGTCATCCGCATAGACAAGAAGCTGATGTAACCCATTCAACTTCAAACCCTGTCTATTATCCTGAACTTTCCTAATGGCATATTCTAGAGCGAAGTTAAAAAGTAAAGGTGATAGTGCATCTCCCTGCTTTAGCCCGCAGTGAATTGGAAAAGCATCAGATAGAAATTGGCCTATACGGACTCTGCTGTAAGTTTCACTAAGACACATTTTAATTAATCGAACTAGTTTCTTGGGAATATCAAATTCAATAAGAATATTATATAAAACTTCTCTCTTAACCGAGTCATACGCCTTTTTTAAATCTATGAATAAATATACAGGGTAATTCACAAGGAAAGGTAAAATATTTAGGATACGATATCTTAGGCCATTTTGAGTGAAAAAGTTCATATGAACATAGGTCCGTTTTCGAACGATGGCAGAGCTAGATACACTTTTTTGGTAAAAGTCTCGCCCCAATGTGGATCAGACGTTACCATATGCTGCTGACGTGAGACAAGGTCACCGATGAATGACGTAACATTGGAATCTGCATTGTGAGCGATGTAGATAAGAGAAGAGAAACAAACCGGGTGGTGGGGCATTACAAATGTCACAACAAATACGCTATCACTTATCGGTTCACAGTAGGGTCGAAATTTTTTTCACTAAAACACCGGCATTATTAATAAGTACAGGGACATCATTTTATTTTTACCAACATTTTTAATATTGACCTGTCTATACCTCTAGAGAACCGGAAACACCGCTTGCTCCCCCCTCCAAGACTGGAGTTCGATGATACTGGCGTAAAACACAAATCACTCTACTAGGTATAGGAAGGAAGAAAAGTAGTTCATCCATTTACGTAAACTAGGAAATATCGCGATTTTGAGTTTGATAATTTTCATTAGGTTTTTCTTTAAACAAAGTACAGTACTGTATTAAGAATAAGTGTTTTTACTCACGAAGTGAGTTATCCATGCGAACGTATTCATTATGCAGTGTATATTATACTGTCTACAGCACATTAGCGTACAATATAGAGAAAGAAGTTAAATTGAAAAATAATCATAATATGAATATTTAAACACAATTTTGAAAATGGTGGCCGTTCATTTCGATACAGGCTTCAGTTCTTTTGTGCATATTATCGCACTATAGACTATTGCATCTAATTCCAATTGCCAGTTTCGTCCTTCGTACTAGTAACTCATGTTGAAATAATTCTGTACCTACTCTACGTACTGTAAATTCAATCTTCACTTCTGCCCGACCCGAAAATATAAAATTACTCAGACATGCTATCTACTGTCCGTCCAAGTGGTTATGCCGCAGGATTGTAGAAAGGGAGGAAATCACGTGACAGATAATTACTTAACGAGGCTCTTTTATTTAAGTTAAATTAATCAGCTGTATAATATTACGTAAACGCCCAATTCTTAAGAGAAATTAATGTTTTCAGAAAAGAGCTGAGACAGCCCAGCTATTACAGAGGGGCGAGCAGAAGCAGGTGGGGGAAATCGGGATGCGACGTAGGCAAACGGACAGCACCTGTGCGAAAATATGATTCAATATTGAAAGCTCTTTCGTCACTGGAAAACGCGAACATATTTCTGGAACGTACTATACCCAGTAACTCAGTACTGCTTACTATCTGCGGTTTTGGTTCTGTGTGGAGTTGGAACTTCCTTAGTAGAAGGGGTGGGAGTGAAGTACATTCAAAAACTCAGGTACAATAAAAATTGAAGTAAAATTAAAATGATGTCCCTGTATATCTACGAACAGTTATACAGGTACTGTTATCGGAATTGTTAAGTTGTGTTTTTCAAGAAGTCTTATAAATTTTCGACTGCAGGATACGCCGATATTGTGTATATTTATGGTTTGTGCGTTGGAAGTTCCTTGCGTGCCGTCGCTGAGTATGAACGACGCTTCCCGAACAGAAGGGTACCATGTCGAAGGGTATTTACTGTCTATGGGGTTGGGTGAAAGACTTGATATAGCAAAGGAGCGGGGAAACGAGAGAGGCGCTAATCGACCTATTTTGGATGCGGCATAAAGACAGCCACGTGCAACTCTCCTGAGCGACCAGCGCGATTCACGCCCGAGCGCAACGGTGCGTTGAAGCAGGGGGAGGTACCTTTGAAAACGCGCGAAAACATCAACCCCGACTTCATGAGGAGCATCGTTTCAAAACGTATTAAGTCCCCCAGTGGACGAAATTAAATTTGTTACTCTCTATTTATTTATCTTTCATGCTGTGAAGTCTGATGGTTCCAAGTCGTCATATTTGTAAACTGTGAAACAAGTATAGTGTTTTGAAAACTTCTCCGGTTTACGAGTAATCCAGTTTTTCGTCGTTCGTGTAAAAAAAATTGTAAGTTGCACATAATACGTTTTGAAACGATGCTCCTCTTTATTAGGTACTAGCTGAAAACACCCGGCGTTTGCCGGGGTTGTCCTTTTCCTTCTTTTTTAAATTAAACTGGTTGTTAGACTTCTCGGAAATCTCAGAAACTCAACTATAGACAACCAAAACGAAATGATTTTAGTAAGATTTCCTCGTCCATAAAGATGAAATCTTTACATTGTATCATTTACATGAATTAATGAACTTCTTAGCCGAATGCCTGAAAGGATTAACTCAAATTAAAACAACTGTAGGTCAGGGAGCGAAAGAAAACATATTATCACGTCCCATATGTTCAAATATTTTTCAATTTGTATGTATATGTGTGTGTGTTTATTTCTTTATTTTGGCCATTACAAATGCCAGTCACATTGAAATTGCAGTTCCTTAAAATCGAAAGGTATTTTAGTGGGTGTCATAGGATTACATGGGATAAAAACATCTTCTTTCGTTTTGACAGTGTTAATATTGTCACTTCTATTACGTTTTTCATGAGTCTTTTTTTCTCCCATTTCTCGTTCCATTGGATAATTTTGGTGGGTCAATATTTTTTCGCAATAATACTATTGGTGATTCAATATTAAGTATTAAATATGTAATTAAAATTAAATATGTGATAGCAATCCTTAAGGTTTCAAAAAATTCAGTTGGATAAACACAGCCTGCTCACTATGTACAACTGCATCGAGAAATTCATAATACGGTCCTAGACTGCGTAAATATACTTATTGTATTAATTGTCTTCTAGATTTTAGCCTTCATGATGTGTCGACAATGTAATTTAATTTCGTGTTATAATTTCCAAGGCCTCGTGAAAGTCGATGTTGAATACAACAGACAATAATAAAGAACAATTGACTGTAGAAGATTTTGCATTTTAATATTATACATGAATATTTGGTTTATTTTTATTTTTTATATTTTTAAATAATTTAACGTCCATTTGCACAATTTTAATGTAGCCTATGCTTTTCTCCTGGTTATGAAAGTTAAATGTGCAAACTTTGGCACACATCTGTCAAAGCGTGTAGATTTGTATAGAGAACATATACACATACATATATACATACCCACATTCACTTTTATATGTTAAGATGTATGCATACGTGAATATAAACTTTAAATTTGTCCGTTATCTGTCTCTAAATGCGAGTTAGTACAATGGAATCTCAGAAGGTTTTGTGAAATCAAAGAGCCATATCTCCGTAACCGTTCGAAAACGGACCTATATGCATATGAACTTTTTCACTCAGAATGACTTCAGAATTCACATCCTAAATTTTTTACCTTTCCTCGTGAATCACCCTGTAGAGTATGTAGAATGATTCGCCGGATTACGTGAATTACTACCTATTAAACGGCCTAACCTCATCATCGACTTTTTTACCTCCACCACCACCATCAATTTCATCATCATCCTTAGCTCCGTCATTCTTATAATAGTCATAATGGGATCAAACTCTCGGCATCCGAAAACTTATTTACTAAAAAAAAAAACATTAACACCCGTTACTGCTGCTACTGCAGCTACTGATGAACCTTTCTTGCTTCAGAATTAAATTACTCTGCTTACTACGTATTAAATGTGTTTTGCATACCTTTTTACTTATTTCACATCTCAGAGCTACAGTGCAGAAATAAGGTCTATGGAATGCAATAAATGAAATGTAAATCACTACTCCTGCTACTACTTCTTCTATTGACTATTTCGTTTATATGACGTCATTCCATTTTCGACCAATGAAGTGTAATGAAATTTTGAATTCCAACCAATCACAGTCACACTTTGCGATAATTTTTGCAGCTACATTTATCGCTATCAATTTATCGCATGATTGTTCTTTTGTTTAGTCATTGTCGCCAACTGTTTCCCCGTAAATTGATGATCATGAATACATTAAGATGCAACTACACGGTTAAACTTTTCTTTCAACTTTAAAGCAATTAATGCAAGATTGACATTTAATATTAATTAATATATTTACGTTCAAAACGGCGCACCATGTAGACACAAAATCTTCATGCATCTTAATTAAACGTACCTTTTAAACTTGATTCTTTCAATATTCTTTCCAGATTACATGCATACGCGACTGGAATATTGAACTGTGTAGATGCAGCTTTAGTTCCGTTACACACTACAGCGAGAATGCGTTTGTCGAGCTATAAAAAAGCACAGATTGTAACAGTCGAAATAAGACACAGCTGACATTGGTCCTGCTCCCACAGGTAACATAACCAATAAGTAGCCTATAAAATTTGTGTTTTGTGAATGGCATGAAACAATTAGGCCGAACAGAAAGTCAGATGTTCAAATTTATATAACATCATCGCATATCAAATCTAATGACCTTGCATAGTAATAATAAGGTCTTTTCATCAAACTGCCTTCCGTATGGCGTAATAAAATTCGTGTTTTAATGAGGCCTATCTATACAGAGATGGTTTCACTGTGTAGCAATATGTCTCGCTGTGAATACATAAGCATTTTTATACGAGTATAGCTGTCCCCAATGTTACTGTTAAATTAAATTATGATTTTAGCAGATAATGAAAATGTATTTATGTTATAATAATAAGAGAAAAGTGCAGTACATGTAATTAACATTGTTAAACCTGTATTTCGCAATTGGCATTACTGAATAATAACATCGAATTTGTTTATTGCAGTAATCGATATTCATCTACGAGTATTTCAACTTCACAATGTGTGAATAGGTTAAGTATTCGTTAATAAACAATTATTAACATTTTTTGATCGAATTTTAGGGATATATTATTTAAATTTTTATTTTATTCACGAAATAGTTCTAATAAATGCCAGTCGAGGTCTGAGATTTCCCAGATAAATCTCAGACCTCGAGTGGCGTTACTACAGATAATATCACTGACATTACTACTACTACTACTACTACTACTACTACTACTACTACTACTACTACTACTACTACTACTACTACTACTACTGTTACTACTACTACTAATACTACTACTGCTATTAACGATAATAATAATAATAATAATAATAATAATAATAATAATAATAATAATAATAATAATAATAATAAAAATACGAGGTCACTCCGAAAGTAATACACAACATTGTTTTAAAATTGTTTTTTACTCCATACCTTTGCAATTTATGGAGGTCATAGATACATCCTTCCCGCTTGTATTCAAATTTAATTTAAGCCGTTCCCATAAGTGGCGCCATGATAACACCCCTTCAAGATTAAGACGAGTTCAAAAATATATCACAATAACAACAACAAAACGAAACAAAAACGTACTTCCACTGTGATAATGTTATGTTTTGAAAGTCACAGAAGATGTTCCAAATGGTGACCATTCACATTAATACAAATACGACGGTGTTCCCCGAAAGACAGTATGACTGCCCGGCATGTTGCTGGGTGAATGAACACACAAGCCTGTCGAATGCGTTGCTGCATGTCGTCTGGTGTTGTCAGAATGTTCTGGTACACACTGTCCTTTACAGTTCCCCACAGGAAGAAGTCGAGTGGCGACAGGTCCGGAGAACGTGCAGGCAACTGTACGTGGATTGTGGCGTCAACAGTTGTTGTGGTTTCTTTACATGTTAAGACAGCAAACACAACACACGACGTGTACGGACGTCAGTCGTCTTTCATTTTGTGAAAGTTAATGCACAAGATTAATGGGGGGCACCACAACAAACGGCACATTGTGATGGCATTCATTTTGCATTTTGTTGTTGTTATGGATTGGGAAGGTGACATTGTGATACATTTTTGAACTCGTCTTAATGTGTGTAATCAACGTAACATGACTAAAGTATGTAATGATATTAAAAAATTAATGACGTTACGTGTATGTTGTATCATAATGTAGTTACATGCACCAAATCTCTACCCTCATGTTAGCCCCTCATTCTAACATAACTCTCAAATACAAAAATTCCAATACCTATCCAAACAAAAAAGTTATAATACGTGCACAAGATAAATGGGACACCCTGTATAGAAAAAGATACATAACAATGCCACAATTCTTAAATTGGTTTTTGAAAGTTGAAAATGGATAGAGTCTTCATAGTGTCTTAACCAGTATAAGTCACCATGTTAATAACAGGTTTCAAAATAAAGTCATTGCATATAGGTCTATAAATTTGTAATATGAACAGACAAATGTCATTTAATGAATTCAATGGACTTTATACAAGGATTGTAGCTTTTAGATATAGAACAAGTAAAAAATTGGACAAAATCATATAATACAATCAGTAAATAGATTAATTTAATTTACAAACATGAACATTTCATCGATTAAGTAGAAGATAGGATTATGGAGAAATTTTATTAGGTCTAATTCTGTTTTACACTTGTTTTCTTGCCCTGTCAAAGTCTTTTTTACAATCAGGTATGGTAATGCTTTGGAGACTGTAATATACGAATGAAGAACTTATTTTTTTTAATATCTGAAACTAACAGGGATTAAAGGGAGACCTGATTTGTATCTTGTAGTAAAATAATAATAATAATAATAATAATAATAATAATAATAATAATAATAATAATATTTTTTTTACTTGATTATTTAGCGACGCTGTATCAACTACGATATTATTTAGCGTCGATGAGATTGGTAGTAGTGAGATTATATTTGGCGAGATGAGGCCGAGAATTCGCCATAGATTACCTGACATTTGCCTTATGGTTAGGGAAAAGCTCGGAAAAAACCCAACCATGTAATCAGCCCAACCGGGAATCGAACCCGCGCCCGAGCGCAACTCCGGATCAGTAGGCAAGCACCTTAGCCGACAGAGCTACGCCGGTGGCCAATAATTATTATTAATGTTCTAATTAGTACTAAATGTATCTTAATTTTAGCATAAAACATTATCAAAGAAAGAATGTACTCACCAGCTAAGGTATTTCTAAATTCTGGAAAATCTTTTTATATGATGGCTTTTATCCACACTATTAGACTATTATTCTTGAGGTTTTCTTTTGCAAAACAAAAATGTGTTCAGCTTCAAATGAGATGACCCAAAATATTAATCTATATTTTCATTATAGAATGAAGGTGTCCAAAGTATGCCATTTAGAGTGTGTTTCTATTGTTAATATAACATAAAAATATTAATACAATAACAAACAGAACTCAGTTTAAGAGCACGGGTAATAGTAATATTATAAGCCTGTTATGTTTCCCAGTTCAAGCGATTATCCAATTCCAAACCAAAAACATTATGCTTACTGATTCTTTGAGATTAGTTCCAGTTAAACTATAATGTAGGAGAACGTAGTATTATTACGTGTACTAAATTTGATTACACGGTTTCCATTAAGTGCTAGCTTACTTGCATGAAACCAACCATTCATTAACTTTAACACTGTATTAGAAACGTTCATAAAATCATCGTGTTTAATTTGTCTGAAATCTATATTCTTGTTTTCTGTTCGCATAACCTTGACTCAGTAATTTCTATCAATTATTATTATGATAGTTTGTATATATAATTCTGTACAATCCAAAAGGCCTGGGCAGATGATTTGTTTTAAATAAATTATGCATATTATATTATATAGGCCTAACTACATTTGTATGATCTATAAATAATCACGATTAAAAAGTAACTACAATTCGTGCGTACTGCATTGTATCAAAGTTTTAATTACAATAATATCAATACCACCCCTGACTGATGTTCTGGCCGATATGTACATCTATTATCAGGCAGTACATCTCACTTGACGATATGTGTCAGAGGAAGAACAATTGTTGTTTGTATACATCCTGTTTGCCTAGTGTAACATGTAGGCTCCGTATTCCAGCTATCTAAAGACTGAAGTTAAAGACACATTGGGTATATAGCACTCCGAACACAGGTGATGCAAGGGATAAGGATATAAAAAGACATGTCTCGCTGCGTGTTCGTGGAGTACAGTCAACTCCCGACATTCTGAAGCTATACTAATAAACACATGCTGAAGCCGTGATGTTCATTTTCGTCGTGACCTTTGCAGTGAATAATAACGTGCATTCGTAAGTTACGGAACTTGAACATATGCGGATGTAACTTGAAATTATTTTATATTGTAAGAAATTCTGTCAATGGCACATGACGTTATTGGTGCATGATGTAGTAGGCCTACAAGATACAGTGAAACCTGTCTAAAGCGGACATCTGAAGTTACCTTGTAAAATGGCCGTTTTATCAGGTGGCCGCTTGATTAAGGTTGCGGTTTTTATGAATCAGCGTGAAAATACTGAATTTCGTTGACTTTTTAGTACTGTGCGCGTACAACAATCGTGCATATTAATGTCAGCCTCTTCCATTCTTGCAACTAGCCTTTTCAAAACTCGCTTGAGGTACCTCAGTTTAAATGACTGAATAATATCTTGTTCAAGGGGCTGGAGGTGTGATGTATTTGGAGGAAGAAACACCAATTTCACGGATCACATTGCGATTTTGTCGTTTAATCTTCGAATTGAAATTGCATAGCCAATTCTCAAACAATGATGATGCCACCCAAGCTTTATTGTTGGCAGTCCACTTCACCCCAATAAGCCCATGTCAACATTCTTGAAACATCTCGGTTTCAATGATTTCCCTATCATTAAGAGTGGTTCTTTTTCTCCTGCAGCATTACAAAAAAAAAAAAAAAGCAGGGTTATTCTGTCTTTTGCCAACTTCCCCCCTTTACACTCTTTGTTCTTAAAACTTAAAGTTTTGTTAGGGAGGGCTCTGAAAAAAAAACCTGTACGAAAAGAAGAAACATTCGTAAAAGCTGGTCCAAATAGAGAAAGATAGAAAGAGGAGATGAAAAATAAAATTCCAATGGTTAACTACTGACCTAAAAGATACTGTGACATTTTCGATAGAAAAAGTCCGTGTTTCAATCCTTTAAAAACGAGTAAGAATTTATAGCTGTGCAGGGTCGGAGTGGAAAGTGACAAAAGAGTCATAAAGAGTAACCAACTAACCCCAAGTTATGGAGGGTGTACTGTTGTACACTTAGCTATTGTCCCCTGTCCTCTAACCATCGAAAAAATAGGTCAGGTAGTATCCGTGAAAAGATTTTTTGTTGGACAGTGACTGTTATAGTCAGGTTCCAATCCAGATAGACCCCGGCCGCTGTCCGGCGCATGAGGTGGCCGCTAAATAGAGAGAGAATTTGTATTGATCTTATGGAAAATCCAATTGGTTCCAAGGAAAATTGGCCTTTTGGCCAGGTGGCCGTTTAAATGAAGTGACTGCAAAGGCAGGTTTCACTGTATTCCTATTGTCTGATATTTTTTCGTGTTTCATTACGATATTGCATTTGCCCCATATCACTGAAAACCACTAATTTTCTATGTACTTTTCTAGAAATTCCCTAAAATGTAGATTATTTGAGTTAATAATTGGGATGTTGGCACTGAACATCATGATAGGCTACACAAATCCATGCTAAACGTCGAGTTAATATCTTCATGATTTTAAGATTGCGATGATACATTTTTTTTTTTTTTGGATTATGTTCAAAACACTTTCTGTGCCTTTTGTTATTGCAGTGCCTTTCATTGCACTGTTTTGTCACTTTTACGTCTGTTTTACACAATTAATATGTAATGTTGTCTATATTGACAGTGAAAATATTAGTTCAAATATCCTCAACTATGCCCTGCAATATTACACGCTTGAGCGTCTTACCTAAGGCATTTTACCTCTACAATAAACCTTCAATCATCAACAAATCTGTAGTTATTTAAATAATACGACTAGTAAGAGCAGTGATTGATAAGACTACTCACTATAATTGCGTCCCGGTTTTGACTTTCTAGAGGAAGAGGGCAGAGGATACATGAATGTGCTAATTCGAACTGAAACAGTGGAAAAAGTGATCAGCTTCAATACTTGGGGTGTTCTATTTTTAAGAAGTAACATGAGCTACTGCCAGAAAGTCAAAAGAATGATAGCAATGGAAAGGAAAACTTTTAATAAAAAAGGAGCATCTTCTGCGGACCTCTGGAAAAAGAACTAAGGCAGAGAGTACTGAATTGCTTTGTATGGAGTGTGGCATTTTTTTAGTTTATTTATACACGCTTTAACATCTGTGGTCATATTGCGTGTTATGATCTGTGGGTATACAGTATATTCCAAGTGAGGGTGGTATAAGCGTTACTAGAAAGAGTGGGTGAAAAAGAATAGTGTTTAAAGTGATGAGGAAGGGAAAAAGAAATTGACTGGATCACTGGCTAAGAAGAAACTATCTACTGAATGAAGCATTGGAAATAATGGTGTACGGGAGAAAAGTTAGGTGCGGAAAAAGATATCAGATGATAGACAACATTAAGATATATAAATAGTATGCGGAAATTGGTAGCCACGACTCAACTCCATGAGACTCCTTGGATAGTGCAACCGCTTTAAAATGACCTTGTCTTAACTGGGCTAAACAAAATCCCTCCCTAACAATATCTACTTTTGTTGATCGATGGAACTATCATAGAGCCAATTGCCTAGTATAGATCCATCGATTCATAGAGTCATTCAACCTAAGAGCCAACTGGCTAGTCTCTGATATTGAGACAACTCATCCTGCCTAAGGTTTTTCCGTGGTTTTCCTAAGGTGCTAAGACAAATGTCGGGATGAGCCCTAAAAGAAATGGGCCACGGACTTGCACTCATATCCCCATGAATCTCCCTAATTAACTCTAAATTAATTAACAATTACATCTCTCCCCCTCTTCGTAATTGAGCCATCATATAGCCAAATGGCTGGTCTCGAAATTGAGACGATTCAATAAGGCTCATGACAACAATCACCTCCTACATAATAGCCAAATTGGCTAGTCTCTTATATGAGACAACTCATCTTGCCCAAGGTATTCCGTGGTTTTCCTCAGGCGTAAGACAAATGTCGGGATGAGACCTATAAGAAATGGGCCACGGACCTATATGCCCTTCCCCATATATATATTCCCCTTTATATAAACGACGTATGCCCTAGTTCAGAACCTATAAATTGTCTATTAAATATACGAGGTCACTCAATTAGTCGCAATTTGAAAGGAAAGGGACCTCTCAAATTGCAGATTTAGATTTCACGGCGCTTCTTCCGCTGGCCTTCACATGCTTTGTCATCGAACAACAGATGACAGCGTCTTGCCATCCTAACGGCAAACACCAGCCAGCTCTTCCTCTTCTAAGAGGAATGCGGAAAATAGGAAAGAATAGAGAATGCTGGGTTTGCAGTGAAATCCCTGTCCTTGGGCAGTAGAAAACTATGATTAAAATGAAATCCGAATGTTTTAGTGTTTGAGTAATGAAACAAGAAGAGGAGAACAGGACTGGAGACCAGAAGAATTGGGGCAGGAGAAAAAGGAACAGGAGAATGGAAAATATTGTGATATTTAGGTTTCCAACAGCGTCAATTGAATGAGAGGAATGTTGAGATGTGTCGAGTCATTAGTTGAGCAAAGAAAGGCAAGAGAAGGGCTGGAATAGCGAAGCGTAGTGTTTTACCTGAAACCACTTTCCACGACGGCTGCCCCGGCAATTGGATCGCGAAATGTTATTGTTTGGCACTGACCTTCTATAATCATTGGACTGCAGCGCGGAGAAAGTCCTCTCCTCCGTGACGGACAGACCGCCGGCCTTGAGGCTTGCAGCGCAGCGGTCATTCACTCTGATTGATAACAACATAGCCCCAGCTACTGAAGACCGCATGCTGACAGATGTATTCAGAGCGTGGTGTGATGAGGAAATCGAAATATTTTTATTTGGTTATTTAACGACGCTGTATCAAAGTCGAAGTAGTGTAAGGAAGCCTGCTCTTTAAACCCGATTCACACGGGGATAATTTACAGGAGTCAAGTACTAAGTACTTGAAGCCTCTAAACTTTTTTTTAAACACATGCCACATTTACAATCTGTCTACAAGAGACAATAAGTAAATATCACAGTCTACTATATACAATCGCGAAGCTCAATATGTAGTAAAAATGCAAACATGTGTAGTTGCCCACCACTAGGATCGCTACTATCGCCTCATCATCGCAGATCTCTCTCCTAGTAGACGACTACACTTTCGTTGTGTTCTTTTGGAAAAATTAACACCTTCCTTCCCTTATTGAAATATTCAATGCATAAAGTTAATTTTATTATTTTAATAAAGTATATTAAATTCCACCATAAACTCGTAGATACCTGCAAGAAATAGATTAATATTATTTTTGTTTGTGCAAAACGAACTGAAATTTACTATAATAGCTTCACTCATTCAAGATAATTAACTATGAAAACCAATACATATTAATTTGCATTTCCCTTTGCAACAATAATAATAGAAATATGAATTAATGGAGTAACTTACGTGTACTAGTACTTCTAGTGTAGGCTACGTAGTTAACAAAGTGGGATGAGGTTAAGCAATAATAATCCCACCAGAATTGGAAATAACACGTGATCAATAAATTTTATTGTAACAGACTTTTTCTACGTCTCTAGTAAAGTAACAAATAAAAATAACAACAAAATTAACATCTATAATTAAAAACATAACTTTTTTAAAAAAAAGTAGGCCTAAGCAATAATAATCCCACCAGAATTGAAAATAAAACGTGATCAATAAATTTCATTAAAACAAACTTAATTTTTCTCCGTCTCTAGTAAAATATTATTATTCCAATTATTGTATTTTAGTCATTAACATTTTCATTACAACCAATAACGAACATTTCACAAGCATCAATGTGAAATATGCAACGAGCTAGCACTCGATGGAAATACGACACAGTCCAAAGTCGACCGTGGACAGTCTATTGTTTCTAGTTGCTAACCGCTTGGAGCGCTTTATCACGAGATTTGCAAAAAATCACCTCAAGCTTCGCGACTGTATATAGTAGTCTGTGTAAATATTATAAAAGAATATGACATGAGTGGAGATGTTATCCCATGACAACACTCCAAAAGAAAAATAACAATGTTTCAAATAGCTGTAGTAAAAATGAATGGAAGGTCAAGAGCGTTGATCTTTTTAAGTCTTCTTATTGTTTGATTATTATCCAGAAAATTTAATGCATGATGATTCGGATGTTGATTTAATCGGTGCAGGCATTTTTTTTTACTGAATTTAGAGATTTCTTCTTTCACAGTTGAAATGTCGAGGTCACGATGAATGACATCATTACGGACATACCATGGTGCAGTGAGAATGGAACGTAAAGTTTTAGACCGATACCTCTGCAGTATTTCAATGTTGAGTTGCTAGCAGTTCCCCGCAGTTGGATGCCGTATGTCCAGATTGGTTTTAGTATGACTTTATAAACAAGAAGTTTATTTTCTAATGACAGTTTTGATTTAGGTCCCAATAACCAAGAGATTTTTGATGTTTTAAAATTTAATTCTTTACGTTTAGTTTCAATATGTTTACGCCATGTTAATCAGCGAGATAAATGCATACCTAAATATTTAGCATCATCTGCTTCGGGAAGTTCTTCATTGTAAAGTGTTACAGGAGGACAGTTTTCAATTCTGAGCCTCTAAACTTGACGCCATATTCGTGATCACACGGAGACACTAAACTTGAAACCATGTTCCACACGTAAAAAAAAAAAACGCGCGCTGAATGTTGTATACTTAAAGGCAGTGGCGGCTCGTGGGTATTGAATTAAGGGGGGCTGCATACAAAAATAAACCAAGCAACTTACTTTATTTAAAGATTAGTTGCATGCGCCTTATCTTGTAAGTTGTGTTTGAATGAGACAGGCTCATGCCAGTAGATTTACTGGCATTTAAAAGAACCCTGCGGACAAAATTCCGGCACACCGGAGACGCTGATATAAGCCCTGCAGTTGTGAGTGCCGTTAAATAAACCATAATTTAATTTTTTATATGCAGATTTGAACTTTAGAAATATCTAACTGGCGATGTTGTAGTTGGTTGTATTATATATATATATATATATAAAATACATATATATATATATTATACATCAATAAATGAAAAAATAACTGAGCCAGAAATTGAATTCAGGATATTCAAGAGTACGCACCAGGGCGCTTGCCTCATTTATTGTGATGTCAGATGTTTCAGATTCCATTATGGTTTGAAAACATTCTAGCAATGGCTCCTTCTTCTCATGAATAACATTTACTGTTCTTATTTTAAATCCATCTTGTTGCCCCAGCTGATGGAATTGTCTTTGAAACACATTAATCTAATACAGACTGAGTGGAGATCGAGAGAAGAAAGCAGGTATACTGGATAAATGCGAGGCTTTGTATTTTGTTTAGCGGCTCTTTCCATTATGAGATTCAACTGATGGGCACTTAATTTCACATTTCTTCTGAATTGTTAAGGTACTGAGCTCAATAGACTGTAAATATTGTACAGAATTAAACATTGTTGCACTTGTTATACTCACAACATTAAAGAAAATGTAGGCCTATTTAAAACTGCGCGCTACTGAAAAACTGCTGCAAATTTTGCAGCGCCTGGAAACTCTGGATTCATGGCAAGGGGCAGCAGGGAGGAGGGGTAAAACTAACGCGCAAAGCATCCGAGACGAGACTGGCAGCTCCAGGGGAGGAAGTGGCTTCACCCTATAGTCCTCGTCTCTGGTTTCGCTCTGGCAGCACCAGGGGAGGAAGTGACTTCACTAACGATTGCGTGCATGTCATTAAGAGCGAAATGGTTTTAAAAATTCGAGCCGCTAAATAGAGACTTTATAATAAATGTATTTCACAGCATAAAACGATACAAGAGCCACAAATGTCTGGAGGTGCTGCAGCTCCACAGCCCCTCTTCGAAAGCCGCCTCTGCTTAAAGGTACACTGTTTTAAGTTTTTTTTTTTTTATCTTTCTCTAAGAGCCACTTCTGCATTAATGTTTTGGACACCTTGTTCCTTAAATTTCGTAACAAGTTTCTGAAATAACTGCCTCTTGTTTAATTTTAATTTTTATTATTTTGAAGTTCTCTCGTCCTGTAGGCTATATATTCCACAGGAGTTCGTACATCTCATGCACTTTTAAAATAGGATCTATGTATTTTAGAATATGTATGGTAAGAATTTCCTGTTTTAAATTTCAACGTACCTCGTTTACATGTTTCGACCTATTTATGGGTCATCTTCAGAACTGGTCGTTGTTGGTCTTGGCGCCACTTGTTCTGTTTCCTGTGAGGGTGTCTTCCTGTGGCATTGTGTAGAGTCAAAGAGTGTGTGTGTTTTGAAGTTGAGTTGTGTATTGAGAATTTCGTTGGGGTGTGTTTTTGTGTGTCTGTATATTTCATATTGTTCTAGTGTGTTTAGTTTCTGGCTTTTTGGTTAGATGTGAAGTATTTCCATGTCTGTGTTGATGTCTCTGTGGGTGTGGTTAGCATTTGTTAGACCAGTTTCCAAATCCAACAGAAATATTACAATTCGTGACGAGACTTTTCCTCACGTTCTATTACACTACACTACACGGAGATCGATATGCGCTATTCCGAACCATTTTATTAAAACAAAAGAGGAAAATAAACATTTGAATTCTGAAATGAAGAAGATGGACTGCCTTTCGTTAAACCTTTAAAAGAAAATTGACTTATAGATTGTCAGAAATGGACATGAGTGAAATAATTATAGTTATCACTTCCCTCCTTTACAAATATGATTCTGATCGTGGTTAGGAGAAACTCGTTCCCTACCCCGCAAGTGTGAAACCTGTTCGTACACGATGACAACCTGTGGAAGGCATCCATTGCGGAATTTAAGAAGCTTGTTTCTATTTTATCAGTCACCTGCTTTGTTAGCATGGGTGTGAGCTAGGATATGAAAGTTTTCTCACCAGGGTGGCGATATTCGCGATATCTATATGCCTCGCATGTGCACAATGACTTCACTATTCCTTAGCAGTGCATTGTCTCTGTGCTGGCATTCTTCCATCTGGATATCGGATTCACTTTCAACTTTCAATGTCTTCCCGACTGAGATGTGAGGTTTGGTGCAGACTGCAGACTAATATTTGAACGGTAATTTCCATCCCGTGCAGAATAATAATAAAATTCAGAGCGTAATATATACGTGTGTATTCTTTTTTACTTACGGTCTTACTAATAAAAACTCTATATACAGACGTTTAACTGTCTTATACAATGAGTAGCTCGTTTATAAGTCGTGTGTAAATTCCTTACTAATAATCACTACATACGTCGTGTATAACAGTATAATACTGTTACACAACTACGTCTTAGTTTCGTCATTACTTCGTTACGAAAGGTAATAAAATATCTGAGGTTCTCTATTGCATCCGGTAGAGCGCTCTAGTGTGGCGTGTTAAGTATCGATAGTACAAGTGGCTCTAATCGATTACCATACTATATTTTGGTCAAAGAGTACAAACTACAGCAATATTATTCTAATTATTCTGTGCTCTTTGGTTTGTTTTTCTGTGGTTACTAGCAACCATCATCATAAAATGTATTGTATTGTATTGTATTGTATTTATTAACATTCCATGGTATTCATACATGCTTACAGCTAGAATATGGAACAAGTCAAAAAACTTAATACTATTATAAAATCTTAATTTATAGTCACAGTCTAGATGATATATATAGACGAGATTTACAATATAGTCTACTAGTACAACACAAAGTTTTAGTATCAATTTCATGAAGTGTTATTGAATGTCATGAATTCACCTACAGAATAGAAGGCGTGAGAAATTAGGTACTTCTTTAATTTGGCCCAAAATAATTTTATGTTTTGAGTTTCATTTTTTATATCGATAGGGAGGCTATTACAAATTTTTACTGCCATATAACGCACTGCTTTTTGATAGCACGATAGACTTGCCGATGGAGACTTGACGTGTATTTATGCTATGAACTGTTGAATTAGTTACAAAGTTTTCACGATTACATACGAGGAAGACTATTAATGAAAAGATATACTGACAAGCCATGGGCATTTTTGTAGTTTTTGAAAATAGTCCTACACGATTCCCTAGATTTGGCACCTACTATTATTCTAATTACTCTTTTTTGTAATAGAAATATATTGTTACTATCTGTGGAATTTCCCCAGAATATTATTCCAAAACTCATTACCGAGTGGAAGTATGCAAAGTATATTGGTTTTAAGGTATTGATATTTACTATCTTTTGCATAGATCTAATAGCAAAACAAGCTGAATTTAGTTTGGGGGTAATTTCTTTAATATGATTTTTCCAATTTAACACATTATTGATTTTTAAGCCAAGAAATTTGGTTGTTGTTGTTTCTAATAGGGATCTATTGTTAATTATTGCGCTAGAAATTTGCGACGTTGAATTTGGACAGGATTTAAATTGAATTGTGTTAGTTTTGTTACAATTTAATACTAATTTATTGACTGAGAACCAGTCACATATTTTGAAGAGAATTTTCTCTGTTGAAGATTCGAATGTGTTGAAGTTATTGGCTGTAATTACTATACTTGTGTCATCTGCAAATAATATGGGATGACCTACATCTTTTATAAGGGGGGCAAGGTCATTTATAAAGACTAGAAAAAGTAGGGGACCTAATATTGATCCTTGAGGAATTCCATTATTAATAGTTCCCCATGTCGATGTATATTTCATAGTTGTATTGATTTCAACTTTCTGTTTCCTATCTATGAGATATGAGTGAAACCATTGGTGTGCAACACCTTTAATTCCATAATAATCTAATTTATCTAGCAGCATTTTATGATTTATACAGTCAAATGCTTTGGAAAAATCACAGAAAATCCCTCCAACTTGTAATTTTGTATTTACTGCCTCCAGAATTTTGTCAGTTAAACTAAATGTTGCATTTTCTGTGCCTTTATTTTTCCTAAATCCAAATTGTTCTGGGACTAAAATGTTGTATCTTTCTAGATGATGATATAATCTTTTATACATTACTTCTTCAAAGATTTTGGAGAAGACTGGTAGAAGTGATATGGGTCTGTAATTTTCTGGAGATGTTGTTTCTCCCTTTTTGAAGATAGGAATAACCACTGAATATTTTAATATCTCGGGAAATATACCATTGAACATTGAATAGTTACATAAATAACTTAATGGCCCAGCTATAATATGTGAACTCGCTTTTAATATTTTGCTTGTTATTTCATCATACCATTGACTTTAGATTTTTAATAATTGCAATTATTTCTTGTTTGTTTGTTGGAAATATTTGAATATTTGGGAATTTTGTCGGAAAATATTGTGTTAAAGTATCTAAACTGTTAGTAACATTATAGTGGGGGATGTTGAGGTTATCAGTTATTGTAAGAAAATATTTGTTAAATATGTTTGCAATTTCATTTGGGTCTGACGTTTTTGTATTGTTAGATATAAGGGTATAGTTTGTTACTTTACTTTTTGATCGTCCACTTTCTTTTTTAATTATGTTCCAAGTTGTTTTGATTTTATTATCAGAGTTTTGTATTGTTGTATTATAGTGTAATTCTTTAGCTTTTTTAATTACTTTGTGTAATATTTTTGAATAATTTTTATAGTGTTGTTTTAAGTTTGTATCATTACTATTTCTTCTCTGTATGTATAATGATCTCTTGGTTTTGCATGAGATCTTAATACCTTGTGTAATCCATCTATTGTTGCATATTGTTTCATTTTTATACTTTACAGGAAAACTAGATTAAAAAATATGTAGAAATGTTTTATGAAATTCGTTGAATTTACTGTTCATATAACTTTGACTGTATACTAATTCCCATGTTTCATTTTTAAGATTTATTTCAAAATCATTTAATGATTCCCTGTTTATATTTCTGAATCTCACTTTAGTTGGTTTTTTTGATGATGTGTTAATATTTATACTTAGGAGTTGAGCATCGTGATCCGAAAGACCATTAATTATTGGGGTTGTTTGAGATGTACCTATTTTTCTTTTCCGATGATTATGTTGTCTATTGCAGTAGCTGAATCCCCTTGCATTCTGGTCGGAAAGTTTACTGTGTAAATTAAATTGAAAGATGCTAGCAATGAATTTAGTTGATCTTCCTATTGCTTTCTGTTAGATAATCGACATTGATGTCTCCGCAAATAATGCATTCACGTTTCAGTTTCTGTGAGTATTCTAGTGCCTTTTCCAATAAATGAATAAAATTTTTGTAGTCTCCAGATGGTGCTCTATATAGACATATTATAATGAAATTATATGTTTCATTTTCTAATTCAACAATGACAGTTGATACGAACAGCTGTTAGAGAGGCGGCCATTTTTTCTCTATATACAACTCTTAAACAAGGGGTTTCGTGTATATAACTACTGCAAAGCAATTCCCATTGTATACTTACAGCCTGTTTATACGTCCATCGCTTATGCATGATTTATTAACAAAGTTTTCTGTCTCAACTATGCATGTCTCATATAAAAACTATACACAGTTTATTAGTAAGACTGTTAACGTATATGCTCGCTGTAGAACTAAGTCTTCTTTAAATGAAGGGTTTCAGAGCCATAGTGGGCCAAGCGCCATTTATTAAAAACGGAGAACGCAAGGCTTAAAGTTAAGTAAATGCCATAGTTTAATGAAGATTGATATATCATTTAGTTTGAATGTGTATACTTTATATTAGGGCCTACTTGTTATACAGTATGTTCTCATTGAATTATGGCAATAACTTCATTTTAACCCTTGTTTTCTACGGTTTTAGTAAATGGCGCTTGGCCCACTATGATTCTGAACCTTTCAAATGTACTTGGTGAAATTGAACTGCTGACTAGTTTTGTAACTTGATATTGATTGAATGTCTTTTTTTCTCATATAACATATAAACACACACACACACACACACACTATACAGAGTTATACAGAATTTGTCAACTTGTGGTAACTTTTTCAGGGATGGAGTCAGGACTTCAAATAAACAAAAACAAAGTCTTTGTTGCATGAACCTGATATCATCTTTCTTATGAGTTATATTTAGTCTTGAAATACAGTAATTCTTTCCACGAACAGTGTTAACTTTTCGGTTCCATTCAAATGTTCGCAAACAAAATATTTTATCCTATAGTGAGTCTCGATTGTACCTAGTTATTTAAGTAAGATATTTTAATAATTTGTTTGAATTACTAGATTATGTTGGCTTGGCTTGGCTTCGCTTGGCTTTTCGAAGGTCGCATTCATAACGGATATTTGCACTTAGGCTATTTCGGTCCATCGTGCGTCTTCTATGTACGAAGACCGACAGATGGCCTCGATGAACTTCGTGAATCCGATCCTGACAGATAGGCCATCCTACCATAGTCCTGACAAAGCCAGTACTCGATAAATTCCTGTATCCGCAGCCCTAAGCTTTTTCTATATCAGTATCGAAAACCCGTAGTGATGTCAAAGCAAGCGCATTTTTGTGACCTTGGCGTCGTACACGGGCATCAAGCGCTAGGTATGGAAAGAGGAGGGGTTATGGAATAAGCAGCCTGTTGGATTAAGAAAACAGTGGTGCACAAACTTCAAAAGGAACGTGAAATTTTATGTCCTTATTTTTATATGGCTTCTTTCTGTTTGATATTATCTAGATTGTCTGTAAAACAAAAGTACTAACACCAATTTCTTAATATTGCAGTTGTGTTTTAAATGTTAATAACATAATAAAGAGTTAGGAAGGAATATTCACGTAAATTCCATAGTAGTACAACTATACTGTACTAAATGGATGAAACACATGAGTCATAAAGAAAGTGATATTACCAAAAAAAAAAAAAAAAAAAAAGACTGCGTATGACTTGATAAATTGGAATTGATATTGATGGTACCTTTAGCCTTATAAAAGTAATCAATAAACTAATCAAAATATTATAGTACAAACAAAGTTACCTATGTTATTTACATTACAGTAAAACACGTGAATATAATTCGTAATTAACGTAATAGATGTAAAATATGTAAAAAAAACATCAAGAACTTTTACATTTACTCTTTCTTTGTTCAGTTTGTGATAAAAATGTACCGTTTGAATTGCCAACAAACCTCGAGGCTACCAAATAATGTTAGAAAAAAATGAAGATTTTAAGAAGATTTTGCAGTACATACCGAATGAAGTGAAAGGTTTATACACAGAACTGTACATATGGCTTACAACCAACAAAAATAGTAATGACAGTGGATGTGAAGATTGAAAAAATAAGTTTATTGATGTTTTGACATACAAAAAGTCTATTCAGCCATACTACCCATATTATGTTAAAATCATAATAATTACCTTAAACTGTCATACAACAAAATGTCTTTACCACGAGAATGGTTTATTTTTAAAACTCAAATGACAAAAACAAAACCTTCGGGAAATCAGTAAAAACTGTTTAGTTAATTAATTTTATTTTATTTGTGAAAATGTATTTAAAAGTGATATTGGTTGCTAAATGTTTGGTTCATTCACTATTAGTTGTGTTTTACAATAGAATATATATAGTCTCCCAAAAAATAAATTAGTTAGAATGTTATGGGTATTCTCAACAAGCAAACTGAAAGTAAGCAAAGTAATGCTATTTTTCTAAGTATTCGAATGAATGAAAGTAAGTATCAACAATGTTATAATCTATAACCTAGACACACGATCAAAACACTCCTCAATATTATCCATTACCTCCCACCGAACATCCTCATATTCATCTTCTTTCACTGTGGCTGTTCCTCGACTTTGGAATTCCCTACCGAGTAATGTCAGGGACTGTCAGACATCAAACCAATTTAAGAATAGGCTAACGAGATATTTTTCAAAGAATTCTTGTTAACAATAATAGCTGTTTCAGGTTTCTCAATGTTTAATGGTTATATATATCACAGAATAAATATTTAAATTATCTCATTATCATTATTATTATTACTATTATTATTATTATTATTATTATTATTATTATTATTATTATTATTATCATCACTATTTCTTACGAATGTTTATTATTGTCACATTAACATTACTTATCCAACTTTCATTATTTACTTTCATTTTGTTTTATGGTCTAGATATTAATGTGATAACTATGTAAGCAATTGTATTCAATTATAATTAGAGTCTGGCTGGGCGGAAGAGAAGGCCTACTGGCCTTAGCTCTGCCAGATTAAATAAATAAATAATAATAATAATAATAATAATAATAATAATAATAATAATAATAATAATGAAAATTACAGTATAAAATCACAAAAAAATATATTTTTTTTTTTTTTGCTGGAACTGACATTTTTCTTATCAGGACTTAAAAGGAATGGAGTACCTAATTGATGTTTAGATTGTCAAACTCAATACATTTTTGTTTATTACTCCGTGTATAAAACAATTTCCTACATTACGTATTTTACATGTAATTACACGTAAAATATGTAGGTAATTTACTCGGCCAACCCTGGTTTCAGGTAATATTCCTTGTTTATATATATTCCATTTAATGTACAACGATATGTCAATCTTTGTTTATAACTTAATAAAAATTCTAAACGCATTATTTAATTCTTCATATACTTCTTCAACACTCCTTCGGTATGAACGCCATCTGGCTATTACAGGTCGAATCTGAAAATCTCTTAAGCAAGGAAGTCGTGAAATGAGTGTTGTGACTACTTTCTCCTGATGGTGAGCACACATAATCAGTTCTGTGCTAACTTGATAGCAATAACTTTAAATTTTATTTACCGACGTTCCTAAATTTATGACGTCATTTATTCACAGATAGTAGAATGGAAAGAAGCACAGGTAGAGAAGTACTTAGAGAAAACTTATTACGCCAGAAATTTCTCAAAACAAATCCGGAATTAAACCCAGAACCATATCCCGAAAAACTATCGTATATTTGACATGTTATCAAATAGGCTATGCATTATGTTTTTAGAAGAAAATTGAATCTCTTTACCGATTGTGGAATGTATTGGATTGAGGGATAGGGTCTGCTAATGTGAGCATAGATATCTTTTTTATCGTGTGATATTCTATTGTCTCAGTTGAAGTTAAAATTTTATGTTACTTTAATGACGTGAAAGGAAGCGTTCCAATTGAAGGTTCCAAAGCAAAATATTTAAAATTATTTCAAATTTCGGCAAGATAATTATTTTCTCGAAGTCCATAGTAGCTGATCACAATTTAAGTGGTAAAACTCCTTTCAAATTCAAAGAAAGTGTTATGTTTTCAGTCGCTTGCAATATCAATACATTATCGTTTGATTATCCGATTCTGAATCCCCTCTGTTTATCTCCACTTACAATTTCTGATCTTGCTCTTAGCCTTCCGTTTATGATGTTTGCATGCATTTTATCTGTAGAGCTTAGAAGGCTTATTATTTGTAACATATATTTAAAATAGAGTTTTGAAATTTCACAAGATAAAAATCACTATGTTTTTTTAAACTCTGAATTTATGGAAAACACATAATAAAACATAATTTATTCCATCAGTAATAATAGGTTCTTTTTAATTTATACTATTAATTTGTCAGGCTCTTACAACTGCAATGTACAATATAATAATCATATGATGCTCAATAGAAGAGAAAATAACTTGAAGACAAATTGAATTTGACACAGCTAGTTACAGCTGGTAAAGCTTTAACATAAGCGTTAAGTCTGTCTTTATAGGCCTACTCGACTTGGGATCGCCTGATAACTGCTTTGAATATGTTAAGAACAAATGTTTTATATAATTGTGTTATATTTGTTTAAAAATATTAAAAATGTAATATTGGACAAAATTCAATGTAATGTAAACATATCTTAAGACGATTTAGGGTTCTATACAACCCTCAGGCTATTCTCGATGGTCTATCGGTTGGCATACTGTCCGTGGGGCCCAAGTTTTGCGAGTTCAAAACCTGTCGAAGACAGTGAATATTAAAGGGTTATAGGATTCTTAGCATGGCTCTTCCGGGAAGGAAGTAAGCATTGGGTTCATGTAGATATACGTCACGTGAAAGAAATCTCTGGGTAGAATTTGATGATTATTTCTCGCCCAAGTTCAGTTTTGATACTGAGTAATACAGTCTTGCGATGGTGACTAATATTTGCGGGCGAGAGCTATTTTATGCCCGCTGCGCGCGCGCGGAGCTCTTTTACCTGTAAACATTGCTAAAGGATGTACAGATCTTAGAACACAGCGCATCATGACGGAACGGAAGCGCTTAAAGCTTTCAAGGAAGAGTGGAAGATACAATATTTATGCTTCGAACATGGTGATGAAGTCCAGTGTTTGTTGTGTAAAAAAAAAATATAATTTGCAAAAAAAAAAAGCAACATAAAACGGCATTATGAGACGCAACATGAAAAAATATATAGGCATTATTCAGGAGAAGAGAGAAATAAATTCATTTCGGAATTGACATCGAAGGTAAATTAATTTACATTTGGGTCAGCAGATAGTATCTAGATTCATTTTATTTCTTTATTTTAAATGTATTGTTGATGTTTTATTTGTTGCTTATTTGTGGATATTTAATTTTATTAGACTACGTGTTTATTTAATTTAGAAATAATATTTATCTTTGATTGCACTTTAACTTATACTATTACTAAACTCAAAATGCTAATTCACTTTTATTCCAATAACTATTTTCAGGATTTTTATCAAATATGAACTAAACATTTTGAAAACTTTGTTCCAAGGAGCTTTTTTAGTAACGCCAATATAAAATGTAATTAAAAATATAATTTCAAAACTATTAGACCTAATTGCACCAAATTTTGTACAGATGATATTATTATAGATCTGTTTATATACGTAGCTTAAATTTCACAAATTTTGGCCGAAATTGTGGAAGTTTCAAAAGTCATACATATCCCCTTAAATGATTTGATCCCAAAAATTACGATGGCTCTCAATATCTTAATTTAATCAATTTGTTTTTTCGTGTTACGTGCATCTCACACATCACTCTAAGAAAACTCATTACATAATCACGACTGGAGAGTAAGGACTACATTTTCACAATCACATAATCAATATACTCTATTTCAATCAATATTGCCATTATTATTTTTTCAACAAATACTGAAATGTGCTTAGAGATCACACACGTCGAGCAGGTAGACCCTATTAGTTTCTCCTAACCAATGAAGTGAAGTATTTACATAATAAATAATTGCTTTTAACAATAAAATGGTTCACATACAATTAACTTTTCCTATTTCTCTTTTTGTTCCTAAAAACCCTTCCCTTTGCGATTTGTTTATATATGTACATGTATATTAAATAACTGAGTAATCAGCCCTATTACATAGCCAGAAATTTAGTAACGCAAGTTATTGTAATAATTGCTGCCTTTATTCGCTGCATGTGCATGTACATCCCTGTTGTCTACGTTACAGTGAATGCGCTATGCGCTCTTCTACCATGTTTGGGAGCTAATATCGTCTCATCCTGGAGTAATATATGCGGTTGAAATCGTCGTCACATAAAGTATTGTCACTGCAATTCTCTACGAGATTAACTCTCTTTCGAAGTGATTTTGACAAGGATATAAGATTAGTCTATAACCCACATACTAAGCTATATAATTCTGTTATCATATGACTGATATTATGCTAGTATTTTAAATTATAAACAATTTCCTCACATTCAGCTAATGTAAATACAAGTAACTAATTATAATGTGGATAACTTTGTCATGTAGGTATGTAAAGGTCATTGCTGTCACTACCGTTTCTCAAAGATATAAATCCAAACACCACATTTCTATAAAATTCCTTTATTAACAACGAATAAAAAGTTTGAATATAACAAAAACATTAACAAAAATGCATGAGAAATACAAGTATCTTACACACTGCAATGAAAGAAAGAGCACATTTCAAATTAAGATAGTTACTATAATTAAAGCAATTGCGGGTTATGAAACATAATTCGCACTTTATGAACTATGACTTTGGCTTGATAATGATGGTGATAAAATGATCTACATGTAATGATGGATTTGCGAGTACAAAATGAAGGTGAAGATGAAGATGATTATAGTGATTGAAGTGATTATGATAATGTACATGAAATGGGTGATAACTTTGCATGACGAAATTCTGCCGTGCCCTGAGATACCTAACAAATTTATGTCGATGTCAGAATATTATGAGTATTCATCAGCAAATGACGAAAGTAGATATGCCATATTTGAGTGAACAAGGAGCTAATTCATCTGAATTTGGAAATACTTTCAGATGGCAAAATATCTTCGGATAGAACGTAGAGAAACATAACATGTAGTTACGGCCAGCGCTGATATTTCTAATGATCACAATTACAACTGTTTATGATAGCTTAATGAAGCCCTTTTGTTAGATTGCATCTATAATACAGATTATAATTGCGTATTTTATTTAAGTTAGTTCTATTAAAGATATAAATTACATAACTTGTTATGTATTTCGGGCTAAACAACGACTATCCTTTTTCGTTAACATCTCGTTTGAAGGAATATTGTGAAAATAAAGCTACCATAGCCAAGATGAAATCGACGAAAAGATGTCGCTTTCAGTTCGAACTTGTTGTGTTGTTGGAAAGTCGTTACTGGTTTCATAATCTTTCTGAATATTGATGGAATGATATGAGGAACAGTGACATGAACATGATACTAGAGATGAAGTCATTTTAACTGAAAATACTAGCGAGACGTGAATTGATGATGTGATGCAATGAATACAGAACTTTGGATGAAGCGCATGATACTACAGCATGTGTGCGTAGTGTAAAATGTGTGTAATCTGGCGAGTTAATCCTCATCTGAACAGAGATGGAGCCGGTTATTGTGAGTATCTTTTGCTGTATCCTCCACTGCTGTAGCCTCCAGAAGAGTAGGAAGCAGCCAAATTGGGCAGACTGCTGCTACCGGAGTACGCACTGCTGACAGGTGAGCTGTAGACTCCTGACGAAGAGCTGTAGGATCCGCTGCCGGGCGAACTGTATGCGCTGGAAGGTGCGCTATAGCTGCTACCAGAATCATGACCGTTGAAAGAATACCCTGAGCCCTGGCTAGGTGAGGCGTAGCTGACGGCGCCGCCGTGGCTGAAGCTCGAGGCCGGTGTGGAGTAGGATCCGCCGGAACTGTAGCCGCTCAAGGTCGAAGGAGAGCTGTAGCTGCTACCGCTGCTATAGCTGGAAGAAGGTGAGCTGTAGCTACTGGAAGGTGAGCTGTAGCTGCTGGAAGGTGAGCTGTAACTGCTAGAAGGTGAGCTGTAGCCTGCGCTGGATCCTTGACTTGCAGCAGGTGAGCTGTAGCCTGACAGAGTAGCGGAGGAACCATGACTCACGGCTGGCGAGCTGTAAGATGATGACCCAGCAGAGGATGAGGATTGGCCCAGCGAGATGGGAGCGCTGTATCCACTGCTGACACTGGGAGAGTAACTGATGCTGGGTGCCGAGTAGCCTGCGGAAGAGCTGCTTGAACCTCCGCCAGTGCCCACCCCGAAGGTAACAGGACCCAGCTTGGCCCCAGAACCTCCAGAAATGGAAGCTACTGCAACGGGAGTAGCTAGAGCTGCGTGGCCACCTCCAAGATTCAGACCGCCGATGCCTCCGAAGCTGTATGAAGGAAATGAGTGGCTGCCCTGAAGGAGAAGGGGTTGGCCTAGACCATGACCTCCGAAACCGAGACCTCCAAGCCCGTGACTCGGGAGTACCAGCGCTTGTCCCAGACCGGCACCGCCGAGAGAGAATCCTCCTCCGTGCCCGAAGCCTGAGGAAAGGCCAAGGCCGGGGAAGTGGCCGACACTCAGACCGGTGAAGGCGGGGGCGTAGTTGAGACCGGCGCCACCGTGCCCGAAGCTGCCGACGAAGCCGCCGCCGCCACTTCCCTGTCCCCCGCCGAACCCATAGCCCGACGTCGTGCGCTTGTCCTTCTTGGATGTTCCCTCTTCTGACTGCTTGTCCTCAGCTGGAGCCTCGGCCAACACGCACGCGGCGATGAGGCCAAATACTATCTGCAAGTCAAACGTACCATTAATTGAAGGATGCTGCTTCGTCAGCGAAGCTCTTAAACTACAGGGACATCATTTTATTTTTACTAACATTTTTAATATTAACTTGCCTATACCTCTGGATCAACGCCGTTTGCTATCCACCTCCACGACTGGAGTTCGATGATACTGACGTAATATACAAACAAATCGCTTTACTAGGTATAGGAGGGAAGAAAAGTAGTTCATCCATTTATGTAAACTGGGAAATATTGCGCTTTTGAGTTTCATTATTTTCATTAGGTTTTTATATAATCAAAATACAGTACAGTATTAACAATAAGTGTCTTTACTCACGAACTGAGCTGTCCATGTGGACGTATTCATTATGCAGTGTATATTATACTGTCTACAGCACATTAGCGTACAATATAGAGAATGAAGTTAAACTGAAAAATAATCATAATATGGATATTAAACACATTTCGATACAGGCTTCAGTTCTAATGTGCATATTATCGCACTATAGACTATTGTACTTAATTCCAATTACCAGTTCTTCGTACTAGTAACTCATGTTGAAATAATTCTGTACCTGCTCTATAAAAGACTACCTTACGTACTGTAAATTCAATCTTCACTTCTGCCCGAAAAGATAAAATTACTCAGACATACTATCTACTGTCCGTCCAAGTGGTTATGTCGTAGGTTCGTAGAAAGGAGGGAAATCACGTGACAGTTAATTACTTAACGAGGCCTTTTTATTTAAGTTATTTTAAACAGTTGTATAATATTACGTAGACGTCCAATTCCTAACAGAAATTAATGTTCTCAGAAAAGAGCTAAGACAGCCCAGCCACTAGCTGGCGAATAAAAGCTGCTTGGGGAAACCGGGATACGACGTAGGCGAATGGACGACAGTATCTGTGCGAAAATGATTCAATATTGGAAACTCTTTCGTCACTGGAAAATGTGAACATATTTTTGGAACGTACTGTGGCTACTATGACTGTATATGCGGTCTTGGATCTGTGTGGAAGTCGGTTGAAGGGGTGGGAGTGAAGTACATTCAAAAACTCAGGTACAAATAAAATTTAAGTAAAAATAAAATGATGTCCCTGTACATATTGTTGATGGGATGATAATGAAGAGAAACAGAAAAATTTGTAGCGAGTCTACACCATACCTCCTTTGATCAATGTGAATGTCATAGGAACCGATCATATGTACACTGAAGGAGGAGGCAGTTTTGTCCCAGGATGGCGTACGCGTAAGAGATTTCTCGCCAGAAGATCATCTAAGTTTCACCCCTGATGACTTAACAGATTGCTCAGCCTGTTAGGCTTTGACGACAACAACTTTTATCAATTTCACTATGCTGCCATTTGGCTTCTGCATAGGACGTGACGTTATAACTCTCATTTGAATTGCATGGAGCAACTGTACTTCCATCTACCGGTCGTTGTCAATTGACGGTGGTTGTTGTCTTCCACATGTTACCGTTTTTAACATAGAGATGGACAATCTGTTATATCAGGGGTTTTTACATTACGTATACTCTCCTACAGCACACAATGTATTAGTGGTTAACAAGGACATATAGATATTTTGTGATCATCAAGAGAAACGAAATGAGAGAAAACGTTTATGTATCAAATAAAATAAATCATTCGTTTAAAGTCAGTGAACATCTATAAAACTTACACATTTAAGCGTGAGTAAGAAGTGTATTAAAAACAAAAATATTATGTGTTACCAAGGTGATACAAACATTCACAGATAACGTTTACTCGGTAATTCAGTTTATCATATAGATTGATATTGAAATAGGCTATGGTACTCGAACTATTGATTAAAATATGCACTGAAATTAAATCACATTTAACACGCATCCAAATAGAATTATGTGTAGTTAATTTTTCACAAAATTACATAAAATAGCTTAATTCAGATCATAATAATTAATCCATTTTTCTTTCTTCTTTCTGTCCTTTCTTTTTATTTTCCTTCTTCTCCATGCTTAAATAGATTTTTGCGTGAATTCCTCGAAAAATCCTTACACATTTGTTAATATCCAAACTGCACGTGTACAAAAAGTGCTAGTCATAATTTCATATAATTTTGCAATGTTATGATGAATCATTTTAGGATTATTTTAAGGGATTATAAATAACATTTAGGTGCATAGTTTTTCTTTATTCACTATTATAATCTATGAGAATTTTTTTTTAATTTGCATATGTATGAGTGCACCCATCTCAGAAACAAAGCATGTAACTAGCTTGGTATTTCCTGGTAATTCTTAACATAACATTTAAAATAAACCATTAAAGCGTTTCTGTGATTATTTAAGTACAATTTTTCATTTGAATTCCAAAAATCACTTTAATTAAAGTTCGTAATTTCTGTAAGAGTTCTTGAAATTCTTACAACATTATCATAACACTATACTTCGTTCCATAATGTCTAACAGGAGAAGTAAACATTGCCAGCAGAGGAGGATATAAGTATACTTGCTATTCAACCAATGGCAGAGGTCATTCCACGCTTGTCTTGAAGTTGGGCGGGAGTAGAAAGCTTCAGACCGTCCAACTTCCAGTCAAGCGTGGAATGAGACATCTGCCATTGGTTGAACAGCAATTATATTTCTTTCACTCTCTGCCAATATTGTTTACATCTCCTGTCAGATATTATAGAACGAAGTATAGTCTACTTTTAAAAGGTTTACACAAAATTTCAGCGCGTCTTTTAACTAACCCTGTATAATATATATCTCTGTGAGAAACGCATGTGCTATTCACTGAGCCGAGGTCACGGTCGACTTTTACTATTCTATCCTTATTTATAAAAATAAGAATTTACGTAAAACTTACACACGAACATTACACTCGTTTTATATTTTCCACTGCTTCACTCAAGTGTAACAAAAATGTTTGTCAGGAGATACTAATTTTAAGACAATGGGGTTAGTAATTATCTTGCTAGGTCTGTCAACTGCTGAATTAGAAAAAATCTCAATAAAAGTAGAAATGACTGTGCTTGTAGTAATTAATTCTGGAAATAAAGAGGGCGGTGGACATTCTGGACAGCTGACTTCTTATCTTTTCAGCTACTGCAGGAAAGAAATTGAAAATAAATCACTTAATCTGTATTGTGTTCTTTTGATCCAGTATAATAATAATCCGTGGCGCTACGCCCAGATTGACTAACCGGCTGCTGGTCTCACAATCACATGCCTAAGCAGAGGTGGACGATCATCAAGCCAGAATTGGGGTACGTGTGGTTAGCACTATGATCCCCCAGCCGTTACAGCTGGCTTTCGTAAACCGATTTCGCTACCTATCGTAGCTCCCCAAGTGCATCCCGATGCTGGGTGGGCATTGGGCCCACACACTGGCCGAAATTTCATGAGAAAACTTATTCCTCCACGAGGAGTCGAACCAGCGCGTATTCCGTAACGACAGTCCTGGGCAGGGGCCTTGGATCACGACGCCAGAGGGCGGGATAGGATCCAGTGTAAATACATATTAATATTTTGATTAATACTATCATACTTCATGTACATCATTCTCGTATCCTAAATTGGCTCACAAATAGGCTACTGATTAAATTAATATATTCCGTCCAATAGTTAAGGAGAAACTGACGTGCACAGATGGGTTACACGGTAAAAGGCACTTTTTCGGCAAGAGTGGTACGGGAAATAGTGTTTCCTTAAAATATCTTGAAATCGTATTTTTTTCCCAATTATATTACCTCAGATCACATATATAACAGATTGCTCATCCCTATGTTAAAATCGGTAGCACTTTGAAGAGAACAACCGCCAGGATCGCCACCCGTCCGCCGTAAACGAACACGAGATGACAGTACAGTCGCTAATGCAATTCAAATGGGAGTTATGACGTGATTCCTTCTGTAACAACTAGATGGCAGCATAGAAAACCTGACAAAAGTTGTTACCGTCAAAGCCTACAAGGTCGAGCAAATCTGGGTATATGATCTAGGTTATTACCTTACTTTTTCTAGTGAGAACGGTAACAAAACATGACTATGATCTTTATAAATAAAGAAATAGCTGGAAGGATGTCACGTCATACCGGTTCTTGATTGATCGCTTTTAAAGAGGAGGAGGTGAAAAGAGAAAGGAAAAGTGGTAGGGGAAGAATGAAAAGCAAACAAGAATAATGAAAAAATGAGATATCACTGAGCACACATACGATGTTATCTCGTTAGACTTTCGAATGATATTTTTATGTAAGCGAGTGTATTAAATGGCAATCTAAGGAACTGATCTAATTGAGAGTGTCAGTGAAGTAAAATAACGAGTTTTCACTTGTCATATTATCAGATTTCACAGAAGCCAGACTTCATTTTTATAGTGTAACAATATTATATTGAGAACTGGCCTGCTTTTTCAATAAAAGGTTTCGTACATTGTGTATTGAATTTCAAGGTCCTACAATCAAGGTGAGTGACGTAAATGGAACTGTGACGACGTTTTTTTATAACACTTTATCCTCTTCTTACAAGAATCCGAACAAAGAGTCGATATCTGGGCCATAACAACACACTCTAGTAGGCAGTAGGATGGAAAGGAATGCATGTTAACTTAATTATACAACCGCTACTCTGTTTTATTGTCCTGCAGATGTTTTCGTGGTCGTTTGCTGCTTGGAAAATGTTCCACGATTACTAAAGTATTTCAAAGGAAATTACTTACTTACTTATGATTTTAAGGAAACCGCAAGTTCATTGCCGCCCTCACATAATCCCGCCATTGGTCCCTATCATGTGCAAGATTAATTCAGTCTCTATCATCATATACCACCTCCCTCAAATCCATTTTAATATTATCCTCCCATCTACGTCTCGGCCTTCCGAAAGATCTTTTTTCTTCCGGCCTCTCAACTAACACTCTCTATGCATTTCTGGATTCGCCCATACGTGCTACATGCCCTGCCCATCTCAAACGTCTGGATTTAATGTTCCTAATTATGTCAGGTGAAGAATACAATGTGTGCAGTTCTGCGTTGTGTAACTTTCTCCATTCTCCTGTAACTCCATCCCTCTTAGCCCCAAATATTTTCCTAAGCACCTTATTCTCAAACATCCTTAATCTCTGTTTTTCTCTTAAAGCGAGAGTCCAAGCTTCACAGCCATACAGCAAACCGGTAATATAACTGTTTTATAAATTCAAACTTTCAACTTTTTTGAGAGCAGACTGGATGACAAAAGCTTCTCAACTGAATAATAAAAGGCATTTCCCATATTTATTCTCGTTTAATTTCCTTCAGAGTGTCATTTATATTTGTTACTGTAGCTCCAAGATATTTGAATTTTTCCACTTCTTCGAAGGATAAATTTCCAATTTTTATATTTCCATTTCGTACAATATTCTGGTCACGAGACATAATCATATATTTTGTCGTTTCGGGATTTACTTCAAAACCTGTCGTTTTACTTGCTTCAAGTAAAATTTCCGTGTTTTCTCTAATCGTTTGTGGATATTCTCCTAACATATTCACGTCATCCGCATAGACAACAGCATCAGATGTAAACTGGACTATACGGACTCTGCTGTACGTTTCACTGAGACACATTTTATTTCACCGAACTAGTTTCCTCGGAATACCAACTTCTGTAAGAATATTATATAAAACTTTCCTCTTAACAGAGTCGTATGCCTTTTTGAAATCTATGAATAACTGATGCACTGTACAATTATAGGCCTACTCCCATTTTTTCTCCAATATCTGTCGAATACAAAAATCATTTCAAAGGAACATCTGCGAATAGTGATATATTATAAAGACGCACGAAATATAATTTGTGGAATTATAATATACGAGTAGTTTACAAAACTTATAATTCGCATTAGTAATGCCGCCGATATCCATGGTGTCTCATTGTAGTAACATTACCCTGTTTAATTTTACATTTTTAATTTTTGCCTATTTTCCCAATTAATTCACAACAAAACTATACTGATCACTAAAAAATTATTGTCTTTGATTTTGTTTCGCGTTATGAAAAATCCATCTGGTAATTTAGTTCTTAAATGTTTGCTTTCGCATCATGAACAGTTGAAGCATTTCTGGCCTGCAACCATATTCCTTTCAAAGATAATCACTGTTAAGTTTGTAAATTATCGTAACCCTTTGGCTTTTCGGTTAAACATTTTTTTATTAATTTCGTAACTAATGAATCAAATTTTTACTTTTAACTTATGTGCTCCATGAACTACCTTTGCATTTTTATTAAAATTATTTTCTGTATTACGAAACGTCAGAGGGTTTCCTTAATTACTTATTTTACGACGCTTTATCAACAGCTTTGATTATCTAGCGTCTGAATGAGATGAAGGTGATAATGCCAGCGAAATGACTGCGAGGTCCAGCGTCGAAAGTTATAAAACATTTGCTCTTAATAGGTTGAATAAAAACCCCGGGAAAAACCTCAACCAAGTAAGTTGTCTCAACCAGGATTGTCAGAGATTTAGCTGGAGGATTTGTAAGATCGAATTTCTCTATGCGAATGGACATTTTATTCCTAAATATATTTCCAAATGTGTTGTGGATTTCTGTATTCACAGAAATTCTCTGTATGTTTGCTTAATGTTAGATCGCGAAAGTCCGAATTTCGTTTGAAAGTAAACGTCGACAATCTGGCTGACGCAGAGATCCATTCATGTTTGAAAGATTTTAGTAAAAATCAGAAGATTAACTTTTTTGTAAAATGGTATGGCCCTGAACTTGCCGTTATTCGTCCCGATTCTATGAACACGGCTCATAAATGTCGCTAGAACCGTTAAACGTAGACCTCTTAGTTCATCAGGGACTATCCAGAGTGCATCATACACGATGGATCTACATTATACTGTACACGCAATGAATGATGATGAGGATGATGATAGCAACAATAATCCTAAAGTATATTTTAGGATTTTGCGATATTTTTAGATAGAGGACTCAGATTTCTTTACATCTGGTGGCTCAGTTGTATGGAGTAGCCAGACATAACGAACCTCATAGAGTTGATGACCCTTCAGCTATTAATTCATTTCCCTAGATGAAATCTGTACTCAGTTCCGAAACTTTGGGGATGTTGAGTTTCAGCACACGATAGAATACCCAGATATCTTCTGAGCACATTCATCACGGAAATCTAAATTATCATAAGATCTTGAGTTTTTTTAAACGTATGTTTGAATTAAATTTCTTCGATATTTCGGAACTGCTTACACGTTCCATATTTGTAGAGTGGGAATTCTATGGGTTAAGTCCCAAAAGTGTCATCTTAAAATAATTAAAATTGCACATCTTCTATAATTGATGGCACAATGTATCACACTAAATACATCTGCATACAGATTGAAGTTGTCAGTACCATGTTTGGAGATTATTTACATAAGCACATTGAAATGTGTTTTAAAATACAATTTAAGAAAAACAGAAATGGGCTAAGTGCCATAGTCACTTTCCTTCTTAAAGAGTTGTGTCGAAAGTTCTGTAAGCTCGTAGATCGTTAATGAAATTTATCATATAAAACAATCTTTCTTTTTAGCTTGAATGAGTTCATGATCATCAGAGAGCAATTATAACTCAACAGCTGCTATGTCACGGACACTGAAACCTTTGCACAAAACATTTCATTTTTCACATTCTGGAAGATTCAAGCCGTAAGATTTTTTGACTTTTTGCTGAAGTTGTTTCATGTTTATACTTACTTACGCAAATGTATACAGTCTACACGAAGATTTCTAATGATAGTTCAGGGAATTCACTACAGACAACCTGGCGGAAGAAGTATTAAACTTGATTATTTGTAGATCTATATTTCCAAGAAATGCTCTTCAGAGTCTGTTAAATTTGAAATCAGAATATTGTAATTTCCCGCTTTTGTGGTCATAGCGTTATCAACTGTATCATCCATATTGATTACGAAAAATTCACTAATAAGTATAAAAGACATACAGGGACATCACTTTATTTTTACCAACATTTTTAACATTAACCTGGCTATACTCGGAAACACTGTTGCCCCCTTCCATTACAGGAGTTTGATGTTACTAGTGCAATATGTAAACAAATCATTTTACTAGCTATAGGAGGAGAGAAAAGTAGTGTATCCATTTATGTTGTAGGGAAATACGATATTACGATTTTCAGATTGATTATCACTTTTACGGAATTTATCAAAATACAGTAGAGTAGTAACATTTTTTTTCTAAAAACTCAACTTTTCAGGCGGCTATGTTCGTTATGTAATGTCTACTTTATTTAGCATATTAATTATTGATGTTAACATACAATATAGAGAGTGCATTTAAATTGAGGGGGGTCATAAGTAAAGGGCTTTAAGTGCGCTTAAGTTACTTTTGAGAAAGTGGGGATTAAATATTTAAGCTTTCGTAAAACCGGTGAAATTTTTATTTAAATTTTAATGTGTGATGCGATTAAAATATCCCTTTGCCACTAGAATTTTAGATACTTTAGCTTACACTGGATACACTTAACTCATGTTATTACAAATGTCACTAGCATTCCTTTGCTTCTAGCCACCTCAATTCAAAATAAGCTAATATGAATTTTTAAACAAGTTGCTGAAAATGGTTGCCGTTCATTACAATGCAGGCTTCAATTCTTTACGCATATTATTAAAAACATTTTGAATCATATCCTCTGAAATTGAATTTATCGTTTCTTCAATATAATTTTTAGTACAATATTATTAATATAGGTTATAGAAAACGCAACCATATTTCTGAAACACACTATACACTGCAGTTTTTACTTCACTGCTTGAAGACTTCGAATGCAACAGCGGCCGCAAGTTTGTGTGTCTGACGGGAGCAAGGACATTAGTGAAGGGGTGAGAGTGAAGTACATTCAGAAATGCAGGTACAATAAAAATGCAAGTAAAAATAAAATGATGTCCCTGTACATTACAAACAAAAGAGCAAAAGTTTTATTGGCCGAGATAACGAATACACACTTAACTCCTTCAGAGGATGAAAACACGACAGTGATACACCAGATGCCATTTATGTGTAGTTATAAGAACTACCTCGAATTGCAGTAGCACAAGGCGCTTTTAGAGGAATACTGGTCTTATTACACAGATCATTTTGATGGTCATAACAATTTTTCTTCCATCAAGGTACTTAGCCCATTTAGATTTTCCACTCTACATTTATGCTCTCACAGATCGAGAAACAGAGAAATACTTCACAAAACGTATATGAAATTAAATCTGGAACACACCGGTGAAAAATCCAAAATATTTTTCATAATAACAACGATGTTACAGTTCCATTCAGAAACATAAATTGGGATGTAAATACAGGGTGATTCACACCACCCGTAACAGTAATTTATTTCGGAAACTAGTTAATTAAAATTTTCTAGAAAAATATTTATCACTAACCCACATGTAAACATTCATCAATCAGCTCTAACAGGAAGTAGGATCAGTGGCGTATCACTTTAAAATTTCAAATGGGAGTCGGGGTAAAATAAGGTACCATTTGATAGAGCTCTTCAAAACAAACGACTTTCATAGGAAAGGTTTTTACCAATTCCTACTCTTTCAATGAGAAAATGTACAAAAAGATAATGCCATCAATATTGAGAAATTTTACAAGACGAAAATGTAAACAAGACAATTAATGTTGACATTTTACTGAAAGATGGACAATTTCATAAATTTTTATAAATGTTCTGAGCAGCACACACCCGTACTCTTCTTCTAACACTGTCAGTGACTCTTAACACTTGGCGTGGTCAAGTGACTGGCAGGTCTCCCGGATTCGCTGTTTTATGTCATCTCTTAATGTGGGGCAATCTTGATAGACGATTTTTTTAACCGTCCCCGTTGTTTACCCTATTTGACCCAGATTCCCATTTGAAATTTTAAAGTGATACGCCACTGATCCTACTTCCTGTTAGAGCTGATTGATGAAATTAAGATCAAGTGAAAGTTCACATGTGGTTTAGTTATAAATATTTTTTCTCGAAAATTTTAATTAACTAGTTACGGGTGGTCTGAATCACTCTGTATATTTACATTGAATACTAGTATAACTCCAGTTAATCTCTGTATCTTATTTTTGTGAATCCGTTCCGAACTTGATTATCCAAGCGTAAAATTATTTTCAATGGAATATGAGAAGAGGAAGAAGGTGCGACTGCCTTATGCATTCACTCCACGCATACAGATGTTCCAAGCGTGGGAATGCGGTAAGTTGCTGAGTACACGTGCAGAACGAGGCGTCTTTGAGGACAAGCCGCCAGGAGATCAAGAGCAGGAGAATGAAAAGCATAACCAAATTGTTTATTCTATTTTTTCTCAGACCACAGATTTAATTCTGGGTTGGTCGTTCAGCTACATCACATTAACTCCTCTTGCTGTCTTCCAGCTGAAAAGAAAGTAACTGTTGCTCACAGTGGGTCAGTATACTTGTAATTGTCTCATATTTTCTCAGAGATGATATTTCAGAGTTAAACGATATTATAACGAATGGCTTAAATGCTTCAATTTTTTAATATCTGTGTAGAATATTAAATTACAAAATATTTGTAACCTTACAGGGGTTTACTTGAGATACTCCTATTTCTTGTAATAAGAAGTTTATAGTTTCTCCGTAATTTATAATAATATTTTATCAGTGCTGCAAACATCGGGAACTATGGAAATCTAGTGTCCCGTATTATTTTCCTAGGAGACCAATCCAGAGGCATTTCTACGATCAATCTTACACGCAGAAAATAACCCTATCAAACACTGAAGGTAGCCTTGGCATTTTAATTTGCAGTTACGAAGCAAAATAATGAGATACGAGGAAATTGGGTGCCTTTCTGTTGACAGCTCAACTCGGAGAACAGATATCATTATAATAGACCGAAAAAAAATTGTGGACTCATTCTCGATCCCACAGTCCGTTTTGAGAACAGCGAGGAACAACCTAGAGAAGTCTGCAAAGAAAAACGGGCAATTTATCTGCCATGCTGCAGTGATTTGGGGACCAAATATAACATCAAGACATGGGACGTTATAGGAATTATGATTGGGGCTAGAGGCAGAATCCCACAGGAGTCCTTAGAAGTGTTCCGGAAATTAAAAGTTCCTGACAGCACCCTGGACATGATATCCTCCAACGCACTGAAGTCATCGATTAGCATAATTAATCATCACTTATATTCTTTATAAAATGTAATTTGTCTTGTAGCCTAAATTGTTTGTTACATTTCCAATAAATTTCTCAATGATAGCCTACCTAACTAGGGTTTCTATTAAAGAAAAATATTGAATTAAATATAAATATTCATTTAGAATTGATTAGGAGGCCGATTATTAAACCCTGGTTGGGACGGCTATCAACTATCTATCTGCAAAAATATGTTTCTTGTACAGATCCAGAAAAAAAATAGCCCGAGTCTTGATGGGAGTTACACTGTATGTACGCAACAGGTTTCGCACGACTGTCCACAAGTAGCATATATACAGGCGCTCTTGTTTACTGCACATGCGCAAAGCGTTGTATCTGGAACTTAGTAAAATTAAGCGAGAATTTTTTTTCTGGAACTGTACATAAATTTGAGCAAAATTTCAGTGTCTATCCCAGTTTTGTTCTGATCACTTTCAACTGAACAGAAATGCTATTTTGACCCACGTTTAGAGTCGTAGCAAACTAAAAATATTCCTAGTTCATTGCATTACAAATAAGTGTCAGATAAACGTGGCTAAGTTTCCTAAAGAAGTTAATAACGAAAAAGCACTTCCGGGCAAAGACACTGTTCGTAAAGCTCTGTTTTCTACGTAAAATTGAGAGTATAATAAAATAAATTTTTATACTGATGTTTCAACTCAACGTAATTTTCTTGTTGTAAAAGTTAACTACTTTATTATAATTACGCACGTCTTATTCTTTTACCCTTTGTCCAGCGTTGTGCAGTTTGATGAAAATATACGTACTATAATTATAATCTTTCCGGTTTCCGAAAATACAACATCACAATGTGACGTACATCTTATGTCTTATTAAGAATTATACGCACTAATTATTACCAAATCTACTACCACTTGACATGTAGGCCCTTCAGACCATATGTTTTCTATGGGATTCATCAAAATCATGAGGTCGGCAAACTTTGTGTCTGATCGTCAAAAATACTTAAATGCATACTACATGTTCTTTTATTTCAAATAAACATATAATATCACCTCTCAAATGGTTAATTTTAGTTTATGCTGGTGAGTTGTGTAACAATTTAAGATGTCTTTTTTATTTGGAAAGTAGGCGATCAGCAAAAAATACGTATAACTCTTAAATTGTCGATATTTTTTTATTACGTATTGATAAAATATACAAGAAAATTTAGGAGGTTTTATTAAAAAAAATAAGTATTTCGTACGAATAGCTTCATATTAAATAGGCGGACTATACATTCTAATAATATTTTGAAAAAATTGCGGGTACCAGAATTTTTAAGACGTCTCACGATAATTTTATTGTGAAGAATATTTTTACTTTTCCAACCATGTTTTGAGATTTAATATCTTAAAAGTTGTTGACTCTCAGTTCAACCGACGTTTCATATCATTCTCACTTCTAATGAAGCGAATAATGATATGACAAAAGGTATTTCTAAATTGTTAAATGTTCCCGTTTCTCTCATTGTCATGATAAATAACGTGTGAAATTATACCAAATCCTGGTGAAGTTAGGAAATAGTCTTAAGGATAATTGAGGAATCAAAATTAGTGTTGATACAAAGTTGGATCTCCATAATAGGCCTACTAAATATAATTTTATAGACTGAAAAGAAGAAAGTCTTTGAGATGATGACGGTGTTTGCTGTGGAGTAATATGGGATGAGAATTGAGGAGAAAGAACACAAAGAGAGGGGAACCTGCTTCAATAATCATTTTTACGAATCTACAAATAAAGTTGTTATGGATAACAGAGGTGGAATTTTATTGAAGTCTTGTTACCAACTTTTTCCTAAGAATGTAAAGGTAATAATTCTGCAAATAGAAATATCAGTTATCGAAAGAGAGTGTGTTTGTACATTTCATCCGATTCTGACCGGGATGCTGAAAAGCCTTGTTTTTGAGGAGTCTGTTTAGGCTTAATAGAAGAGAATAATTAAGGAAGTACAACAGAGTCTCTGTTACCTAACCCGGCCAGATCTGTCTAGAATTTTCTTTTGCTTTTCTCTATTAGTCTGCTATAATGTAAAATAAATTTTTGAAAGAATTGAACCAGAAAGAAAAGCACTCACATTAAAAGAAGCAGCGTGGTGGATGTGATGGACTTTTTATGAAGTAGCAGAAGAAAAAGAAATCTGATATGGGCACCAGAAATGACCTCAAATGAGAAAATTATAGAGAAAATTTGATTAAATTACAATTAGGAGGGAGAAAAGGAAAGAAAAAGCCAACGAAGTAATGAATGTGATTGTCCTAAGTATGGATAACCGTATTTTGACAGACAAATGACTCTGGTGGACAATTATTGTGTAGAAGTAAAATTAGATTTGGGTAAAGGAAAATTATTGCAATGCTAACATTATTACAGTTTGTTGTATTTAATGATGATGATGATGATAATAATAATAATAATAATAATAATAATAATAATAACAATAATAATAAATTAATATTTTTCTTGTTACTCGATGACTTCACTTTGAAAGAAAAATCTAGAACACGACATTAAGGGTGCTATGCATAGACATTTCGCTAGCCCGCGCTACGAGCGTGGTAAACTAGCCCCGGCTATCGACTGATTACTTGTACAGGATTCATATCTTATCATATCGCTAACACTGGTTTATGAATACGAAAAACGTTAGTTCGCTGATCATCCACCGAAAGCCCGCGCTAAGAATGTCTATGAATATGGCCCTAAAAGGTTAGCGAAAATAAACTTGAAATAGCACGTAGTGAAACATACATGCGTTGCGGTATATGTTCTATTTTTTAAGTTTTTTTATGGATTTTCACTTGGGTCTGCGCTTTAATTTTCTTTGTGAATTACTGAACATGTATTGTAGACTGCTTTTATTACTTATACAGTTTAACTGTAACTTTTTGAACAACATTACAATTAATTTTGTTATATAATATGTACACTCAGAGTGCTGCATTGGAGTTAAATCGCTCGCTTGAACTCGGTCGAGTGTCGCACCCTCGAGTGAAATAAGATCGGTCGTGATACGCTCGTAATAAATAGAAGCACAGTACAAGGTCATCTCACCGACATGTCTTATCTTGTATGGAAGGCGACAGATAAGATACACATATGTTTTGCTCACACGGTAAAAATAAGGCTTTATTTTCTGCGTTTATGATAAACGCTTAATGGAACAGTCAATGAAACGTACCAAAACAGGAACATGAAGTTATAAATAAAATTGTATGAAAAACTTCGATATACAGTTATTATTGCTAATTAATAATTATTCAATATTTGATTTACCACATATATAATATGTTAGGTCCATACATAGTGTTCCGCCTATATACTGCGACAATGTAGAAACGTTTTACAAAATATTATTGATATAGCAGTAGCCTAGATTAATAACAATATTAGTACAGAGATAACGTCACAGAAAATACAATAAAACGAATAATCATGCTGCACAACTGTTACAGACGCAAAGATTGATCTACTAATTATTAGAGATTATCATTATTGTTATTACTATTATTATTACTAGAAAACTTGATACGGTTCTTGCATTATCGTGATTGTGTTCTCCGTTTATAATAATTACATTTAGATCCAATAACATCTATCAAATGTGCCAAAAACAAAATCACTCCTGTGTGGGGGGGGACATTTATATTACATTTTAAAGCAAGTTTTGTAGTTGTACTATGGAGAGGTTAGTTAAACACTGCCAAGCTTTGAAATGATAAACATCTATGATGTTACTACACAGTTCATCACTGTAACAAGAACGAATGTCTAACGCTCGGCTTATACCGTTCGAGGATTTATCGCTCGCGATAATTTTACCCATCATGCATGTGCGCTACCTATCGGATTATGCTATGAACTACTTGGCGCTCGAGCGAAAACATCCGATGCAGACCTCTGGCCTACACAACGTCCTCACTAAACATTACAGAATTGAAAATAGAAAAATAGCATGTTATTAATGAGAAAAGAAAGTTGCGTTACAGAGAATACCGAGGATTAATAGAGGAGCAATAAATTTGCCGCTGAATTTGTTTAATTTTATGCCAATTTATCGTAATGCTTGCGTTTGAAGTCCAGTTGGCAGGGTAAGCGAGATCAAATACACACTGGCACTTAGGAAATGGTTCATGTCTGGCTTTGAACTTGACACTGGCGAAGCACTGGCACTGATGAGGGACGCGGCGGGCACTTACCAGGGTCTTCATGATGCGGCTGACGAGCGGATGAGCGGCGGAGGTCGACTGGAGTGAGGGACAGCCCAGCAGCGGCCGTTATATAGAAGAAGCTCTCCTCGCGCACCCGGCCCGGACGCCACTTTCCCTCTCCCTTTTTTACGTGTCGCCCTCTCGATATTTTGCTCCCCTTTCTCTGAGTGTCCTTTTCACTCGCGGCAGGTGAGCGGAGGGGCGTGGTGCTGACCCGGTCACTGTATGAGACGAGGGAGGCGTGTCCGCTTCGAGGTCATCGTGGCCGTAACGTCCGCACCGGTGCCTTCTGTACTAGAACGGGTTTCCGTTCCTAGCCGCCGTTTCCGACTTCTCCGTTAAAATAGCCGAAAATTGTTAAGTCATCTTGGATCTTCTTCTGTTTGCAATAAGTGCTCACATTTTCTGACTTTCGCCTTTCTTATTAATCTAACCTTGATCCACAAGTTTTTCTGAAGAAATTCACTCCTCAGCTATGGTTCAGTTGCTCGCATTCCTAGCAGTAAATCCAGTTGACTTGAATTTTCAATTCCAGACAGAAGCCGATTTGTGATCCTTCTATAATGACTCTTCGTCAGTCGAACGGCTAGGACGTCCATTGTTCCATGACAGGAACTGGGTTCAAACACCGACCAGTCCAAGCAGATTTTGTCATCAACAAGGGCAGCACTTAGGGTAGGTTTTCGCTAAATATTCCGTTTTTCCCATCAGCATACCGCCATATTTTCATTAATAATGGTAATTGTTATCATAGCGGACAAAGTCTATGTATGTATGTATGTATGTATGTATGTATGTATGTATGTATGTATGTATGTATGTATGTATGTATGTATGTATGTATGTATGTATGTATGTATGTATGTATAGAACGTTCACCAGGAAACATATACAGGGGACATCATTTTAATTTTACTAACATTTCTAATATTAACCTGGCTATATCTTTGGATTAACGGTTGAGAACCGGAAACACCCTTTTCTACCCCTTCCAAGACTGGACTTCGACAATACTGGCGTAAAATACAAACAAATCACTTTACTAGGTATAGGAGGGAAGAAAAGTAGCTCATCCATTTACGTAAACTAGGAAATATCGCGATTTTGAGTTTGATAATTTTCATTAGGTTTTTGTTTAATCAAAATACAGTACAGTATTAACAATAAGTGTTTTTACTCACGAACTGAGCTGTCCATGTGAACGTATTCATTATGCAGTGTATATTATACTGTCTATAGCACAATAGCGTACAATATAGAGAATGAAGTTAAATTGAAAAATAATCGTAATATAAATATTTAAAGACATTTTTGAAAATGGTGATCGTTCATTTCGATACAGACTTCAGTTCTTTTGTGCATATTATTGCACTATAGACTATTGTACCTAATTCCAATTACCAGTTTCGTCCTTCGTACTAGCAACTCATGTTCGAATAATTCTGTACCTACTCTATAAAAGAGTACCTTACGTACTGTAAATTCAATCTCCACTTCTGCTCGATCCAAAAAGATAAAATTACTCAGACATGCTATCTACTGTCCGTCCAAGTGGTTATGTCACAGAGTCGTAGAAAGGGGGAAATCACGTGACAGTTAATTACTTAACAGGCCCCTTTATTTAAGTTATTTTAAACAGTTGTATAATATTACCTAGACTTCCAATTCTAAACAGAAATTAATGTTTTCAGAAAAGAGCTAAGACGGTCCAGCCACTAACCTTTACAGAAGGGCGAACAGAAGCGGATGGGGGAAACCGGGATGCGACGTAGGCAAAAAGACGACACCTGTGCGAAAATATTGAAAGCTCTTTCGTCACTGAAAAACGCGAATATATTTTTGGAACGTACTGTACTCACTCAGTAGGCCTACTGTTTACTGTGACCGTACGACTCTGACTGCATATACAGTCTTGGTTCTGTGTGTGGAAGACGGGTGGAAGTTTACTAGTAGAAGAGGTGGGAGTGAAGTACATTAAAAAACTCAGGTACAATAAAAATTGAAGTAAAAATAAAATGATGTCCCTGTATATGCCGTTGACGCTTTGTGTTATACTGTAAATCGCATGCAACTATTGAGGAAAAACTGTGAAAATTTCTCCTGTATCGAGCATGGGAAGGTTTTATGTTGCATAGTGTGGACTGAAGTGACTTCAAAGTTAGAGCGTTAGTATACAGCCGATTTCCAGTCAGTGTACTTAAATTTGGTTCGTGGCAATGCATTACACATTTCAGTAGAATACTATTATGATATGTACTGTACATTACGAATACATCGTACAAAAAGTGCCGTGCTGTATGTATAGGGAAATATTCTTGGGTTCAACAACCATCTGATTCAACACTGCAGAATTAAGTCAAAAGAGTGAGAAAAACCTGCTCATTTTAAAATAACAATTCGAGACTGAAAATCGCTCTCTAACTAAAGAAAAACTGGAAGGCATAGACTAAATCTTTAAGAAAATTAGATCAACAGGCAAGTGTATCAAAGATATCAGTTTGTAAAACGATGAAATTGTTCAAATCAAAGCCTTATAGGATAACAGATATTCGTAAATTTAAAGAAACCGTTATGGCATTGTTGCGCCCCGCTGTCAATTGGGAGGCCTAGGCATGGCATAATTGCGCCCCGAAGAAATCAGGTAGCAGATGGGACATGGCATAGTTGCGCCCCGAATAAATCAGGTAGCAGATGGGACTTGACATAGTTACGCCCCGAAGAAATCAGGTAGCAGGATGGACATGGGATAGTAGCGCCCCGAAGAAATCAGGTAGCAGGATGGACATGGCATAGTTGCGTCCCGATGAGCATAGTACACAGGAAAGTGATTGTCATAAAATAAATAAATTAGGCCTACTTAAAAATATTACAGTGATAGCTGCATTGAAATCAGGTAGGCCTAGCGTATGATCAATTTTGCTATTTAAAATAACACTTTTTTATTGATCACACACAATAAATGAACTGCATTTTTGTTTCTACATCGATAACTTAACCCTACGGTACAGGGTTTCAAAAATTGAAACTTAGAACCATTATCAATTATTAACTCTTCACCCTTTTCACTAAACTTAACATTCATTTTAAATTAACCTCACTATACGCCACAGACGGTGTGAAAATCACTAATAAAATGTCAAGACTGCTAAGGCCCCATATTCCAACGGCTCACTCATTTGAATATGTCAGTTAATAAAGTACTGCCAACTTCATGGTGTTCATTTTAACGGTAGGCTATTGATAATCACTACATAAACAGTAGAAAAACAGTTAATAAAGTACTGCCAACTTCATGGTGTTCATTTTAACGGTAGGCTATCGATAATCACTGTATAAACAGTAAAAAACAGTTAATAAAATACTGCCAACTTCATGGTGTTCATTTTAACGGTATCGATAATGAATATAAATCGAATAAGAAATCAATAAGGTTGGTTGATTACGAGGCTCGAGTTTCCGTAGTGTATTTTCTCTACCTATTTCATCGGGGCGCAACTATGCCATGACCTTTTCTCTACTTGAAGGAAACGGGGCGCAACAATGCCCTGCCCGAAAGAAACAAACCAAGTGTTTAGGGTTCAATTGAAGTGGTAGATACGAAATGCAGTGTGTATGTAGAAGTTTTTTTTTTAAATTTGAAATATTCATTAGAGGATGGTTCACAATTCGAACATTTATTATTATAAGGTAAGCCAATAAATTACTTACGTTCGTAATGCACTGTATTAAGTCGCGAGATTTTATTTTCGAAAAGTGATGTACTGAATCTTCACTAAATGGGCTCTTACTTAACAATACTATAGGTGGAATAAAAAAGAAACTAGGTAGAATGAAGATTGTAATATTAGAAATGGGAAAATCAGAATTATCTTCTAATGCAGATGAAGCACTCTATACTTATGGGGAATGAGAGTTTGATTTATAACGGGCTGCTACATACTTTCGTAAAACGCGGGCAAAAATAACATGACGATATATAGAAATATTGAACGTGCCATGATACAGGGTGATACAAGAGATTGCGCACAAATTTAAGGAGCTATATAGGCGTCGAAATAAAACATCTTTAGAATAGGAACTTATGGTGTAGGAAGTAATTCTGGGTCAATGCAAGCCTAGGAATGGCGGACAATCACACACTCAAGTTACTTTGAGAAATTCCCAATGTAAGAGCAATGATACGTATATTACTAGATGGCTGTTAGTGCTGCTTATGATTAGGTTTTCTCCAGAGCGGTTGTTTGCGCGCTTTCAATCGGAGACCTCCGGTTACCTCCGATTGATGCCGCGCAGGTTGTATACGTGCTGTGGCGCAGACATACACTTTCCGCTGAGCATTCCTTTAATAGGATCAGGTAGTGATTCGAGTCCGCTGACGTCCGCGTATCTTTTAAAATAAGTTCTAATTTGTTGTTGTTTAATCTCTCTTTTATGCTAATCTCTCTTTTTTCTTCGGCTCTTTTTTTTTTTTCATGTTTTGCTTGAAGTGCTACGTTAGCCGACATTTTTTTCTACTTTTAAAATTCATAGTATATGTGGAAAGCCGTATTAGTTTTATGTCATTGATCAAATTAATAACATTCAATCTAACTGCAAAACTAACGCAGAAGTAAAGCTTTTCAGTAGCTAATGTAAACATTTATACTGCAGTTCTCCTAGAAACTCTCGTTTAATCGCAAACAGTGTTTGTCAATTATTATTCTAATCGGTTTAGTTTAACGTAAAATATATTAAGGGAGTTTCAGAATGGAACAAAAGAAACGTGTGGTATCAATGGGTTAAAGTTTACTGTCCAAAATAATTTATTCAGATTCTTCACCGGACAGGATTGTGATTATTGTGTTAAAGAGTGTCAGTATTTCAACTGTCTCTTCTAAAACGCGCCACTCTTTCTCTGTAATAAAAATATAAGCGGATATCAACTTAAGAATAATTGTAATCATATCATTACCAAATGTTTCTTTAGCTTCATTCAGAAACTCAATATTTTAATCCAAACAGCAAAATATAACTCAAGTCGTCTTGTAAATATTTCATATGTTTTTATTGCCTCGAAAGTTACGTTTTAGAGGAATTTCAAGACTTTTTCCTATACTGTTGGCCTTTGAGAACAATAGCACTTAAACAATTTAAAAAGAAATCGTATCAAATGTTTTGCGTAATTGTTTTCATCAAGTTCGTGATTGTGCGATCGCTTCAAATGGTCTAACAAATTCGAAGTTCCACCACCCTTAGAGTAAATTCGCCCACAAAGTTTACAGCGTGCGACTTTATTATTACCTTCAATTAAATTAAAGAATTTCCATGCGACTGATATCCGATTTGGTGCCATTTTATTCCACTCACAACTACCGTCAGTCCGTATGCGCCGGTCGTCCTTGAGCTAACTGTCGCTTCGCTCCGAACCACCGCATCCCTCCGTATGTCTCCTGTTCCACCTACGGTAGTATCGGAGATCACCGGTGGAGAGTTTTATTCGTAATCTCACATTCCTTCGCGGTAGTAGTCACTCCGATGAGCAGCACTGATGGCTGTTCTTCTACGTGTGCAAGTACTTCCTCTCCCATAGCGAGTCCTACGTGGTCGACACACATGGTGCACTGGATATAAGGAACCTGTCTTCCCGAGTCGGTGGTGAACGTTTTGAAACGTTCGAGGGTGTGGTTGACATCTGTTCGGATATTGGACGCTGCAGCCATCTACCAGCACACGTACCAACCCTCATATCATGGGAATTTCTCAATGTAACTTAAGTGTGTGATTGTCCAACATTCCCAGGCTTGCACTCACCCAGGTTTACTTCCTAGACCATGTTGAGCTTCGTGTTATACCATCGGCTCTGCCATATATGAGATGCATGTCTCGGAGTTCTGACAACGCGTACAGGTGTTGTTCCATTTCACGAATACAATATGACAAACTACAGTTACCATAATGCCGTAGTGTATACTACCGATATATTACTGCTATGCAAATAGTCCATTTGTTGCAGAGTGCATGAATGACTAGCAGAGGTAAACAGAAAATGATACACAAGTATTACTGGACCGAGGCGAGTGGAGTCGCAGGCATAATGTGAGCTATCGCGATGACGCTACACCAGCCGTGGCGAAAATGTGACTCACGAGAACATTGTGGCTCGCAATGATATCTGTGCATTTCCCTTGCTTCTACCTTCCACAACCCCCACCCTCTCACTCACTGGAGTCAAACTGCGTTCCATTTGTATTTGTCTCTGACCTGCGAGTGGCGTATCGTCGCAATGTCTCTCTCAAAAAACAATGTAGCTGTACAAAAACGAAAGTTTCAAATAGGATGGGAGGACGCATTTTTTTGCTGACAATATGATGATAATATTAAATGTATGATTTCTTCAAAAGTATTACGAGGAAAACGGTTATATAACATAAAACGGCATTATAAGTTACCACATGTTACTGATGAAACATTAAAAGGTTAAGTGTTGTTATTATTATCATTATCATTATTATTATTATTATTATTATTATTATTATTATTATTATTATCTCTGTACGTCGATCCTTTTTCAGCAGATGTACGAATAATGCGGTTAGATCTTCAATTTAAACTCACAGATTTATAATGTGATGTTAAATGAAAGCTAGATCTAAGGACTTAACAAATGTTCAACCTTTCAAATCTTCGCTAAAAAAATAAATATCCGAAGCTTCGTTCTTTCGCTTGCTCTGTTGAAGCCATGTTCGCTACAACTTACGTTTGTGAAAAATTATTTTCAACAATGAAAATAGTAGAAACCAAATTTAGATCACGAAGTCGTGATCAACTACGACTGGCAATAAGTGACATAATTCCTGATTTTGAAACTCTGTCGCAGAGACATGCTGAAGACAATTTTAGGTTGTGATAATGTGTCCTATGTTTTCTTGTTCATTCCTTTCTTCGTTGCACGTATTAAACATTAGTTTGTAGCCTTGTACTGTATAAAATTATATTTAAGTGCTTGACGTAAGGAAAATGAAATACGTTAATAAGTCAGACAGTTGCTTCACTTCCCCTTCGGGTGTCCGCCTCCCTCCATAGGTGCTATGCACGTTGCAGGTTACACAGTGGCTCGGCGCACGATCGCATTTTCGCCACGGCTGCGCTATACGAACGCAGGAGCAGTACAAGTGGCGCTCCTTGCTGCAGGACTCCACTGGCCTCGGTCGAGTAATACTGTACTGTACCTTAACGGTATTATATCAGAGTGAACGTCTTCATTATTTTATAGTTTATCGAACCCAGTGTCTCATTGCAAAGTAAGCTTACATCTGTAATGTCGTTCCTAACATTCCCATGCGTGCCTTGACTCAGAATTACTTCCTAGACCAGTGGTCGTCAGCAGTCGCTGAAATGGGTAGAGTGCAAGGAGGGTAAAGAAATATGCATCGTCGTGTACAAGGGATAGGGAGACAGCATACCCGCCAGCAGCCACGAATGCACGCTAGGGCTGTGTCTTGTCCGCGGGTAAGAGACGCTAGCCCGAGAGTGCAGTGTTCTGATGACCGCTGTCCTAGACCATAAGTTCCTATTCGAAAGTTGTTATATTTCGAACCCTCTATAAGCTCCTTAAGTTTGTGCGCAACCTTTCGAATCGCCCTGTATAATAACTTTTCAGCTACAAGTATCTCGGAATTAATATTACAGGCCAACGTCTTACCAAAGAAGAAGTTTTCAACCAGGCTATGAAAACAACCAAAAATCAGAATACATAAACGACGTTATTTGTATGTACGTATTTATTAACATTACAATTGGGTATACACCCGGTGGCAGTGATATATAATATGCAATAATTACAATTACATGAAATAAAATAAAATAAACGTAAATAAAATAAACGTAAATCTATAAATAGTAGATGCAATAAACCTAGGACTATAAATAAAAACTATTTTATAATAATGACGATAAGCAAAAGTAAATCTAACTTATAAGTAGTTCTATTTCACCCAAATATTACCAATTTAGATAATTACATATCACCTTAATTAATTACATACCAACTTAATTGCACATCATATTAATTAATTACATATCACCTTAATTTATTTACATATCAACTAAATTACATATCATCTTAATTAATTACATATCAACTTAATTAATTATATATCAACTCAATTAGTTACATGACACAACTTAAATAATTACATTGCACCTCCAATTACATTTTCAGTCTAATCTTCTCAACCTTTCCTTAAATGTATTGATTTTAAGAGGACCACCCGAAAGATTGCCGCAGGTAAGCTGCTCCAGTCTACTATTGTGCAGTTAACAAAGGAAAATTTTGCCACGTCCGTTCTTTGTTTTCTACATTTAAACTTCATAATATGATCAGCCCTTCCTAAGTATGATGGTGTTGCTAATCTAGCGTCGATATCGGTCCATGATTTGTGTCCCATTTGTGCCTTAAACAATGCGGTGAGTCTGGTTTTTCGTCGCCTTGATTTGAGAAGTCCCCACCCTAAATCTTTTACTATCTCGTCACCATGTCCCTTCCTCATTTTTTGACATATCACAATAAATATCTAAATTATTCAACTAAAGTCCGCATCTACAAAAGTGCTGTGTGAACATTATGAACTTAATTAAATACTTAGAAGGCCGAAATACAACAGTGTTCATAAGTTAAGATTTAAAATAATGAAGATAATTATTACAGTTGTCTGAACACTATTTATTGATAAAATAATAAAATAAATAAAATTGGTTAGAAACCATACATGTTACGACACACGGTAGAACATCTAGTAGGTAAGTTCAACATCTAAATTGTAGTAATGTCCATTCTTCTAATGTATTTCTTATTGTACTTATAGTATAAGAACATATGTTCTATTTTCGAAACTTCTTTTTAAAAATTTTTTTAACATCATTTTTAACTTCATTGATGTTAATTTTTAATTTCAAATATTTTAGAATGAATAACATTCACATCTTGTCATTCATATTCTATAATATTTTGATATTTTAACATTATTCTTGGGTCACCATCAGTATTACTTAAGATTTATACATTATATTATCAGAATTATATTATATATATTTCTTCTGTAAGATATCATTTAAAAATATTTAATAACTATTCTTCAAATTCATTCTTAATTAAGTTTATAATGAAATTTCATTTCAATACATTGGATCATTTTACTTTTTAACGATTTTATTTTAGACTTTGTATTTTATAAATTTTATAATTTTGTAGTATATTCAAGATCTTTATACATTCCATTCTCTTGTTGCAGTCGTGGTACAACCACTGATGGTGGGGGAGAACAGCCCCCGAAACATGTATGGTTTCGAAGCAATTTTATTTATTTTATTATTTTATCAATAAATAGTGTTCAGACAACTGTAATAATTATCTTCATTATTTTAAATTTTAAATTATGAACTTAAGTTCTGAAACCCGAAGCGACACAACAAGAACTAAACAAATACAGTAAAACCTTAGATTACAGTAACTTGGTTTGCGGTGTTTTGCAAAACAAGGGAACAATGAGGAAGTATTTTTGTTTGATACACGAGCGATGTCTTGCAATACGAGCAGCACGATTTGTAGGTAACTTGCTTCGCTTGTGAGCAACAGCAAGAGGCAATGGAGGGGACCTCGTCTGAGGAGGAAGAGGAGAAAAGAGCGGACGAATTACGCGCTTCAAATGAGATTAAAGAGATGTGTAAAAAGTAGAAAACGGTACAAAATTTTGCAAATCAAGCTTTTACGTATAACTCCCTGTAAATTTAATTTGAATAATTTCGAGAGAAAAATTGTTCCGGGGCCGGGTATCGAACCCGGGACCTTTGGTTAAACGTACCAACGCTCTCCCAACTGAGCTACCCGGGAACTCTACCCGACACCGATCCAATTTTTCCTTCTATACCCACAGACCTCAAAGTGGGCTGACAACCGTCAAGCAACCAACATTGAGTGCACACTAACTCTGTGTGACTTAAATTGTGGTTTTCTGTTACGTACAGTGACGTGTATTATGCAAATAAAGCTTTCAGGTATAAGTCCCTGTAAAGTTAATTTGAATAATTTCAAGGGAAAAATTGTTACACAGAGTTAGTGTGCACTCAGTGTTGGTTGCTTGAAGGTTGTCAGCCCACTTTGAGGTATGTGGATATAGAAGGAAAAATTGGATCGGTGTTGGGTAGAGTTCCCGGGTAGCTCAGTCGGGAGAGCTTTGGTACGTTTAACCAAAGGTCCCGGGTTCGATACCTAATTCAGAACAATTTTTCCTCGAAATTATTCGGTACAAAATATTGTTCAAATTCACCACCCTGATAAGGTTGTAGCAGTGAGTGGGATAAATCTGCCTAACGATACGTAATGTCACATTTCCGCAAAATCCTCAAAACGAGGCAAAAGCAGGTGTCATCGGATAGGTTCTTAGTCAAAGCAAAAGATTCCAGTCAGTCAACCAGTTAGAAGTGATTATGTTAATGATAGTGAAAATATTTTCTTTAAATGTTCAAGAAGTTTACTAAGCAGTAAAACAGGTGAAAGACACTCGAAAACAAAATACAATAAAGTAATTTGTGTTGCACTATTGTTTGAATTTTACCTAAATATTGTGTTTTATATGAATAAAAGGCTGTGAAACGAATTAATTTGAGATTGCATTATTTTTTATGGAGAAAGTCGCTTTGATATGCGAATGTTTTGGATTAAGAGCACTTTTCCGAAACGAATTATGCTCATAATCCAAGGTTTTACTGTACAGGAAACTTCCGAAATGAATAAAAGATTGTAGAGAAAGCCAAATTACATCGGAGTGTAGTCTAGACTTGAGAAGAACTTGTAAAAGGAAAGCAATCTATACTAATAATAAATCTGTAGCCGAAATTTTTCTGGTAATTTTCGATTTTCCAAAAATAATTGGTCCTAACATATATAATTAACGACCCTGAAACCGAAAATCGCTTTTTTGATACTTTTGTTTGTATGTCTGTCTGCCTGGATGTTTGTTACCTTTTCACGCGATAATGGCTGATCCAATTTATATGAAAATTGGAATATAACTTAAATTAAGTTCGTTGTAACTTACAATTTAGGCTATATGGCATTCAAAATATTTTATTTAAAAGGGGGTTATAAGGGGCCTGAATTAAATAAATCTAAATATCTCGCTTATTATTAATTTTCGTGAAAAATATTACATAACAAAAGTTTCTTTAAAACTAATTTCCGATAAGTTTTATTCTATGTAAAATGTTGATAGGACTGATATTTAATGAGATAGGCCTAAATGAGTTTCAAAATTACAATGACACCGTCTAAGGCGGTGTAATGAAATGAAAAACAAATGACTTCATCTATAAGGAGTCTTGGACAACAACAATCGAAAGCTATGAAACATAGTCTACAGAGAATGTTTCTGTGTTTGTATGAAGTAATATCGGAAGCTAAATTAACCAATTTGTATAATTAATTATTATTTCACCATTGGAAAGTGTAGTTTCTCTAGATGAACATAATGCTATAATGTTATTACCAGGGAAAGGGATTTGGAGTATTATAAAGAATGGTGAAACGTAGTATAGATATTCGTAGCTCAGTGACTGTCAAGCGAGCTGCGTCACAGAGCGTGGACGAGTACAGTCCACTTCATACAAACTTACACGCAATGTTCTGTAAACGTATTTCAGAATAAACAAATGTTATAGTTTAATGACATATAGTGGCCTACATACATCAACTGCATTTCACTTTGAACTACATGTGTTTTTCTTGGCAACGCACAAGACACCAATAAACAACATTACAAATATACATAATTAAATATCAACCTCTGCATCCTCGAGTAGAAATATTGGTGGCTAATAGACAATTGTCTTCTGTATGGAACTCGCCTCTGAATATTTAGAGCCAAACGAAATGGCATTTTGTTGATGAAACAATAAAATTATTCCTGCTGTGCACTGTTATAATAAACTGGAAATATTTTCAAATTTTCTGTTGCAAGGAAGGAAATTTTTTTCAATGTGGAAAAACTCCGCTCTACATCTGCAGAGACAATAGGAAAGTAAGTACTTGAAACAAGATACGTCAATTAAATTCACATGTTGAATGACGTCATTGGGACACGTATTTGTAGTAAATCTGAAATCCGACTAAGAATACTTTACCCATCATTTTTAATCAAAACTCTGTTCATTTTTTCATCAACACATTTTCCTGCTTCACCTTCTACTGCACATAGTTTATTTACAATAGTCCTCATAATATTTATTTGCTCATCTAGTTCTACTCCTGACTTTCCTAATCGAATAATGTCATCCGGTAAATATAAAAAAATATACTTAATATCCATGACTTCATTCTCGATTGTTCTATTATTTAGCAGTTCCTGACTTATTTGAATCGCAGCCGCGTCATCGGGATCGAAAGACTGGACCACTTTCTTCACAGATTGGAGATGATGTGCGTAATAATTGCAAGCTTTTAACCTTGACCCCCAGTTCTTAAGGACATGGGGGAAGCGACAACTTAGGACATTGTTTCCTGAATTTTGATACTCGATCTGGAGCTTTTACAAATAGCCTATAGTCTTTAAATTTTGTATTGTTAGTTGGTTTCACTTTCGGCATTGTACCTGCACTTCACTACTCTGAACTGCAAACCTGCATGTTGAAGTTCTTATGCGACAACTGTCCCGTTCACCTGTTGTTGACGTGCAGAGATCTGCGAGTATGTCCTGGAGGGAGGACTTGGTATAAAGGATTGTAAACAAATGACTGTGTAGATGCCAATACTAGCTTTTAATGTTCCAAATTCCGTTCCCTAGTTATGACAGTAACTTCTGAGTGAATCGAGGACAGATAAGATTAAAATAGCTTCTTATGCACAGAAAACTTGATAGGCTATTCTGTACATTCGTTTCCTGTATTTCCTAAAATAATTTTTATGGCCAAATGAGTGGTCTCTGGATCAAAATGATCGCATTTTAATTTGTTTAAATACAATTTAAATTATGTAACATAATAAATTATTTATCTTCTATCAAACACGAATGTTCCCGGGATCAAATGTCCTATTTTAATTATGTAATTACTTTATATTTATTTCTAACGGGTGCAGCGGAGCGCACGGGTACGGCTAGTATACAATATGGGTAAGAACGAAGACAAAAATGGGAACGAACATGTGAGTCAAATGGATTACAGTAGAGTCGTACAAACACCATGTAACAAATCTTCAATTGGTACAAGAGATGTGGATCGACCAAAGAAGAGATGGAGAGACTTCCTTTAGTTGGAAAACGTAAGCTTATAGGTAATTAAAAGAAGAGGACATTATTAGCGTATGAATATAGGCCTAACGCATTAATTTAAATCAATAATACTCATAACAACATGTACTCTATACACCAGCCTTCATTATGTTTCTGCAGGTATTGATATCCAGAACGATCGATAAACTCTCTGGCGAAGTTTCTTATAGCACTGTGCATTATCCGCTTCATAACGTTTTAATTTTAGCTGTAAATGTCACCCGCTTTCACTAGCTTGTACTCATATTGCATGTCAAGTGACAAACTTGGAATCTTACCAGAAACTTGCTCAGAAGAGCGAGTTATAGCCACGATTCGAAGGTGTCTAGGTTTACAACATCCATTTCGTGGGTTGTAAGTCATCGTTAACCTGAATTGATGAGTGGATTGTGAAAAGTGGGTGATGAGGCAGAAAACGAAACTCGTCCAGAATCAAGTGAAATTTTTAAAGCACGGTAGTAAACAAAAGAATATACACAAAACCAAGTAATAAAAAATTAAGAATATTTAACATGGATAAATATATTGCAACACATAAATATGTGGATTCGGCATCTAAGTAGAACAGATGTAGATTGTAGAGCTTAAAATGTATTGTATTTGTGATACGATGACATTTATTTGGTATTCAAATACCACCACTTACTTACTTACTTACTTATTTACTGCCTTTTAAGGAACCTGGAGGTTCATTGCCCCCTCACGTAAGCCCGCCATTGGCCCCTATCCTGAGCAAGGTTAATCCAGTCCCTACCATCATATCCCACCTCCCTCAAATCCATTTTAATATTATCTTCCCATCTACGTCTCGGCCTCCCCAAAAGTCTTCTTCCCTCCTGCCTTCTAACTAACACTCTATATGCATTTCTGGATTCGCCCATACGTACTATATCCCTGCCCATCTCAAACGTCTGGATTTAATGTTCCTAATTATGTCAGGTGAAGAATACAATGCGTGCAGCTCTGCGTTGTGTAACTTTCTCCATTCTCCTTTAACTTCATCCCTCTTAGCCCCAAATATTTTCCTAAGAATATTATTCTCAAACACCCTTAATCTCTGTTCCTCTCTCAAAGTGAGAGTCCAAGTTTCACAACAATACAGAACAACCGGTAATATAACTGTTTTATAAATTCTAACTTACAGATTTTTTGACAGAGGACTAGATGACAAAAGCTTCTCAACCGAATAATAACACGCATTTCCCATATTTATTCTGCGTTTAATTTCCTCCCGAGTGTCATTTATATTTGTTACTGTTGCTCCAAGATATTTGAATTTTTCCACCTCTTCGAAAGATAAATCTCCAATTTTTATAGTTCCATTTCGTACAATATTCTGGTCACGAGACATAATCATATACTTTGTCTTTTCGGGATTTACTTCCAAACCTATTTCGTTACTTCCTTCAAGTACAATTTCCGTATTTTCCCTAATCGTTTGTGGATTTTCTCCTAACATATTCACGTCATCCGCATAGACAAGAAGCTGATGTAACCCGTTCAATTCCAAACCCTCTCTGTTATCCTGGACTTTCCTAATGGTATATTCTAGAGCGAAGTTAATAAGTAAAGGTGATAGTGCATCTCCCCGCTTTAGCCCACGGTTATGGTAGTACCAGCATTATAAAATAAAAAAATAATCTTCCACACATTTTGCACATTCAGTGCGTGAGATCCATAGTATGGAGTCCTGTCTACTGAAGAATGCTGGGCTTGCCTTTTCATTTTCCTATCTATTTCAGTCAGTGATTTTCATAATTGCCTAAACATTACGTATCAGAAATAAGATATTAATTATTATGATCATGTACGGGAAACAGTCTCTCTCAGAGAGCTTAGCCTCTCCCCTTAGTGTTATGCAGACTGCTCTATTTACAATACGAGTTTCTCGCCCCTGATTATAATAATTGGCCAATCATGTAACCCCATTTTGAATAATCATGATTAATGTGTAACAGATCATTACAACTGAGTCCAGTCCATGACGAAGAATACGAAACCAAGATACCTTCTTCATTTCAATGTAAATTGTCTTCGTAACTTTTTACATAATTATGAGTCGAAATGATTCAACTTGAAATCCTTATTCGTATAATCCAATAATGAATGATCATGAAAGGAATTAACTTGAATAATTTTCTATGAATGACAATCAATAAAACTGCCAATTGACTATTCATAAATTTGGTCTTCATAATCATTATCAGCCAAACATATGTTAAGCCCAATAGACTTGTTTTGTTCAATTCAACGTTTTCTAGGCCAATTAATAGCCCCCCTTTCTTTTGGATTATCCATTCTCATGAAGGATTAAACTTTTCAACCCATTGTTGTCTAAACCTATCAATAGCCCTTCTTCTTCTTCTTCTTCTTCTTCTTCTTCTTCTTCTTCTTGGGTTATCCGTTCTCATGAAGGATTAAATTGTTCAATCCAACGTTTTTTAGGCCTATCAATAGCCCTTCTTCTTCTTGGGTTATCCGTTCTCATGAAGAATTAAACTGTTCAATGCAACGTTTTTTAGGCCTATCAATAGCCTTCTTCTTGGGTTATCCGTTCTCATGAAGGATTAAACTGTTCAGTCCAACGTTTTCTAGGCCTATCAATAGCCTTCTTCTTGGGTTATCCGTTCTCATGAAGGATTAAACTGTTCAGTCCAACGTTTTCTAGGCCTATCAATAGCCTTCTTCTTGGGTTATCCGTTCTCATGAAGGATTAAACTGTTCAATCCAATGTTTTCTAGGCCTATCAATAGCCCTTCTTCTTCTTTGGTTATCCGTTCTCATGAAGGATTAAACTGTTTTCTAGGCCTATCAATAGCCCTTCTTCTTCTTTGGTTATCCGTTCTCATGAAGGATTAAACTGTTCAGTCCAACGTTTTCTAGGCCTATCAATAGCCCTTCTTCCTCTTGGGTTATCCGTTATCATGAAGGATTAAACTGTTCAATCCAACGTTTTCTAGGCCTATCAATAGCCCTACTTCTTCTTGGGTGGATAACCCAACATTGGATTGAACAGTTTAATCCTTCATGAGAACGGATAGTTCTCATGAAGGATTAAACTGTTCAATCCAATGTTTTCTAGGCCTATCAATAACCCTTCTTCCTCTTTGACTATAAGATAGGATTTTTGTGGAAGAAGGAGTCGTGCATTCTATTAATATGTTTCAGCCAATTGGTTGTGTGTTGAGCTATTTCGTCGTGTAAATTTAATATTTTAAGTTCCTGTCTAATGTCTTCGTTTCTCTTTTTGTGCAATTTTGTGAAGCCCGCTATGCGTCTCAGGAATTTCATGTTCGCAACTTCAATTCTTGATTCTTGTTTTCTTGTTTATGTCCAAAATTCAGAACCATATATAATTTGGTCTTGTCTTCTAAAATCTAACTGTTCTTTCCCATAATATCATTCTCGGAATTTAGTTTTCTTTCTTTAGTTATTCAGATCCAATATCTAAACTATGTCTAACCTAATTCGATTTTTTTTTGTAATTTTTCACCTGTTAGAGTCAAACTCGAACATTACATTCAAGGTGTGGTTAAAATAATATTCCCTTTTAGTCACCATTCCTAATAAATTAATTGCACTGCCATTGGCGATTATTACTAGGTCTGAATAAAGTGAATGTAACAGAATGTGATCTTATATTTCACAGAGATTACAGCGAGACTTATGTGAGCGTTTATCTAAAGCAAGTAATTTTATTATGACTTGTATTACTAGGGATAACGAATTTTCTATGGAGTGTTATTAAGTAATCAGTGTGAAATGCTCGGATTTACGAACACGAATTCTTCTTGCGTCAAATGAATTAGTTTCGGTTTTGTATTTACGTAACTACACACAGAGAAAGAGAGAGTGAGTGAATATTTCTGAACAGAAACGTATCTTTAATCACTTACAATGTATTGATGCATAATTGTTAAATTTTAGTGTAAACGTTCTTGAGCATTGATTGATTGGTTGTTAGTATTTGGTTATCTGAAGCTTGTCCCTTTGTCATGTTTAACCACAGTCCTGGTACTGATACAGATATGTGACTCAACAGTGCGACCTTGTAAATATTTTACTAACTCCCAGCGAGACGCATTCCAATTCACACCAGCACACTGCGCTAAGGTTCGCCGTGTGTCTATGTTTTGAGCAGGCAGCTCGTCTTCTCTCTAGACCAGACTTCTCTGCTCTTCGATAGGGAAATAGTACAGTTGGAGCTCGAGATGTATATAGAAGCGACATTACAGGGCATTACGCTGAATACACAGGCCTAACAAGTATTATTATTATTATTATTATTATTATTATTATTATTATTATTATTATTATTATTAATATTATTATTATTATTATTATTATTATGGTAACAAGTGTTACCATAATTCCTATATACGTGCCTAAATATATAGGCCTACATCTTCCCATGAATGCTAAAATAATTACTACGCTATATCTCCATTTTAATTTCTTTTTTAATCTTTTGATGACTATTATAAGTTATTTACTAGTTATTGATTTAATAATAATAATAATAATAATAATAATGATAATGATAATAATAATAATAATAATACTTACTACTTACTTACTGGCTTTTAAGGAACCCGGAGGTTCATTGCCGCCCTCACATAAGCCCGCCATTGGTCCCTATCATGAGCAAAATTAATCCATTCTCTATCATCATATCCCACCTCCCTCAAATCCATTTTAATATTATCTTCCCATCTACGTCTCGGCCTCCCTAAAGGTCTTTTTCCCTCCGGCCTTCTAACTAACACTCTATATGCATTTCTGGATTCGCCCATACGTGCTACATGCCCTGCCCATCTCAAACGTCTGGATTTAATGTTCCTAATTATGCCAGGTGAAGACTACAATGCGTGCAGTTCTGCGTTGTGTAACTTTCTCCATTCTGCTGTAACTCCATCCCTCTTAGCCCCAAATATTTTCGTAAGAATCTTATTCTCAAACACCCGTAGTCTTTGTTCCTCTCTCAAAGTGAGAGTCCAAGTTTCACAACCATACAGAACAACCGGTAATATAACTGTTTTATAAATTCTAACTTTCAGCTTTTTGGACAGCAGACTGGATGATAAGAGCTTCTCAAAAGAATAATAACAGGCATTTCCCATATTTATTCTGCGTTTAATTTTCTCCCGAGTATCATTTATATTTGTTACTGTTGCTCCAAGATATTTGAATTTTTCCACCTCTTCAAAAGATAAATTTCCAATTTTTATATTTCCATTTAATAATAATAATAATAATAATAATAATAATAATAATAATAATAATAACAACAATAACAACAATAACAATAACAATAACAATAACAATAACAACAACAACAACAATAATAATAATAATAATAATAATAATAATAATAATAATAATAATAATAATAATAATAATAATAATAATAGAGAAACTGATTGAGTATTACGTGCTAGTGTAGTAATGAAACGAGCTATTAAACTCCAAGAACTGAAATCAGCCTTCAATCATCGTCATGAAGAGAAAGATGACATAAATAAATGTAAGCAAGCGAGCTATCTAGTGGCGAACGAAATAGTTCGTTCTCTTTAGCCTTCCAACGAAGGGGAGTTTTATAAAAGCGTAATGATCAAGGTGGCTGAAATAGTTTGTCCAATGAAAGTTGTTAATTAATGTTGAAAAACTGCTCATTTCTCGACTAAATATCCAGAAGAGAATTCAGTAAATTTCTGATTGTATTCATGAGTAATATTTAGAAAAGCAAGAACATTTATATATATTGATGACAGTACATTACTGATACAGCAAAGCTTGCGATTTTTATTCGCGGGGTTGATGAAGAAATCAATGTTAGTGCACGAACTACCACTGTTTGTAGTTTTCATGCCATGTACCTCTCCCCCATCTCCTTACTTCTTAGACTGTCTCTCGCATGTAATCAATCACTGCCGTTTGAATTTTGGTCACCGCTGGTCTAGACCAGTGAATCTCAATGGCAATAAGAACAATAATAGTAACAATAATGATTTCTAAAAAAAACTGTTCAATGAAAATTCAAACATACGACTATCTTGTATTAAGTAAAGACATAATTTGTTTCCTTTTTTAATTGATACAAAATTTCATATTACTCTGTTCTACGCGTACACTCTACTCCAATGTTTCTCATCTTTTTAGATGAGGCTCTCTTTTTTTCCTCTCATTTTAATACGGCCTCTTGGTCTTAGGTGTACAATACAGAGTGTTCCATTTATTTTGTGCACCTATTATAACCTTTTTGTTTGGATAGGTATTGGAATTTTTGTTTTTGAGCGTTATGTTAGAACGAGGGGCTAACATGAGTGTGGAGATTTGGTGCATTTAATTACATTATGGTACAAGATACACGTGACGTCATCAATTTTTCAAATAGCACTACATACTTTAATCATGTTACATTGATTACACACATTAAGACGAGTTCAAAAATGTATCACAATGTCACCTTCCTAATCAATAACAACAAAACGAAACAAAAACGTAATTCCAATGTGATAATGTTATGCTTTGAGAGTCGCAGAAGATGTTCCAAATGGTGACCATTCACATTAATCCACATTCGAAGGCGTTCCCCGAAAGACCGTATGACTGCCCGGCATGTTGTGGCTGAATGGACACACAAGCCTGTCGAATGCGTTGCTGCATGTCGTCTGGTGTTGTCATAATGTTCTGGCACACACTGTCCTTTACAGTTCCTCACAGGAAGAAGTCGAGTGACAACACGTCCGGAGAACGTGCAGGCCATTGTACGTGAATTGTGGCGTTGACAGTTGTTGTGGTTTGTTTACATGTTAAGTCAGCAAACACACAACATATGACGTGTACGGACGTCAGTCGTCTTTCTTTTTGTGTAAGTTAATGCACAAGATGAATAGGTTAACACAACAAATGGCACATTCTGATGGCATTTATTTTGCATTTTGTTGTTGTTATGGATTGGGAAGGTGACATGGTGATACATTTTTGAAATCGTCTTAATGTGTGTAATCAATGTAACATGATTAAAGTATGTACTCCTATTTGAAAAATTGATGACGTTACGTGTATCTTGTACCATAATATAGTTACATCCACCAAATCTCTACACTCATGTTAGCCCCTCGTTCGAACGTAACTCTCAAAAACAAAAATTTCAATAGCTATCCAAACAAAAAAAATTATAATAGGTGCACAAGATAAATGGGACACCCTGTGTAGAACATGGTGGCATATGAGTGTGAAATTCGGTTTATTTTAAAAATATTGCAAGGTCTAGATGTATTAGGATTTGGTCGTTAGGATATTATTAATGGGGTAACTTGTATTTTAAGTAGTGTATGTAAGTATCCAAAGAATTAAACAATACCGGTATTAAATTAAATTTAAAACTTACAGTAATTATCATTTCGTTCGCGGCCCCCCATTATGGAGGAGATGGATGAAACTTTGCTCATTTTTAGATTTTTGAATAATCATTGACATTTCATTTATATGTTTGGTATTTTCTCAACATAATTGCTCTCAAAATTGAAATTAATGCTTTAGTTATATTTTACAATCCCTACAGGTTCTCGTGTTGGAAAATCGATATTTTAAGCTCATTTTTCCATACTTTTATTTTTGCTGATTTACTCATCAAACACAAGGGGTCGATTTCTAAAACACGGACGAAATCGTGGTTCCAAACCTCGGCTTTTAAACCCCGATCGAGGTCTGAATCCTTATGTAATTTCTAAAACGAAGTCGAGACGCGGCTTGTGAAGAAACCGAGGTTCGTGGGTTTTATGTATGGTAACGCAGCTAAGAATCGATTTTTAGTCGATATTAGAAAGGAATGAAAATCGGGATTAATATTTTTATTGAATTGCAATAAGTCACGTTCTTTTGTTCTCAGTTAAGGTATTGTTATATTTAGGGAATATATTATGTGCATTTAAAATACCGGTACTAGCATTACTTAGTATTTAATAGCGAACGAATTTTTAGGTACCAGAATTATATTACCCAAATAATTAGCGCAAGTCAAGCGTTTATGTTGAAGTTTACCGTTTGTTCATAACTACTACCAACATTAACAACCTGAAATCCCGGCTCTAAGGAATTCACCTAAATACTAACTGGATTAAAATTTCAATTGAAACTAAAATGTAATATGGTTCTGTTTTCACATATAACAGGCAGTGCTACGTGGAAAGCCACAGTAGCATAAAAGTTAAATTAAGAAGATAAAATCATGTTTGCTTCATTTCCTTGTAGGTCCATATCATTTTCCAGTATTAAATGAAATTGCCAAAACTACTGTAAAGACTAAGAATTAAGATATATCGTCCTATAGGCATAAAGGTATAATTATAAAAATATTATATCTCACTTCCCTGAAAGCAACAAGAAGGTGTATAAAAATTGTCAATCCGCCGCCTCTTGCATTTCGTTGCAGATTATTATTTGGCATTCTTGCTCAATTTTACGTTGATTTCTTCGAAAATAGAAATATTCGGCTGAAATTATCGCCGTTATATAGTTACAAAGGATTATTGCTGTCTCTGATCACTCTAATCCGGAGATTTAATACTCGTAGACACAAATTTTCCTTTGATAATTATCCAGCTGATCTACTACCTCCATCTTCTATTCTTAAACCTACCCCAGCCGTGGTCTCTGCTTCAGACCATGGTTTCGAGCCATGGCTCAGGAAAATGAAAAAGACCTCGTTTTAGAAATCGACCCAAGGTGTCTCAAATAAACGGGTCTCTTAATTTGCTGAAAAAATGTTTCTTTTTGATGTTGCCAACAATTATTTTTGACCGTCATTTGTTTAACAATACTGCGCCATTTGCAGAAACATTGTTTGACCGCCATCTGTTTAACAATAGGCTACTACGACAGAAACCTGGTTCGATGGAATGGAACTCGAGCAATAGCTGTTAAAGCTTTCTATAAAAGTAGTGCTGCAGCTGCTCGAAGAGAATATCAGCGTTATTTTAATCAGAAGACATGGTCCTGTCCCACGGTAACATCTGTCAGGTATGCCAACATGGTAAACACATTCTTCGTGCGGGAACTTCTTAGATTCCCTACACAGAGATCATAATGATTCCAGCAAGACGGAACAACATCACATTCAGAGAGAATTTCTGTGCAAGCAGTGCGCCAAATTTTCCACAACCGCGTCATCTCCAGGAATGGTGACATTGATTGGCCCCCAAGGTCCCCTGACTTAAAATCAGACAGCCTGCGATGAAGATCAATCATGACACGTTCCAACATCGCAATAGGATTGAATTCAATTTCAACACGGTTGTTATTCTTGAGCTCTTCAATACAATTTTTTTTTCAGGTGCCCCCAAGGGAAATAATCAGATGCAGTCAAGGTCGTCTCCTGCCGGACATCATTTTCAAAACCTGAATGTGGCTGATATTGTTACATAAATGGGAATATATAATGTTACAATTCTTGTATTTTTATTTCGTCTCATTACGCAACCTATTTATTTGAGACACCTTGTACCAGCTAGCTATCACTAATTTGACCGACGCTAAATAACCTAGTAGTTGATACAGCATAGTTAAATAATCAATGGAAGAAAAATAGTAAAAAAATAAATTGCAAACCACTTAATGAACTGCAGTCAAATTCATTTTCTTTGTAACAAGAAAAATAATGGATATACTTTTCTAAGCTATATACATGTCGACTTTCACTTTCTGGAAAGGCAAGAAAATGAGAATAGCTAACGACAAGGATCAAACCGCAGATATTTTTCCACTTTTTCTTGAAAGAGCCAACACGTAGGCTACCATAAAAAATTCTATGTTTTCAAATCTATGACACGGTAAAAAAAAATCTCGCATAACTTTGAACACCATGAAATTTTGAAACCATATCATATCGTTGCTGGTCTTTCCATTGTTAATTTAAAGGAAAGACAAAAATTTAATTTCCTTATTACTATAATCAAGTACTTATAATTAAATTTAGTTTATGTAAATCCCGCCAATTTAAAGAGCAAAATAGGACAAATAAATCTTATATTGTTATTATTATTATTATTATTATTATTATTATTATTATTATTATTATTATTATTATTATCTAGTCAACTGTCCGAAGACAGGTCTGAACCACACAAGTGATACCCTAGATCATATACGTAACAGATAACTCCTCGCTACGTTAATATCGGCAGCACTTTGAAGAGAACAACCGCCAGGTTCGCCACCCGTCCACCGTAAACGAACACGAGATGGCAGCACAGTCGCTAATGCAATTCAAATGGGTATTATGACGTGACTCCTTAGGTAACAACTAGATGGCAGCGTAGTAAACCTGACAAAAGTTGTTAACCTCAAAGCCTATAACCCCGACATATCTGTTACATATATGATCTAGGGTGATACCAAAAAGGAACATATTATGAGGCAACTAGGCCAGGAGATAATGGGGTAGGGTGGCCAGTTCCTTTTCTCATTTATTATTATTATTATTATTATTATTATTATTATTATTATTATTATTATTATTATACCCCATACACTATGAATAATAGAAATAAGTACCTAGTACAAATACTAAGACAGTTGAGGTGTGTAGTTGCAAAATTAGATACATCACTTAGATACATCTTCGAAAATCAGTTAATGCTGTATTTCATATCTTCATATGATTCTACAACTGCTATTACGCCCCAAAGCAAGGTACATCACATGGATTTGTATGATGAAAGAATAGTATTGCTTGCAAATCTTTGGTTCCTTGCAAACGTTTCTCCTTCATACTGAGAAATTATGTTTTAGTGATGTATCTGATTTTGCAACTAAACGCCTCAATTAATGTATGACATTTCTCTGGACTGCAAAAGATAGTTTCAAGAATCGTAAACATATGAGGATAATATGTGAATAAAATAAAAAAAAACAGAAAGTAAAGTTGAAAGGAATGGTTGCAACTGGATTAGCCTACAACAGAAAGAGCTTGCGCGAACGAAGAAATTACAGTGAATTTTCATAGAAATTGAATTGTTTCCAGATTGTAAGACAAGAAATTCATTTCACTCCCGTCTCACATACTTGCATAATAATACACAGCTCTTTTTTAGTCACGATTTACTTTACTGTTTACAACTGTTTCGATGTGACGAATTTACGGTTTGGCAGCTTATGTCTACGAAGCCTTAACATTCGTGTCACGCTTTGCGTGGAATTTGGATGCCGCAAATTCAAGGTGATGGATGTGAAGAAAGAAAGTGTCCAGCGACCACTTTCCTCTATCTGACTGGTTTCCAGGGAAATATGACTCTTAGAAATGACAGTTCCTGTGTGTGTATTGTGAAATGATCCATCGTCGTGGCTATTTGTATCGCTGTATACATTAGAACAATAGGCTAAAGGACTGTGCTTTTTTCTAATCATGATTATCTTAACTGCTCGTTACTGTGGGCTGTTATTCATATCACGAAATATACAAATCTGGAAACTCGATAATTTTGAGATTATTTCGAAGAAGCGTATGAGCGTTGTTATCCGAATAACTAGTCTTGGGATTCCCATGCCTAAAATCGGCTTGTCCACATCTGTGGAGTAACGGTTAGCGCGTCTGGCCGCGAAACCAGGTGACCCGGGTTCGAATTCCGGTCGGGGAAAGTTACCTGGTTGAGGTTTTTTCCGTGGTTTTCCCCTCAACCCAATTTGAGCAAACACTGGGTAACTTTCGGTGCTGGACCCCGGACTCATTTCACTGGCATTATCACCTTCATTTCATTCAGACGCTAAATAACCTGATATGTTGATACAGCGTCGTAAAATAACCTACTAAAAACCGTATTCAAATCCCTGGAACTCCAAGTATAATTTTTGAAGAAACAAAGATGGCATCTGCGATAGGCTTCAGCGAGATAATTCTATTACCTCCGCTGGTAATTATAGTCATCATCAGACATCGCATTCTCGGTTCCTATATTGAACATTAGCTGTACGTCAGTTGTAGGAAGGTCATTACACACATTGGTACGCTCCCTCCGTGCGCCAAGGGACTTGACGTCTTTTCGCTGTGTAGGGACCGAAAATCCGCTGTCTCATCATCATTATCATTATAATTATCACTCTGATGTAATGTAGAGCCACATCATATAGTGCACTATGTGCAACGTCGGCCGCTTTGGTAGCTCAGTTGGAAGAGTGCTGGTTTACGAAGGCCGCGAACCCCAGTTCAGATTTCTGTGATGACGGAATTTTATTTATAGTGGACAAAGTCTAGACTGCGAGGTGTGTCAAGTTGTTTTCACTTTGGCTTGGTTTGATTTTACAAGGTCCTTACACTTATACACATTTTGGCCCATTTTTCACCCCATATATACGAAGATTTTCCATGTCCAGGTGGCCTCGGTAGCATTCGTGAAACCGATGCTGACATGTAGGCCATCCTGCCTTAGCGCCTGATAGAGCCAGGTCCAATTCGCATACAAGTAGCCTAATAAGCCGCAGAGGACGGAATCCCCAAGCACTTCCTATATCAGCATCAATCGGAAACCTGTACTACATCCCAGACTTCACCCCAACCTATTTTTACTATTATTACAGATGATAGATGAAGTGTGGATTTTTTTATTTTATTTTATTCGGTTATTTTACGACGCTGTATGAACATCTAGGTTATTTAGCTTCTGAATGAAATGAAGGTGATAATGCCGGTGAAATGAGTCCGGGGTCCAGCACCGAAAGTTACCCAGCATTTGCTCGTTTTGGGTTGAGGGAAAACCCCGGAAAAAACATCAACCAGGTAACTTGTCCCGACCGGGATTCGAACCGGGGCCACTGACCGTTACTCCACAGGTGTGGACTGAAGTGTGGATGAGGTGGAGAGTGTTGATGTAATGATAGAAGGAAACAGGAGTACTACAAGAAAAGCCCTTTACAACGTCTGCTTTTACAACCATAAACTCCATCACGATCTAGCCAGGGATCGAACTCGGGTCATATGGATTGAATACCAGCGCGCTAGCACTTGATCCACAGACGCGACACGGTTCTCTGTTACTTCCTTCATCAATCTACAGTACTATCATTCTGCTTAATTCCGCTGTGTGTGTTTGCGCCATTCTGAATTGATCGTCCACCATTGTGGGTGTTCCAAGGATTGATAGACACCAGGTGGTGGTACATTACAGACGAATGATAGCCAGCTCTCAATAAGAGACTCAGAAATCCCCCAGATTTTTGCTTTCCTGACGGAGAAATGACGACTAAAATAGATACATGAGGTACTACAGATAACTGAGATATGGTATGGTTAGAGAGGAATGACTAGTACGGCGGATGATGAAGCCGACTTAGCCGGGTAGCAAAATCGGCACGAAACTCATTCCATCACGGGTGCACAAAAAATTGCGTTGAAATGCTTACGTATGCTCCATGTATCGTCAGATAAGTATCTCTATTGTTCTACACTTTATACCAAAAGTTTAAGGATACCTCTTCAAAAGTGATGTTTCACCCCTCGATGTTTATGTAGGAACCTAATGTCTGTGGACAAAATGAAGTATTTCCTGCAAACCCAATATCTCTATATTTCAAACTGTGGGTTATATAACAATTTTTCTGCTATGAACACTTATTCTGTATGGTTGTGAAACTCGGACTGTCATTTTGAGAGGTGCACAGAGGTTAAGGATGTTCGAGAATAAGGTGCTTAGGAAAATGTTTGGGGCATAGGGGAATAAAGTTACAGTAGAATGGAGAAGGTTACACAAAGCAGAACTGCACGCATTGTACTTCAATTCAAATTACAGTTGAATTTTCTCAGTCTATTTCATTTTTATGTTTTTTTTTTATTTTACTGCAAATTTTTATTATTGTAAACATTATCTACTGTAAATTTCAAATTATTGTAAACTAACTTCTTGTAAGACATTTTTAATGTTACTTCTTAAATGTTATTCTTTTTAACATTCTTTCTCTTTGACCACCAAGTTGAGGAAGATCATTAATTTAATTAAATTTGTCACCTGACATAATTAGGAACATTAAATCCAGACGTTTGAGATGGGCAGGACATGTAGCGCGTAAGAGTGAATCCAGAAATTCATATAGAGTGTTAGTTGGCAAACCTGAGGGAAAAGACTTTTGGGGAGGCCGAGACGCAGATGGGAGGATAATATTAACCTCCTGAGCCCTAAGAGTATAGTATACTATACCATTCTTCTTGCTTTAGCCCACAGTGAACTGGGAAAGAGTCAGACAGAAACTGGCGTATACGGACTCTCCTGTACATTTCACTGAGACACATTTTAATTAATCGAACTAATTTCTTAGGAATACCAAATTCAATAAGAATATTACATTAAACTTCTCCTTAACCGAGTCATATGCATTTTTTAAATCTATGAATAACTGATGTACTGTGCCCTTATATTCCCATTTTTTCTCAAATATCTGTCGAATACAAAATATCTGATCAATAATCGTTCTGTTACTCCTAAAACGTAACTGATGATCCCCAATAATTTAATCTTCACATGGAGTTAATCTTTTCAAAAGAATATTGGACAAAATTCTGTACGAAGATGTAGGCTAAATAGTACACTCAAATGACTTGAGTCAAAATACCTACTTTAGGAATAGAAATGGTGAAATTAACGTAGCTCTCCCTTCGAGAAAGTGGACATTCCGACATCTAAACAAATTTATAATGACCGCTTTTAAGCAGTGGTAGTATTTCATTTTACGACGATCTCAACTGCAGATGTCATCAGCATTGAAATCAGCGTGAGCGAGAAACTGCAGCGGTGTCTGCGTGGTCTAGATGGTCAGGCTGTCACACAGTGATCCGGATTCGAGTCCTGGTTAGGTCTGAGGTTTTAATTGAAAAATTCGAAGTGACGTTTGTGGTGGACAAGAGTCTCTCTCGGAGGTCTCCCGTTTCCTACGTTAGTTATCTGTTCGATCTCCATTTCTTTATCATTCCGTAGAATTTCTCGATGGTAGGCTGGCGATTCTAAGATATGGGCTAGTAGATCTATAGGGATGGGGGAGGTTGCTGGATAAGCAGCGAACTTTAATGTAGTCGGTTGGTTTTGGTTAGGAATGCGTTCATCTGGGGTTCAGCGCAAAAGTTCACTGAGATAGTCGTAGCACTAGAGTTTTTCTATTTATAATAATTAGTGTTGTGCGATTTAATCGATTAATCGATCAATTTCTGTTGTAAGATTAATCGAATCGATTAAAATTAATCGGTTGTAGTTGACAGCAATTGTTATTTTGTTAATACAAACTTATACTAAAAATTCCGACAATATTTCTCTATCGGAAATTGCTTACTTAAAGGCACAATACAGTAGCACTGTTATTTCCTAACTGTAAACCAGGTAGCGTAGGGAATATCTTTGCACAATCACTTCAGAAAGAGATGGAGATATAATGACAGTGACCTAGTCTACTTCTATTACAGAATTACAGAATAACTATGGGAGATTCCCCAGAGTTAATGTTGAAAATGTCTTACACCTCCATGCACATACAACTGTTTTCGTCGCACCTTATTCCGTGACGTTCCCCGAAGCGTATCCTCTTCAACATTGCTGATTTCATTTCTAATGGTCTCACGGAGTTCAGCAAGTGACCACAGTTATTCTTGTATACCCTATCCTTATGGTAGCTCTGTAAGAATAAGTTCAGAGAGATTAGGTCGGGTGATCTGGGTGGCCACAGAATTTTTTTTTTAGATTAGACGACCACCAAAGAAGCTTCCTGTAAGTTTCATGGAAACGTTAAACGTATGACATGTTGCGCCATCTTGATGGAAGTAGCCTGTCTCCTGGCTCAATCGGCGCAATGATTTCTTTGCTGAGTTCACTAAACGTGCTCGAAAATCACCAACACAATCTTGATTCACTGCAGGTCTGTATTTTCAATTTTCTAGCTAAGGAGCGAGCCATTGTCTTCAGCTTCCCTGACATCGACAAAATTGTTGTCCTGGTTTGGAACTTTGCGCATACCGAATTCTCTCGAAATGCCTGTTGTGTTTGAATCAAGGAATTTGCGTTCCAATATATTTCCAAAATAAAAACACGCTGCCGAATTGAGAACTGCATATTCGTGTTATGAATGCATAAACTAGAGAATGTGAACCAATTGCTAATAGCCAACAATAGTCATAATAGCCAACAATGGATGGTAGGAGTACCAGTATAGATTCTCCCAGAGCCACTGAGATCATTAAACTCAATTTCAAGTTTATACTAGCTTCCAGAAGGAAATTATAACTCATTAAAATTATAAAGACTTATGTGGGTCGCTCTGTCCTTGCATGAGCGAGTTATAAGAAGAAGAATCTTAACTTTTGTAATTAAAATTGTACTTTTTTGTATAATGTTTAATTAAGGATGGTAGAATCCGCACCGCACTACCCAGGCAGAGGTGACTCTTGCTTGGAAGACTGTATGTGCTGCTCCCCCTAAGACAGGCATGTCAGAAATCAGACACTGAAAGTGCAGTGTATGTGCGCGGAACGCCGGTCTGTGCAGATTGCGTCATTCACGTGTTGCTCTTACCAGTTCTTAGCGGGAGGGATGTACAAGAATCTATGCTGCGCTTCTAGTGTTCAATTAAATTGACATTTGGACATTATAAAAATACTTATCAGAAGACAATTATTGTCAGTCTCTATATTTGACAATAATTGTAACACAAGAAACAATAGACTTACTCAGTTACAATTCACAAAGCAGTCGTTTGTAAATAATCATTTATTTACATGATTTGTATACAGTATTTGAAGAAAATATAAATATTGCAGTAATTTCGAAACGACAAAAAAACGAACACAGTATTTCATTTTACGTAGTAGGTACTGATTATTTCAAAGTAATATCTTTCAAGCATTATTGGGACCATTGGTGCACAAATATCAAAGAAATATTTTACTCGCAACTACGTGCAATAGGACATTGTGAGACTTTTACACTGGAATCATTTCCTTGCTGTATATTAATATAAATTCACATTATTATTAATAAATTGGATAAATTAAGCTTGAATTTAAATTTATATATAGTTTATTTGGAAAAAGTTGGAGCAAGTATCAGCAAGTTGGGAGCGTTACTGAATTGAGTTAAAAGAGTATTTCACAAGCTGTGAAACGAGGACATTTTCTTTATGTCAGGTTTAAAGATTTATTAACGTAAGTATATTAAGATAATATAGTAACGTGAGATGGAAAATTCGCCATTATGTATTACTTTTCCAGAAAATTTTTTCGCCTTACAAATAGTTGCTTTCTTCTTCCGTTACAACCTCAAGAGCCTCACATGTATTCCTCACTCAATATTCTCATCAATTATCAGCTTATCAAATAAAAGTTGTAAGTCGTCTAACCATTGATGGCTGTTTTAGTACAGACTCCAAAACAACATCATTGTCATGTTTGTCTTGCCGTGAGAGTACTGATTAAGAAATAAGAGCTGACTAATATATTTTGAGAACTTTACTAATCTGATTTAAATTCTCACATCACTATTAGGTCCACATGATATGATGAAAGCCTTTCATTTTAAAATAATTACTATTGGCTGAGGAAAACATCATAACAGTTATGTTATATGATTCGTAATTTCTCTTCTTCGTTATATCTGTGAACTCCTCACTTTATTTTTCATAACGCATTCACGATCACAGCTCAATGAGCACCCGTACTGATCTGTGTTACTGAAACCAAAGCTGATCTGCTACTGCGTGTAATGTACAGCCCTGTCGCGTTCCCCTCCAAGCCGATTCACTCTCTCCAGGTAGGGGAATAGGAACTGCACATCGCACAGAGACAAGTGCACAATGTGCGCGACTGCACATTGTTCAGGGTTTTGACATGCCTGCCCTAAGAAAATTTCCGAGCACTTTTCTCTATTAGAGGCTGAGTTGACATCAGGCCATAGTGCAGCCGAAAGATCAATTGGAAAAAGTCCATAATCTCTTCAGGAATCAACCCTCCGACCTTCGGCTTTGTAGCTCTTAATTATACGCTACTACATGCCCCGTTTTAATAATAATAATAAGAATAATAATAATAATAATAATTTATTTTAGCTGGCAGAGTTAAGGCCGTAAGGCCTTCTCTTCCACTCAACCAGCAAAAAGTGTATATGCATATGCATGAACTTACAAAGAATACAACAATTTCATTTAGATGAGAGTTACATGTATACAAGAGTTATTTACGAATTAAACAACAGAATACTATGAACTATTAATTAAACACTGAAATAGCAGAATTAAACTAAAATAGCTAGAATGTTAATATATTTCAAATAATATTAGATAATAGAAAGAGATTATTATGAGACAATTTTGAAAATACAGCACCAATCAGGATTATGTCTAAAGAAAAATGTAACAATGTAGTCAGTGATAGTTTAAATCAGTATGATTGGAGTGAAATGCTAATAAGGTTATCTTTTAAGCTGTTCTTAAAGGTGTTTATTTTCTTGCAGCCCCTAATACTTTGTGACAAGGAATTCCATTGACGCGAGGTGGATATTGTAAAAGATGATGAATAACAAGATGTTCTATGAAGAGGTATACTTAGCGTGCCACAGATAAGTGATCTGGTATTTACGTCGTGGTTAGAGTATAGATAAGAGAAACGAGAAGAAAGGTAATTTGGTGTTGAGGTGTGCAGTATTCGAAAGAGTAAAGACAAAGAGTTCTTTAAGTCGGAGCCACGAGAGACTTGCGAAGGACGGTGATATGTGATCATATCGTCGGAAGTTGCACACGTATCTGACGCACATACTCTGAGCTCGCTGTAACTTGATTGACAGTTCAGAACTTAGATCAGTTAACAAAAGTCACAATAATCGAAGTGCGGCATTACTAGGGTTTGCACTAGGGTAAGTTTTAGTTGCTGGGGCAAGACGTTTCTCAAGCGACTCAAACAGTGAATGGAGGAATAGATTTTTTTATCGTTTCTTTAACTTGAAAATTCCAACTTAGATTATTATCAAAAAAGAAGCCAAGATTTTTTACGACAGATGAATAAGGGATTAGCGTGTTTTTAAGGGTACAACTGAAAGATTACTGTTATTAAGGGAGTTAACTAAACGCTTGTGTCCAATAATTATGACTTGAGTTACTTGGATCAAGTGTGAGTCCGAAATTGGCCGCCCAAGTGGAGACAGTGGCTAGGTCACAATTTAACTTGTCAGTCGATTCATTGATTGTATTGGGTCTGGAATGTATGTAAAGTTGTAGATCGTCGGCATAGAGGTGATATCGGCAATACTAAGTTCTTTGATACGTCATTAATGTAGATACAGAAAAGTAGTGGGCCTAATACGGAGCCCTGCGGCACTCCCGCCTTTGTGCATCGCCATTGGGAGAATTGATTGATTTTAGTAAGTGTTATTAATTTTATGTGGGCTAGAAGTCGCGGAATATATTTTCTTTTTCTTTTTCAATTGTTGAAAAATTATAGAAGGCGCAGTTGAAGAACAATTATTAAAATTTAATTACTTAGACATCTACATCACTGTTCAAGAAGTCATGAAAGTGGAACAACAAAACTGACATAAAACAACAAAAACGCTCATTGCTTAAGTCGTGTTTTTAAGGGAAAGAAGTAATTACCTTTAAAGAAATAAAACATCTTATTTACGAAATCACAGTCAAACCAGCATTCTCCTACGCTATATAAACGAGAAGTAACACTAAGAATAAAAAGAAATTGAAGCAACAGAAATGAACACTCAGCAGAAATTTATTACCACTGCAAAATGAGGTAGATTAACAAGCAAGAAAAACTTATACGACGTGAATGTCAAATCCAACCTTTCAATTATTACACAGTGGAACGAAGAAGATAGGATAACTATACTAGACAGGTGAAAACATTATTAATAAACATAGATAAAATTCACCTCAAGCTAAAGAAAATCTCGGACGGCCAACAAGATGATAAAGGGATTCCTTTTGTTGAGTTCACACCTGTGGAGTAACGATCAGAGCGTCTGGCCGCGAAACCAGGTGGCCCCGGTTCGAATCCCGATCGGGGCAAGTTACCTGGTTGAGGTTTTTTCCGGGGTTTTCCCTCAACCCAATACGAGCAAATGCTGGGTAACTTTCAGTGCTGGACCCCGGACTCATTTCACCGGCATTATCACCTTCATTTCATTCAGACGCTAAATAACCTGAGATGTTGATACAGCGTCGTAAAATAACCCAATAACCTTTTGTTGACCAAAATGGGCTTGAAGTGTCTACCTTAAACAGATAGTTTCCCGAGCCACTCTGACTCCACCATTGCTGTAGCTACTATTTCTATATCGACATTGTCAGTCTGCCACTTATGCGGTTGGGGTTTAGTCTGAATGAAGCCTGGGATTTCCCATTGAAAAATCTGTAGTGAAATTTGCAAGGAGCATATTCCGAATCTCAGCGCTGAGCAATCTGATGGCATCACGGTGTTCCGAATTTCACCGATGACGTCATTGATGCTCCACCGGTGTCGCACCGGTGCCATCAGCTTGCTGAGGTGGTGGCAGTCTCCATCAGCCGCCATCAGTGAATCTGATTGGTTCTTGTATAGGGCGGGAATTAGCAGACGAATGACATCGTGCACTGTTGTGTCATGGCGGTGTGTTCTGCTGTATTGTTTGTAATGAGCACAACGTAAAAACAATATGTTAATGGCTTATGAGCGAACATGTCAACGGACCAGCTATTACTACCGGTTCAAGAAATAAGTTGTTTATGCTCTCTTTTCTTTGAACGAGATGGCAGTACGGAAATTTCACAAAATTTTGCTAGCGTAGCACAGACAACAACTTATACAGTCGCCATGACAGCCATCGATCCTTCCAGCAGTTTTGTTCCTATTTCGCTGCAGTGTGACGTCATTGTTGTCCACCGGTCCGGTGAGAGTCGGAATATGCTGAAGGTTACAGTTAGGGGTTGACTGTTATTCTTCCGCTTCCCCATGTTAGGCATCAATTCAATTCCATCAATCTCCATCCCATTATCACTTCATAGAATTCCCCGATCGCCAGCTGGTAAGGCAACTAGATAAAAGGATTTGGTCAGTATACCACCTCCATCTCGGTTATTCTTTTAACTTACCGAAAAAACTGTCAGCTTCGTCATCAGATATTAATTCCGATAGGGTTAGTTTCCCCCACAAACATTAATAATCAATTTACCCCTCCCCACTTTTCAGACTTAGGAAAGATTACGAAATTTTAATTTACAAATTTCTTAAATTGAATAGTAGTACAGTATGTATAAGTTTCTAAAATAACTAAAATTTGAAAATGTAAAATTTTGTACGTGTGATTATACGATATAAGTTAATAAGTATCCGCACTTTTGTTTTAAATTACGAGTATGTCAGTTGACTGTACCACTTTGTACGCGCGCACGTTGACAGGTGGTCTCTCTGTCTCCGCCAAAGACATTGTAGTTATATATCGTCTCCGCTTGTAGAATGTTTGACCGTTATCACCAGTATTGCCAACACGGTGATATTCTCACTAAATCTAGTTTTTTCTCTCTGTCGGTGGGGAAAATTTATTGAACGGTGGACAGTGGGAAATCTATTTTTTTCACTCAGGTCAGTGAGAATTTGTTTTTCGTTTAACAACTAAACTCGACTTTGTCCTGTATTAGCATTCCTCTCGTCTGTAGTGAAGGGAAGCTCTGAATTATACAGGGACATCATTTTATTTTTACTAACATTTTTAATATTAACCTGTCTATACCTTTAGAGAACCGGAAGCACCGCTTGCTCCCCCTCCAAGACTGGAGTTCGATGATACTGGCGTAAAACACAAATCACTCTACTAGGTATAGGATGGAAGAAAAGTAGTTCATCCATTTACGTAAACTAGGAAATATCGCGATTTTGAGTTTGATAATTTCCATTAGGTTTTTCTTTAATCAAAGTACAGTACTGTATTAAGAATAAGTGTTTTTACTCACGAAGTGAGTTATCCATGCGAACGTATTCATTATGCAGTGTATATTATACTGTCTACAGCACATTAGCGTACAATATAGAGAAAGAAGTTAAATTGAAAAATAATCATAATATGAATATTTAAACACAATTTTGAAAATGGTGGCCGTTCATTTCGATACAGGTTTCAGTTCTTTTGTGCATATTATCGCAATATAGACTATTGCATCTAATTCCAATTGCCAGTTTCGTCCTTCGTACTAGTAACTCATGTTGAAATAATTCTGTACCTACTCTACGTATTGTAAATTCAATCTTCACTTCTGCCCGACCTGAAAATATAAAATTACTCAGACATGCTATCTACTGTCCGTCCAAGTGGTTATGCCGCAGGATTGTAGAAAGGGAGGAAATCACGTGACAGTTAATTACTTAACGAGGCCCTTTTATTTAAGTTGAATTAAAGAGCTGTATAATATTACGTAAACGTCCTATTCCTAAGAGAAATTAATGTTTTCAGAAAAGAGCTAAGACAGCCCAGCTTTTACAGAGGGGCGAGCAGAAGCAGGTGGGGGAAATCGGGATGCGACATAGGCAAACGGACAGTACCTGTGCGAAAATATGATTCAATATTGAAAGCGCTTTCGTCACTGGAAAACGCGAACATATTTCTGGAACGTACTATACTCAGTAACTCAGTACTGCTTACTATCTGCGGTCTTGGTTCTGTGTGGAGTTGGAACTTCCTTAGTAGAAGGGGTGGGAGTGAAGTACATTAAAAACTCAGGTACAATAAAAATTGAAGTAAAAATAAAATATTGTCCCTGTATATAACACGTGAAAGCACAACACCATGTTTTAACAGGGGCTATTGGTGTGAAGTTTTTCAGCATAAAGATGCTTCAGATGTGAATCCATTCAAAGAATTAGTCGAGTTCGCACTTCCTATGCTCTGTCTTCCGGTCAAATGCAGAAGTAGGAAGGCTATTTAGCCAAATGAATATAATGAAAACTAAATTAGAAATAGAATGGGAACAAAGGTATCAGGTCAATTTTGACAGTTAAGGCTGCACTGAACCGGAGTGGTAAATGTTGCCATGATTGTGACTTGCCTGAACACATTGTTAAACAAATCGGAACAATTGGTGGTCTAACATACAAACCAGAAACTGCAAGTGCTTCAACTTCCAAAACTACGTCTGAAATTGAAGAAGAAGACGATGATAATGATTATGTAGAATTTCTGCTTTTGTAGTTTTGGTAAGTGTTTAATAATTATTTATAGCCTATTTTACTATTTTTTAAATATGTAAGCCTAATATACATCTAAAAATCTAGGGGTTAGCACCAAAGAAGAACAGCGTGCAGTGATCGGTTTTTGTCGTCTGAAAATGTATCAGGAGCCGAAATCTATCGAAAAATTTCCGCACAATATGGGAGCAATACGACAAAGTGAAGAGAAGCGACTAGAAGCACTTGAAATGTGGATATGGAGAAGAATGGAGCTTGTGAAATGGACAGACAGAATAAGAAATGAAGCTGTGTTGGAAAGAATGGGTGAAGAAAGAATGATGCTGAAACTGATGAGAAAGAGGAAAAGGAATTGGTTGGGTCACTGGCTGAGAAGAAACTGTCTACTGAAGGATGCATTGGAAGGAATGATGAACGGCAGAAGAGTTCGGGGTAGAATAAGATATTAGATAGTACACGACATTAAGATATATGGATCATATGAGGAAACGAAGAGGAAGGCAGAAAATAGAAAAGATTTGAGAAAGCTGGGTTTGCAGGGAAAGACCTGCCCTTGGGCAGAACACTGAATGAAATGAATGGAGTGGGGGCAATGTTTTACCACGACGAAATGTGTACGAATGAATTGAAAAGTTAAAAAATGATCAGACAAGCGTGAAGGACGAGAAAAGAGAAGGGCGCCCATCCACAACCACTAGTGACGCCAACGTTGAGCAAGCACGTACCATGATTCAGATTAACCGAAGAGTGACTATCGGTAAGTGGCAAACCATATGCAAATTGGTCGTTGTTCTGCATATGATATTATTCATAACATGGCTTTCATGGAGTCTGTGCAAAGTGGGTCCCAAAACAGCTTACTGAAGAATACAAGCATAGTCGTATGTCCGTCTGCCAACGCTTACTGGACCGCCAAGCTAACGAAGGTGCAGCTTTTTTTTTAAACGAATAGTCACTGGAGATGAAACGTGAATCCATCACTTTGAACCTGAACACAAATGCCAGAGCGTGGAATGGAAACATCCCGAATCTCCAGTCAAAAAGACAAGAATCAACCCTCCGCAGGAAAAAGATGCTCATACTTTTCTGGGACTCACAGGGGTCAATCCTGCAACATTACTTGAAGACGGGGTCAACAATAAAAAGTGCACGTTGCAGTGAGATGCTGAGCAACGAGTTGGAGCCTGAAATTAGAACCAAACTTTGAGGGCTATTGTCGGAAGGAGTTCTTTTGTTTCATGAAAATGCGCGCCCACATATTGCCGGTCCACACTACTCAAAATACTGATAAACTGAGTTTTCGAAGTGTTGGAGTAACCTGCATACATTCCCGATCTCGCCCTGTCAGATTTCCATCTTTTTGGTCCAATTAAAGATGCCTTAAGGGGCCGTCGGTTCACCACAGACCAAGAAGTGAAGGAAGCGGTGCATACTAGGCTTGCTGCTCAGCCGAAAACTTTTTCAATTTTTACAATTTATAGGATTCCTTTACCTTTAATAATAATAATAATAATAATAATAATAATAATAATAATAATAATAATAATAATAATGGTTTATTTTAACTGACAGAGTTAAGGCCATTCGGCCTTCTCTTCCACTTAACCAGTGCGATACAAAAATACAAAATTACTATATTGCTAAGGAGCCAAACATAATTAATATAATACAATACAATGCAATACAATAAAATACAATACATAACAATTCTTTTACCTTCCCAACACTCCACTGAAATAATTATTTGCTAATAATAACATTAATAATAATAATCATACCTAAATATAATTAAATCATTAAACTCGATTATGATTATAATTACAACTTCAATTTGTCTGCGTCAGTAAGAAATAGTTTAGCTTTGTCTTGAAAGTAGTTATTGTCTGGCAGCCCCTAATCCTCTGAGGTAGAGAATTCCATTTACGAGGGACGGAGACAGTGAAAGAGGAGACAGTGAAAGAGGATGAATAGTGGGATGAAAGAGGATGAATAGCTTTTCCTGAGTGTATCACGAAGTTTGTGCAACGATATGCCAGGTACATTGGGAAGCAAGGGACTATGTTGAAAAATGAGGTAATTGTAAATTTTCTATTGTCGTAATAAATTATAAAAAGAGACTGCGGATAGTTAGGCTATATACTTATCCTCGAAATTTATTATTGATACATAAACACATCTACATTTGGTATTATTATTATTATTATTATTATTATTATTATTATTAATTATTATTATTATCCCATTCTTTTCTTTATTGATGTTATTTAAATTTGATATTATGTATTTATTACTGGTTGAGTGGAAGAGAAGGCCTTATGGCCTTAACCCTGCCAGTACCAGGAAAGATAAATCAAATAAATAAATCAACAGCAAATTAAATTGTAGGAAATTTCATCGTAGTATCAATCTTCATCACTAGATTGCATTTTCAACAATCTCCAAGTTAAATTTTTAATATTTAATAAAACGTCAACTGCAGAACAAACAAGATGCAAATATTACCTTATAGTATCTGTGCCACGCGCCAACATGACGTCACGCCAATATAGTCTGTGAACAACTAACCTTAACTCCGTATGCACTGTGACAGAATAGGGTCTCTAGTAATAATAATAATAATAATAATAATAATAATACTTATTTACTTACTTACTTACTTACTGGCTTTTAAGGAACCCGGAGGTTCATTGCCGCCCTCACATAAGCCCGCCATTGGTCCCTATCCTCAGCAAGATTAATCCAGTCTCTACCATCATATCCCACCTCCCTCAAATCCATTTTAATATTATCTTCCCATCTACGTATCGGCCTCCCCAAAGATCTTCTTCCCTCCACCATTCCAACTAACACTCTATATGCATTTCTGGATTCGCCCATACGTGCTACATGCCCTGCCCATCTCAAACGTTTGGATTTAATGTTCCTAATTATGTCAGGTGAACAATACAATGCGTGCAGTTCTATGTTGTGTAACTTTCTCCATTCTCCTGTAACTTCATCCCTCTTAGCCCCAAATATTTTCCTAAGCACCTTATTCTCAAACACCCTTAATCTCTGTTCCTCTCTCAAAGTGAGAGTCCAATTTTCACAACCGTAAAGAACAACCGGTAATATAACTGTTTTCTAAATTCTAACTTTCAGATATTTTGGACAGCAGACTGGATGATAAAAACGTCTCAACCGAATAATAACAGGCATTTCCCATATTTATTCTGTGTTTAATTTCCTCCCGAGTATCATTTATATTTGTTACAGTTGCGCCCAGGTATTTGAATTTTTCCACCTCTTCAAAAGATACATTTCCAATTTTTATATTTCCATTTCGTACAATATTCTGGTTACGAGACATAACCATATACTTTGTCTTTTCGGGGTTACTTCCAAACCGATCTTTTACTTGCTTCCAGTAAAATTCCCGTATTTTCCCTAATCGTTTGTGAATTTTCTCCTAACATATTCACGTCATCCGCATATATAAGCAGCTGATGTAACCCGTTCAATTCCAAACCCTCTCTGTTATCCTGGACTTTCCTAATGGCATACTCTAGAGCAAAGTTAAAAAGTAAAGGTGATAATGCATCTCCTTGCTTTAGCCGACAGTTAATTGGAAACGCATCTAACAGAAACTGACCGATACGAACTCTGCTGTACGTTTCACTGAGACAGATTTTAATTAATCGAATTAGTTTCTTGGGAATACCAAATTCAATAAGAATATCATATAAAACTTCTCTCTTAACCGAGTCATACGCCTTTTTGAAATCTATGAATAACTGATGTACCGTACCCTTATACTCCCATTTTTTCTCCATTATCTGTTGAATACAAAATATCTGGTCAATAGTTGATCTATTACGCCTAAAACCACACTGATGATCCCCAATAATTTCATCTACATATGGAGTTAATCTTCTCAAAAGAATATTGGACAAAATTTTGTACGACGTCAACAAAAGTGATATTCCTCGAAAGTTACTACAGTTAGTCTTGTCCCCTTCTTAAAGATAGGTACGATTATGGACTCCTTCCATTGTTCTCGTACAATTTCCTTTTCCTTTTCCCAAATAGCAAGTACAAGCTTATAAATTTCGTTAGATAATGTGCTTCCACCCTCTTGTATTAATTCTGCTGGAATTTGATTGATACCTGGAGACTTTTAATTTTTCAGATTTTCTATCGGAATTTCGACTTCAGAAAGTGTGGGTTCGGGTATAAATATAATAATAATAGCAATAATAATAATAATAATAATAATAATAATAATAATAATAATAATAATAATAATAATAATATCTCTGCTTAGTTTTTGTACATAGAGTTAATCTAGGCCTATATGAACAGTTCTAATTAAAATATTATTAACTGAACGAGGACGGTATTCACCTCTCTTCGTGACAGACTACAATCACCTTCGTATGCTAAGGTACAAGTACGTAATATGCATACAGACGAATTGACATGATCATGATGCTCACTTACAAGCGAGTTCACTGCCCACAACAACTACCAGCGAGCGTCGAAGCCGTTTCGTACAGGTTTTACGCCACGACTGCAATTAACAGTGGAAGCGCGTGCATGATTGTTTTCTAATAAATAAGAAACTTACAAAAAGTGGAACGTCTTCTACGCCAAGAATATCCAGTATCTCCACTTTCATTACTTGTAACAAGTTTGAATATAAACGAGCATAAGAAGGCAAATCTTTCAGGAAGCTGAATTAGTCTGTGACCATCGTAGTTAATAAATTCCATGCTAACTACAGTATTGGACTACGGGCCAATTTGCGAATGCGGTTTCACCTCTTGAACCCTTATCGTCGACCATGTATGGGGAAATTTACCGACCGTAAAACAATTTGATTCGTTTGAATGGATTGCCTTCAGTAATGGAATAAAGAAGCATTTATGATTATATGTCTCCTCTTCTATTTCTTAACCTGTCCAAATTTTGACGTAGAACACGTCTTTCCCTGTACCGAGCATGTGCATCTCTTCCGGGTTTCATGAGAAAAAAAATTGCAGAATTTCAAATCCTTACAGTAACAACACTATGAGGCACAGCCGAACATTATTAGTACTCAGGCCATGAACCAATGTAACTTGCGTGACCACAACCAATAATGTCACTTCCCTTTGCTACGACATGCGGACGTCGAAGTTACGTATAAAATAAATGCATGCGGCGCGGTTTCTCTCAGTAATATCTCGGTATCCAGACCAACTACAGACCCTGTGCCGCCACTCGTTTCATTTGTAATCGCGAGTTCTGCAATATTAAGGTGCTAATAGACACGTGCGATACATTTTGAGTGAACTATACTAGTGAAAAACTTGTGAGCTGGGACTAATTTCGGAATGTCGCTTCATATGAAGAGAAAATAAATATTTATTTATTTACTTATTTATTTATTTGTTGGTTCGTTCGTTCGTTCCTTCCTTCGCTCGCTCACTCACTCACTCACTCACTTATTTATGTATTTATTTAAGTATTTATTTATTTATTTATTTATTTATGTATTTGTTTGTTTGTTTTGTTTGTTTTGTTCGTTTTGTTCGTTCTGTTCGTTCGGTTCGTTCGGTCGTTTCTTCGTTTGTTCGTTTCTTTGTGTCTTTGTTTATTTATTTGTTTATTTATTTGTTTGTTTACATGTTTATTTATTTATTTACTTATTTACTTACTTATTTACTTATTTATTTACTTATTTATTTATTTACTTATTTATTTATTTATTTACTTATTTATTTATTTATTCATTTTTTATTTATGTATTTGTTTATTTGTTTGTTTGTTTGTTTGTTTGGTTTGTTTTATTCGTTTTGTTCGTTCTGTTCTTTGGGTTCGTTCGTTTGTTCGTTTCTTTGTTTCTTTGTTTATTTATTTGTTTGTTTATTTGTTTGTTTACTTGTTAATTTATTTATTTACTTATTTACTTATTTATTTATTTATTTACTTATTTGTTTATTTATTTATTTACTTATTTATTTATTTACTTAACTATTGACTTATCTACTTATTTATTTATTTATTTATTTACTTGTTTATTTATTTACTTATTTATTTATTTACTTATTTATTTACTTATTTATTTGTTTATTTATTTATTTACTTATTTACTTATTTATTTATTTATTTACTTATTTATTTGTTTATTTATTTATTTATTTATTTACTAATTTACTTATTTATTTACTTACTTAACTATTGACTTATCTACTTATTTATTTACTTATTTATTTATTTACTTATTTATTTATTTATTTACTTATTTATTTATTTATTCATTTTTATTTATGTATTTGTTTATTTGTTTGTTTGTTTGTTTGTTTGTGAGTTTGGTTTGTTTTGTTCGTTTTGTTCGTTCTGTTCTTTGGGTTCGTTCGTTTGTTCGTTTCTTTGTTTCTTTGTTTATTTATTTGTTTGTTTATTTGTTTGTTTACTTGTTAATTTATTTATTTACTTATTTACTTATTTATTTACTTATTTATTTGTTTATTTATTTATTTATTTATTTACTTATTTATTTATTTATTTACTTATTTATTTATTTACTTATTTATTTATTTATTTACTTATTTATTTATTTACTTAACTATTGACTTATCTACTTATTTATTTATTTATTTATTTATTTATTTATTTATTTATTTATTTATTTATTTATTTATTTATTTATTTATTTATTTATTTATTTATTTACTTGTTTATTTATTTATTTACTTATTTATATATTTATTTACTTATTTATTTACTTATTTACTTACTTACTTATTTATTTGTTTATTTATTTATTTATTCATTTATTCATTTATCGTCAATCTTGTCTGGACAGTCCAGTTCAAAGCCGTCATTCCCATATCAAATACAAATATAATATACAGGCCTGGTATATTTTCACAAGTACTAACATATGAACTACTTCTTAATTTAACAACTCTGCTAATAATAGTTTAGTACTATTTAATACTGTATATATCTATTATACTACACTATACAACACAACACAACACAACAAAATATAATAATAATAATAATAATAATAATAATAATAATAATAATAATAATAATAATAATAATAATAATAATAATATCATAATAAACTTACAATTCACTAAAATCCTAAGAAAACATCTCTACACGTAATAGATTGATCTCTTTCCTATGGCGATCTGCTCACATAAGTTGGGTCTTGCAACTAGTGCTAATAGACGTCTGTGATCATCTGATAGCAAATAGATACCGTACTAGGAAATTTTATGTTTCTTCTGGAATTAATGATCTTTAGTTTAGTCGTCTTCAATTATTTATAATTGTGTTATTTCTTTTTCTTTTCCTTCTCCATTGTTTTTTTTCATTATAATGGTGTACCTACCATTTACTCAAAAACAAAAAAAAACAATTTTTTGGTAAGCTATGTCTTTTAGGCAGCCTTCACTTGGAGGAAGCTGAATAAAATTCAAAATACTATTCCTAAATGTTTGACTATTATAATTCTAATTCTTCTTTTCACTTGTTTACCTGACTACTTAACAAATTACGAATTTGGTTATTCCTCAACTAATAGCTTTTGTAGAGTGAAGGATTCTCTCACATTATAATCTGTCTTCACATTGTTCCTTTATATTCTTTTCTCATTCTTTGACTCTAAACAGAGTTGTTATTAAGGTTGTTATTATTTAAGGGCTCTCTTAGTTTTATGAAAGCTATCTTCTCGTTTATTTTCAAAAATGTATTTTCTATTCCGCTAATTCTAAGATCATTTTGTCGCTGTGCATTTTGAGAATAGCCTATAATCTATATGGATTGCGTCTTCAAAACAACCGCAGAGGGGACAACTATCCTTGCCCATATCATCTCTTCTATTTTTGAGTCTCCAGTTATCTAATCTCCACCAGGCTAATCCTACTCTCACTTGTCTTGCGTTCATAATCTTCCTGTTCCCAGAAAATAAATCTTTGATTGCTTGTCCTTCATTAATTTTATTACTTCTCTTAACGTAGGCCTACATCCATATTCTCAATCTAAAAATCGAGGCATAAGTAGGCCTACAGTCGAACTTTGGTCGAGAAATCGAATTCCAAGGGAACGGAAAAATAATTTGATTTGTCGAGGTTTCGATTAATTGAGGTTCAATTTTAATATTACTTTAGCTGTTTTACCTTTTTTGGAACAATTTTGTTTACAGTAGTCTGTGATTTTAGTTTGCTTCATAACCTTAAGCATTTGAGTATCAGTTTCGTGTCCGATGGTTACAATTACAGAAAATACATCGTCTGCAACACCACTAGATGCTTTAAGGGGAGATCGTGGATGGATGGATGGATGGATGGATGGATGGATGGATGGATGGATGGATGGATTGATGGATGGATGGATGAATGAATGGGTTGAGGGTCGTGGGTCGGTCGGGCAGGCAGACAGGCAGATAGATATTGCCTCATTAACCGTACAAAATTACAGATAAACATAAAGTTAATGCAATAGTATCCAAAACTTAATTCGTACTAATAAACTCATGGACACTGTAGAATGGGTTTGCCATCAATGCATTTTTCAGTAACCTTCTGAAAATAAAATATGATATATTTCTTGTATGTATCGATAAAGAGTAAGAAACTAGTTCGATTAATTAAAATGTGTCTCAGTGAAACGTACGGCAGAGTTCGTATAGGTCAGTTTCTGTCACATGCGTTTCCAATTCACTGTGGGCTAAAGTCAGGAGATGCACTATCACCTTTACTTCTTAACTTTGTTCTAGAGTATGCCATTAGGAAAGTCCAGGATAACAGAGAGGGTTTGGAATTGAACGGGTTACATCAGCTTCTTGTCTATGCGGATGACGTGAATATGTTAGGAGAAAATCCACAAACGATTAGGGAAAATAAGGGGATTTTACTTGAAGCAAGTAAAGAGATAGGTTTGGAAGTAAATCCCGAAAAGACAAAGTGTATGATTATGTCTCGTGACCAGAATATTGTACTAAATGGAAATATAAAAATTGGAAATTTATCTTTTGAAGAAGTGGAGAAGTTCAAATATCTGGGAGCAACAGTAACAAATATAAATGGTACTCGGGAGGAAATTAAACGCGGAATAAATATGGGAAATGCCTGTTATTATTCGGTTGAGAAGCTTTTATCATACAGTCTGCTGTCAAAAAATGTGAAAGTTAGAATTTATAAAACAGTTATATTACCGGTTGTTCTTTATGGTTGTGAAACTTGGACTCTCACTTTGAGAGAGGAACATAGGTTAAGGGTGTTTGAGAATAAGGTGCTTCGGAAAATATTTGGGGCTAAGAGGGATGAAGTTACAGGATAATGGAGAAAGTTACACCACACAGAACTGCACACCTGACATAATTAGGAACATTAAATCCAGACGTTTGAGATGGGCAGGGCATGTAGCACGTATGGGCGAATCCAGAAATGCATATAGAGTGTTAGTTGGGAGGCCGGAGGAAAAAGACCTTTAGGGAGGCCGAGACGTAGATGGGAAGATAATATTAAAATAGATTTGAGGGAGGTGGGATATGATGATAGAGACTGGATTAATCTTGCTCAGAATAGGGACCGATGGCGGGCTTATGTAAGGGCGGCAATGAACCTTCGGGTTCCTTAAAAGCCAGTAAGTAAATAAGTATGGATAAAGAGTTATAAATTTTGCACGATATGGAAATAAAGCTTAATTGTAGTGCCATACTTTTAATAAGTACTTGTACTTGTAGCGTGGTGACAGGGAAACTTACTTTTTGAAGGCCCTTGTAATTGTGCTTGAGTAGTCAAAATTTGTATAAGCACTTATTTTGGCATTATTAACATAGTGGAAGAAAAAAATTAACTTTTTTATCTGTTCCCATGAGAACGTTTACTTGTTAGCCGAAACTGGCAATTATTCCACCACACACTTTTCGAAAAACGATATTGTTTCCTTCTTTTTAAATTTCTACAATTATTCAGTATTAGTTCTGAAGTCGTTATTACCCAATAATTTTGCTGATTCTTCTGACTTTTTCTTAAAATTAGGTGTACCTTTGCTTACGTTATTGTTTTTAAAATGCTCAAACCATTTCACTAAATATTCTTCATTGTCGGAAAAATCAAATTATCTTTTTATTTTTCGATTTGTTTCTGCAGACATCCCATACATAACACGAGGTTCGTTTTTTAGGGTTGTTGATTGTGCTAATTGGAATCCCAAATTCGGCCGCAGTGTCCTTCTTCAATTTTAACACTAAGACAGTGTCAATCATCTTCCACTTTTCAGACAGGCAACAATCTCATCGAGAGGTCGTGTACCCTGGTCGTAGTCTGACGATAGAACTTGTATGTAGTTCCGAAACGTTGTATTGTCAAGTTCTAGAATACGGTGGATTACCCAAAAGCCTAATTCTAAACTCTCCATTCTTTTCATACAGTTCTCATTTCGTTTCATTAAAAATATTTTTCACAGCACGGCGTAAGAGCTTGCTTAGATGATATCAGATGCAGATGGCCAGTCAGGTTCGCAAGCTCACGACCATGAACTTGTAGCCTACCGTTGTCTCGTGGAAGCGTTATGTAGCACAACCCGACAAGGACGCCTACTGTAGTTGGTTATTCCTGCTGGTACGCAAGGATGACCAGTCCGTCCGTGACCGTTATACAACTGTCCGAGCCTGTACGCACGCTGGAAGTGATGTAACTATGTAGATTGAAGGGGGCAATAGACTATACTAAAAAAACATCACGCGTTTTGTAATTAAATGCGCGGATAGTTAGAAAATTAGGCTCAAAGTCTGAGTAGTTTCACGACAGTGCATTGCCGACTCACCTACGAATAGGATATACCAGAATGTCAAAAATCAGACACTGAAAGTGCAGTGTATGTGCGCGGAACGCCGGTCTGTGCAGATTGCGTCATTCACTTGTTGCTCTTACTTAGCGGGAGGGATGTACAAGAATCTATTCTGCGCTTCTAGTGTTCAATTAAATTGACATTTGGACATTATAAACACACTTAGCAGAAGGAAAAAACACAATTATTGTCAGTGTCTATATTTGACAATAATTGTAACACAAGAAACAATAGACTTACTCAGTTACAATTCACAAAGCAGTCGTTTGTAAAGAATCATTTATTTACACGATTTGTATACAGTGTTTGAAGAAAATATAAATATTGCAGTAATTTCGAAACAACAAAAAACGAACACAGTATTTCATTTCATGTAGTAGGTACAGATTATTTCAAAGTAATACTCTTTCATTGTTCCTCAAGCATTATTGGGACCATTGGTGCACAAATGTTAAAGAAAATATTTTGCTCCCAATTACATGCAATAGGACATTGTGAGGCTTTTACACTGGAATCATTTCCTTGCTGTATATTAATATAAGTTCACATTATTATTAAGCTTGAATTTAAATTTATATATAGTTTATTTGGAAAACGTTGAGAGCAAGTATCAGCAAGTTGGGAGCGTTACTGAATTGAGTTAAAAGAATACTTCAAAAGTTGTGAAGCGAGGACATTTTCTTTATGTCAGGTTTAAAGATTTATTATCGTAAATATATTAAGATAATATAGTAACGTGGGATGGAAAATTCGCCATTATGTTTTATTTTTCGAGAATATTTTTTCGCTTTACAAATAGTTGCTTTCTTCCTTTCCTTACAACCTCAAGAGCCTCACATGTATTCCTCACTATATTCTCATCACTTATCAGCTTATCAAATAAAAGTTGTAAGTCGTCTAACCATTGATGGCTGTGTTAGTACAGACTCCAAAACAACATCATTGTCATGTTTGTCTTGCCGTCAGAGTACTAATTAAGAAATAAGAGCTGGCGAATATCATATTTTGAGAACTTTACTAATCTGATTTAAATTCTCACATCCCTATTAGGTCCACATGATATGATGAAAGTCTTTCATTTTAAAATAATTACTGTTGGCTGAGGAAAACATCGTAACGGTTAAGTTATATGATTCGTTATTTCTCTTCTTCGCTATATCTGTGGACTCCTCACTTTATATTCATAACGCATTCACAATCACAGCTCAGAGAGCACCCGTACTGATCTGTGTTACTGAAACAAAAGCTGATCTGCTACTCTAGGTACTGTACAGCCCTGTCGCGTTCCCCTCCAAGCCGATTCACTCCCTCCAGGTAGGGGAATAGGAACTGCACATTGCACAGAGACCAGTGCACAATGTGCATGGTTTTGACATGCTTGGGATATACCCACGCACTCGGTCTGAATAGCAGAGTAGGGTTGCCAAACTTCCTAATGGCAGAAAATAACGATACGTGTTAATTTTTTATTTAATTTGCAAGAAAATAGTCCATTTTATTTCAGAACTTCAGAGGGATTAAACATCCCATATCAGTTTTCCTAATGATAAGAGTAGGCCTAAAAGGGTGTAATTGTACAGATAGTAACTATTTATCGAGTAAAATAGTGTCAACTTTTAGGGATTTTTTTTTTTTTTTTACAGAGAGAAGTACACTTTTCGGACTAATATGGTAGTCGAATTTTTTGTTGTAGGTGTACTCTATCCACTTCAATTCAGATTGCCTTCAGATTACATACCCTTCCCTCTGCCACAGCTTTATAAATTATATATAACTAGCCGTACCCGTGCGCTCCGCTGCACCTGTTAGAAATAAATATAAAGTAATTACATAATTAAAATAGGACGTTTGATCCAGGGAACATTCGTATTTGATAGAAGGATAAATCATTTCATATGTTACACAATTTAAATTGTATTTAAATAATTAAATGCGGTCATTTTGGTCCAGAGAGCAATCATTTGGTGCAATGACAATTTCTTTAACATGTTTCTTAATTGTTATTACATGCAACCATAGTTTAATGAAGATTGGCATATCATTAATTTTAATGGGTATACTTTACATTACTTGCTATATGTTTCAGAAGTTACTGTAATAACATTGTATAATTATGCCCATCTAGAGAAACTCCACTTTCCAATGGTTAAATTATAATTAAACAATTAATTAGCTTCCGATATTACTTCATACAAACACAGAAACATTCTCTTAGGCTATGTTTAATAGCTTTCGATTTTTGTTGTCCAAGGCCCCTTATAGATGAAATGATTTGTTTTTATTTCAGTACAGCGCCTTAGATGGCGTTGTTATTGTAATGTTAAAACTGATTTATCTCATTAAATATCTGTCCTATCAAAATTTTGTATAGAATACAACTTATCGGAAATTATAAAAAAAAAAACTTTTGTTATGTAATATTTTTCATGAAAATCAATAATAAGCGAGATATTTTTATTTATTTAATTCAGGCCCCTTATAACCCCCTTTTAAATAAAGTATTTTGAATGCCATATAGCCAAAAATCTAAGTTACGACGAACTTAATTTATATTCCAATTGTCATACAAATCGGTTCAGCCATTATCGCTTGAAAAGGTAACAAACATCCAGACAGACAGACAGACATACAAACAAAAATGTCAAAAAAAGCGATTTTCGGTTTCAGGATGGTTAATTATACATGTTAACACCAATTATTTTTGGAAAATCGAAAATTACCAGAAAAATTTTGGCTACAGATTTATTATTAGTAGCCTTCTATGCCCAAGGTTGCGGGTTCGATCCCGGGCCAGGTCGATGGCATTTAAGTGTGCTTAAATGCGACAGGCTCATGTCAGTAGATTTACTGGCATGTAAAAGAACTCCTGCGGGACAAAATTCCGGCACATCCGGCGACGCTGATATAACCTCTGCAGTTGCGAGAGTCGTTAAATAAACCATAACCATTTATTATTAGTATAGATAGCGTTGTTATTGTAATTTTAAAACACATTTATCTCATTAAATATCAGTCCTATCAAAATTTTGTATGGAATAAAAATTATCGGAAATTATTTTTAAAGAAACTTTTGTTACGAAATATTTTTCACGAAAATCAATAATAAGAGAGATATTTTTTTATTTATTTAATTCAGGCCCCTTATAACTCCCCCCTTTTAAATAAACTATTTTGAATGCTATATAGCCTAAAATTTAAATTACAACGAACTTAATTTATATTCCAATTTTCATATAAATCGGTTCAGCCATTATCGCGTGAAAAGATAACAAACATACAGACAGACAGACAGACATACAAATAAAAATTAAAAAAAAAACCATTTTCGGTTTCAGGATGGTTAATTATACATGTTAATACCAATTATTTTTGTAAAATCAAAAATTACCAGAAAAAAATTGGCCACAGATTTATTATTAGTATAGATATAGATATACACGTATTTTTCTTCACCAAAACTACACTCCCTTGATCACAAGATCAATTTATTATCTTAGATTTTTTATTGTGGCTTTTATTTAAATTCAGTTTTTTATTATTCTATTACATTCCATTTGTTGTATTTTTTTTTCACCAAAACTACATTCCCTTGATCACAAGATTAATTTATTGTCTTCGATTTTTTATTGTGGCTTTTATTTAAATTCAGTTTTTTATTATTCTATTACATTCCATTTGTTGTATTTTTTTCACCAAAACTACATTCCCTTGATCACAAGATTAATTTATTGTCTTAGATTTTTTATTGTGGCTTTTATTTAAATTTCGTTTTTTTATTATTCTATTACATTCCATTTTGTTGTATTTTTTTCTCACCAAAACTACATTCCCTTGATCACAAGATTAATTTATTGTCTTAGATTTTTTATTGTGGCTTTTATTTAAATTTCGTTTTTTTATTATTCTATTACATTCCATTTTGTTGTATTTTTTTCTCACCAAAACTACATTCCCTTGATCACAAGATTAATTTATTGTCTTAGATTTTTTATTGTGGCTTTTATTTAAATTTCGTTTTTTTATTATTCTATTACATTCCATTTTGTTGTATTTTTTTCTCACCAAAACTACATTCCCTTGATCACAAGATCAATTTATTATCGTAGATTTTTTATTGTGGCTTTTATTTAAATTTCGTTTTTTTATTATTCTATTACATTCCATTTTGTTGTATTTTTTTCTCACCAAAACTACATTCCCTTGATCACAAGATTAATTTATTGTCTTAGATTTTTTATTGTGGCTTTTATTTAAATTTCGTTTTTTTATTATTCTATTACATTCCATTTTGTTGTATTTTTTTCTCACCAAAACTACATTCCCTTGATCACAAGATCAATTTATTATCGTAGATTTTTTATTGTGGCTTTTATTTAAATTTAGTTTTTTTTATTATTTTATTACATTCCATTTGTTGTATTGTTCGTTACGCGTTCCCTTCTAACTGCTTTTATATACTAATTGAGTTACTTATGTTACATACCAATCTTTAGATTCGTATTTTACTTTTTTCTGTTATGGTATTATTTTTATTCTGTATAATGTCAATTTTGTTATTACTTTATGATATGTTAGTATTTTTTTTAACTTTGTGTTAAATTTCACTCCTTGTGTATTTTGTGACCTGGTGGAGTCTAAGAGAAGGCCCTTTGGCCTTAACTCCATCAGTACCAATAGATAAATAAAGGAAAGAACGACAGAATGAATGCATGAATGAATGAACAACTGAATGAATGAATGAACGAACAACTGAATGAATGAACGAACGACAGAATGAATGAATTAATGAATGAATTAATTAATTAATTAACGACTGAATGAACAAATGATAGAATGAATGAGTGAATGAACGAACGAATGAATGAATGAACGAATTAATTAATTAATTAATTAAGTTCAAGGAATAAGCTGTTAAAATCTGTAGAATTACATTACTTTCACTCTGTATAGCTACCTAGTGAGTTCTATCATCTCATATCTACTTCCTCACGACGTAACTACTGTACATACAATAGATCTGTCGAAGGTTGAAGTGTAGAAGGATTTTCGTCTGTTTCTTCGCAGAAGAGCACAATTTACGCATAACTTAAGATCGATAGTGAACACATTAAGTTCAGAATATGGTGTATAAATAAAATATGATATCGTATGTTAGAATATTTCAACTGTAACTGTTTCGGAAACTATTCCAAATAATGGATTTGTTTATTTACATTTTATTCTAAATAACTTTATCCATCAACAACTAGAATTTCAAAAATACATTTCGAATCATCCGGTATAGAACCTTCCATACTGTACTAATCGACTAAGCTCCCAAGTCGTAAATAGTCGTGAGCACCCAACTGATGATCGTAGTTCTTTCTCGTTTCTTGTGTGGAAGATGTTAGATGTGGGCAATTACAATAATTATTTGTTATTTCATTACATGTAGTATTATGTACAGTACTGTATTATTAAGTGATTTATCCATAGGTGAAGGTAAACTTTTCGTTGTTAGAAAAATGGAATATAATTAGTTCTATTAGTATATAAGGACAGGAGATTACAGTCAAGCCTATTTTTCACTACGTTAATTCCATTGTTAGCATTTAAATGCGTTTTGTCCCAATTTCCCCCATTGAAGCATTTGTTCGTTTTTGATCTATGTGGTGCATCTTCGGTCCGCCTTATCATCCAACAATCTTGCCATGGTTGGCAGAGTTGGATGATGAGTAATAAGAAGTTGTCAGAAATGTAATGAGGTAGGGGAAATTCGGCTAAATCCGCAGTACGGGTAATTCCGCAATAGTGCATATATGATTTTACTGCTGCTTTACAATAGCGTGAACGTAAGTTTTGAGAGGCTGTCAACAGGAGGCATGTCCTCTGCAGTGCTATAGAAAAAGTCAAGGATATTGGTCGACTCCTCTGTCGGCAATACAGTGAAACATCGAAAGTTGGTTGTTTTTCGTGTTTTGTTACACAGCTGTGAAGAAAGTGAGCATTGTTACATATAAATTGTTCCTTTTATGTTACTTTCATAATGTATGTCATAACTATTTACTACTGAGGAATTAGCCAAGTCCTATTGCGGATTTATCCGCACTGTTGCGGAATTACCCGAGTGGTTCTTTTTCAACTGAAATGTATGTAAACTAAATATACTTGCATTTTAATAGGCCTCTTTATCTCATTTGGTAATGAAAGGTTTTGTCCATGTCTACATACCTTGATAATATTTTTTCAATAAACATTTTGATAAAAAAATATGACAGATTTACTTCTTAATATTGCGGAATTAGCCGAGTCTCCCCTACTGTATAGGGCATATAATTTTAACAGCTGTTGTAAACTGTCAGAATAAACATTGAAAATTAAATTTCATTTCTGTAAAAAAAGAAAATAGATCGAAGATCTGAATTTTCGAATGCATCTCTCCTTAAGGACGTGTCATTGAGCATATGTTCCTTGGTTCTAGGAACTTTCGCCCAGGGAATATTCACCAATAGGTAATTTCAGTCTTAACCGATTCACGCATGCGAAAATACATCCGAAGGAATTCACGCAAAGAATATTAATCAAGATATTTATTCATGAATGGAGGATCATGATAAACAGTGATGGTGTCAGATTGTAGAAGATTTTATTTTATTTTAGTAGGTTATTTTACGACGCTTTATCAACATCTTAGCTTATTTAGCGTCTGAATGAGATGAAGGTGATTATGCCGGTGAAATGAGTTCGGGATCCAGCACCAAAATTTACCCAGCATTTGCTCATATTGGGTTGAGGGAAAACCTCGGAAAAAATCTCAACCAGGTAACTTGCCCCGACCGGAAGTCGAACCCGGGCCACCAATTTCGCGGTTAGACGCGCTAACCGTTACTCCACAAATGTTAACGATTGTAGAAGATGAAGTAGCTATTACAGTGATATTTAATTTAGTGTCAGTGGACATAGCTACCTATATTACAATGTCATGCTGTCCTAGGTCTTTGAATTCGTCATACCGTAAAATTAGGATCTCGACCTAAATCACTACGGACTACTCCTCCGCATATGGTGCTCGAACTCCACTTCAATACCGTTGAGATTGCTGCCTTCCTGAAGCATATCTTCCGCACTCTGCAAAAATAATCTCATTATTTCTGTATACCACAATGTAAATTTCCCCCGTGATATGCCTCAGGCGAAACAATGAAAAAAAAAAAAATGTTTTGAATCACTCTATATGAGACTAACTTATACAGGGACATCATTTTATTTTTACTTCAATTTTTATTGCACCTGAGTTTTTGAATGTACTTCACTCCCACTTCTTCTACTAATGAAGTTCAACCGTCCTCCACACAGATCCAAGACCGCATATACAGTCATAATAAACAGTACGTTCCAAAAATATGTTCGCGTTTTCCAGTAACGAAATAGCTTTCAATATTGAATCATATTCTCGCACAGGTACTGTCGTCCATTTGCCTACGTCATATCCCGGTTTCCCCCACCTACTTTTATTCGCCAGCTAGTGGCTGGGCTGTCGTCTTAGCTTTTTTGTGAGAACATTAATTTCTGTTAGGAATTGGACGTTTACGTAATATTATACAACTGTTTAAAACAACTTAAATAAAAGGGCCTCGTTAAGTAATTAACTGTCACGTGATTTCCTACCTTTCTACGACCCTACGACATAACCATTTGGACAGGAGTGGATCAGGACAGCACGTTTGCACATCTCCTTTTTATGTTATGTTAGGTTCTTTTCAAACTGAAATGACGAGTGAAGATTTTGTCACAGTTAAAATTACTCTAACCTAACCTAACCTAACCTAACATAACATAAAAAGGAGCTTTGAAAGTATTTTGTCTTATATTTCCAGTGTTCTTGAGCATCTTGAAAAATATGTAAGAATTTAAAATATACAATCTGGATATCCCTGCTTTGTTAAAAAAACATATGCATATTAAACGGTTAGGTTAGAGTAATTTTAACTGTGACAAAATCTTCACTCGTCATTTCAGTTTGAAAAGAACCTAACATAACATAAAAAGGAGATGTGCAAACGTGCTGTCCTGATCCACTCCTATTTGGACAGACAGTAGATAGCATGTCTGAGTAATTTTATCTTTTCGGATCGGGCAGAAGTGAAGATCGAATTTACAGTACGTAAGGTACTTTTTTATAGAGTAGGTACAGAATTATTTCAACATGAGTTACTAGTAAGAAGGCCGAAACTGGTAATTGGAATTAGGTGCAATAGTCTATAGTGCGATAATATGCACATTACAACTGAAGCCTGTATCGAAATGAACGGCCACGATTTTAAAAAATGTGTTTAAATATCCATATTATGATTATTTTTCAATTTAACTTCATTCTCTATATTGTACGCTAATGTGCTGTAGACAGTATAATATACACTGCATAATGAATACGTCCACACGGACAGCTCAGTTCGTGAGTAAAAACACTCATTGTTAATACTGTACTGTATTTTGGTTAAACAAAAACCTAATGAAAATTATCAAACTCAAAAGCGCGATATTTCCTAGTTTACGTAAATGGATGAACTACTTTTCTTCCCTCCTACACCTAGTAAAGTGATTTGTTTGTATATTACGCCAGTATCATCGAACTCCAGTCGTGGAAGGGGGTAGACAACGGAGTTGATCCAAAGGTATAGCCAGGTTCATATTTAAAAAGTTGGTAAAAATAAAATGATGTCCCTGTACAATGTCGTTCATTAGACCAAATCGGAATAGATATTTTATTTTCAATATTGTTCTTTGTTTCGAAATATGCTTTGGAAGACTTTTTATTCTGTGATGTCATTTTATTTATGGCCGCTGAGTCGGATCTCTTCCTGTGCAAAACCCGACTTGAGTCATGCTCCATGTTAGCATGTACATCACAAGCCAAACTTTCTATGCGAGGACCTGGCGAACACGAGCAACTTAATAATAGGTTGCATTATGCAGCATTCTAATGTGGAATAATCTTCGCCTTCACGCAGTCTGTATTTTTTCAGCGGTGTTGGCGTTTCCGACAAGGAACTCAACTGAAAGGGAAGAACTAGGTTAAACACTCGCTGTAATTTTCTGGTGGCTGTTCTACTATTAAATTATAGGATGTTCCGTACGATAATCTTGAAATTTCTGCGTTAGAAAGTAGACCTTCACCTTGAGGTCAAGTGACGACAATGTGTGGTTCACACTGGTCAAACAAGTCTCCATTTTGATAGATATCACTGCAGAGAAAATTTGTTCCGTTTCTTTTCGCCTACCCCGGGTCTCACGCAAGAATGAACCTTTTAAATGTACAGCTTTTATCTGCGACTACGTAACTTCCTTCTTACGTGTTCTATTGAAGAATTATTGAACTTGAGGGGAAGTAGGGCGTGAAATATACTGCACAGATTCTTTGCTACGTATAACAAATAATTATAAGGTTATTTTATATCCCAATGAAAACAAGCAGTCACTGTCCTACAATCGTATTATTAAATTGACCTCATTTGTTCATGACCGTGGCTCAATAATTCAGTGGCGGCCCATGAACCTTTCCTGAGGAAGTGCTGAGACGTTTGATATCTTACTGAATAGTAGGGATTGTTTCAACTTTTATTTTGCTTCTTTGCAACAACTTCAAGATGAAAAGCTGAAATACCTAAACGAGCATTTTGTAAATATTAGATTGAAGAAAAAGCTCGTAGCGTTTTTGTTTGTAATCACAATACTGCGTTGTTAGAAGGTTATTTATCGTTAATACATCAAATATTCATTATATGAGGTCTCTCCATCCTCATTGAATATTAACACGACTACTATGAAGTAGTCGATGTGTATTATCACCAGGCTTCGAGATTTTGGACCCGATACAATAAGTTTACTGTGCATGCCCTATAAGTTGTTGACTCGCTGCAGGTAGATAGAGATGTGTTGAGGTAACAACGTTGCTATTTAGAATAGAGTACGGTAGTATGGGGAAACACACATATATGTACAATCTGAAAGTAAATATTCATTTCACAATGATAATGTCAAAAGAATGTGAAAAGCATTTATTCTCCTGTCTTTTTATAAGCATTTGTGTTTAATTATACACAGTGTTAATGGTGGAAATAAGCATGTAGCAATTTTAATTTTTTCATTTATCCTATTGGTCGTCTTTAGGAAGTGCAGTTACAGTACCGAATTGCAATGTACCTACTACAAGATACATTCTCAGTGTCTCAAACGTAAATATTTTTCGGTTATCTGCCAAAGTTTGTACTGTAGAAAGCTGCGCCCTACTTCGCATGACGTGATAGGAGCAAAACGAAAAAACCTAACATCATTGCAGTCTCTAAGAGACAGTCCTTTATTCTCGGGGACTCTATGTTCCATATCGGTTATTTTTACATAAAATTGATTTCCACTTCTGTTTTACACGTTCAGTAACCGGTGTACTTGATGTCTCATTAGTTCTCTGCATCATTTTCTAAATTAATTTGAGGGCTTCCGGCATCTCTCGCTCTGACTTTTCTAACCGTGTAGTCTAATAGTTTCAGACACAGTTTGAAAATAGGTTTGTATGAAAACCAAATTATTCGTCAAAACCTTCAAATCCGAGTGTTTTGCTTTGCGTATTTGTTAGCATCCATTCTACAGTACCCCTCACCTACTGTACGCTTTACCACTATACTCAGCACGCCGTTATGAGGATTTCCCACTGAACTGCTCTATTAGGTCCGAAGTCTCGAAGCCTGATTATCACCATTCAATCGAGAAAAATTCGTTCCGGCACCGGGAATAGAACCCGGGACCTCTCAGCTCTGCGCGCTGAGGGCTCTTTCCAACTGAGCTATGCCGGGACACGTATTGTACTGTTTTACGGCCTACTACCTGCATTTAAACCTATGTAAGTCAAAATGCAGGAGCGCATATTTAAATGACTTTTATGGCCATATTCAACAACAGTTTGTGATAATTATAACAGTACAATGAGAGGAGTTCGACCGGCACCGTGGATCGTGTCCCGGCATAGCTCAGTTGGAAAGAGCCCTCAGCGCGCAGAGCTGAGAGGTCCCGGGTTCGAATCCCGGTGCCAGAACGAATTTTTCTCGATTTAATGGTGATTATTTATCGTTTTTCATTTGTCATTTGTCATGTGGAGTGTTATACTATTAGCCTTTAATTTTGCGAATTTGAAAAATGTTTATGGTACTTGTGGGCTAATGAAAATAGAGTACCAAGTGGAAAATAACGAACATTTTCGACATATTCTTCTGTTTGACTTTAATAGAGGAGCAAATGTAGCAGAGGCGGCTTCAATTATTTGTGCAAAATGTCATTATAGAAAAAAGGGTCAGAAAATGATTCTGTCGTTTCAACAGAACACCCCGTACAAAAGTCATTGTCCATCCATAGAAGATGATGTTATACGTCTGGCGTCATCAACCAGATGAACTATTGCTGTATTCTAGAAGTAGCGAACGGGACTCGTGCTCTGAGCTTGTGATCGGGCGTGGGATCGAATCCCGCGTAGACTGATGAATTGTCTGGTGTTATTCTACGTTTTCCCAACTGTAAAGCGAATGTCAGAAAATGTCAGAATGAATCCTCGACTTCATCTAGCCAAAATATAATTTCGTGACCACCAATTACAGCGACGCTAGGCACTCACACAGTTGATGCAGTGTCGTTGAAAATCGATTCAAATACGTCCAGATATGGGTACAATATAAAAATCGTAAAAGGATGTAATTGGACATATTAATAATGTAGCTTTACTGACTAATAACCAGAGAGAGCATTTGGTGTGCGTAAACCGTTGAGTTAACTGCTACATGCACTATATCGTAATCTATTGGGGAGCAAGGAAGGGAGGGGTGAATGTCATCGTGTCGCTACAATAACAACGACTGGAGTACAGTTCCTGCGGAAAATTATCTTTACTATTCACTAATTTCACTTTATAATATTAAATAAAATATTATTTATATTTAACATTTAATTACAACATACATAGTTATGTGTTACATGATATTAATGTAGCTACATAAGAACAATATATTGTATATAAATACAACAACATAGAAAACATAGTATTTTACTTTGTACTACTTTGCTCTTCTTCATGACTGCATTTGTTACAGTGCACGACGATATACTTCATTAAGCTTTTCTGCTTTCAAGTCGTCAGACCACAATAATCGCATTGATTTTTAAAACAGAGCTTTTCTGCTTTCATTTCGTCAGACCACAATAATCGCATTGATTTTTCAAACAGAGCTTTTCTGCTTTCATTTCGTCAGACCACAATAATCGCATTGATTTTTCAAACAGAGCTTTTCTGCTTTAATTTCGTCAGACCACAATAATCGCATTGATTTTTCAAACAGAGCTTTACTGCTTTAATTTCGTCAGACCACAATAATCGCATCGATTTTTCAAACAGAGCTTTACTGCTTTAATTTCGTCAGACCACAATAATTGCATCGATTTTTCAAACAGAGCTTTACTGCTTTAATTTCGTCAGACCACAATAATCGCATCGATTTTTCAAACAGAGCTTTACTGCTTTAATTTCGTCAGACCACAATAATCGCATCGATTTTTCAAACAGAGCTTTACTGCTTTAATTTCGTCAGACCACAATAATCGCATCGATTTTTCAAACAGAGCTTTACTGCTTTAATTTCGTCAGACCACAATAATCGCATCGATTTTTCAAACAGAGCTTTACTGCTTTAATTTCGTCAGACCACAATAATCGCATCGATTTTTCAAACAGAGCTTTACTGCTTTAATTTCGTCAGACCACAATAATCGCATCGATTTTTCAAACAGAGCTTTACTGCTTTAATTTCTTCAGACCACAATAATCGCATCGATTTTTCAAACAGAGCTTTACTGCTTTAATTTCGTCAGACTACAATAATCGCATCGATTTTTCAAACAGAGCTTTACTGCTTTAATTTCGTCAGACCACAATAATCGCATCGATTTTTCAAACAGAGCTTTACTGCTTTAATTTCGTCAGACTACAATAATCGCATCGATTTTTCAAACAGAGCTTTACTGCTTTAATTTCGTCAGACCACAATAATCACATTGAACAGAGCTGCAATGGTAACATGATTTATTTCTCTAGCTCTTCGGATGTCAATAGAAACATTTTGTCCACACCTTCAGTTTGAAGTGCCCCAACAATAACATTAGCAACGGATCTGTTTGCAATATTTGTCATTTCGTCTATAGATACCCACAATTTTTCATCTTTTAAGGTTTCTCTAATTTCACGTAAGACATCTTCATAACATTTTGCTAAATAACCCGTACGCAGAGTAGATTGTCGGGATAGTGTTCTACCTGTATATTTTTGCAAAAATGATCTGACACAGGGGTGTTTCAGTTTTTAAATGGAATATTTGCCCTAACGAACACGTGGCCCAAGTCTTGGTAAAAATCACATTCCATATTTGAATTCGTGGGAATAGCTTCGACTTTCTTCAAATTCAACAACTTAAAGCATTCCTTGTGTCTTTTAGAGTTGTAGTGTTTTTGTACATGGTGTCTCTTGTTCCCCAGTAGATCGACTTTACATACCACGCATGTAAGTTTTTCACCATCCGCTGCGATCCGAACTCCTCAGCACATCGCTGCAATTGTACATGCCGAGACTTCTTTTTTTTTTTTTTTTCTGCATATCGTAAACTATGTTGTAATGTAAAGGCAAATAAATGCTTTGCACTTACGGTAAACACAAGTAGAACTAATTAGAAGGACTGCGATAGGAAAAAAGTAAATACAGGAAATAGTGTAGAAGGACCAATAAAGAAGAATATGAAGAAGACAAGAAATTCAAATACTCCAGGAAATGCACAGGTATTGAAAACTATCTAAGACAGCACGTGTAAGATCAGAGAGCTCTGTGCGTACAATGACTGTACCTTGTAGGTAAGACCCTTTCCCCCACCTCGTGACGTAGTCAAAGCTCTCGTTATATTAAACTTGTGTCCACTGGTAACGTACCCCATCTGCTCTCTTTGCTGATAACCTACTAATAATAGTTTCTGTGAGTTAATATATGACCTGTTATTAGTAGAATGAAGGACTCGGCCAAAGGAAAGAGTTTTAGCTACTTCTCATCATTCTAACATGATTTCCAACTTCTTCATTATCACTCATAAGAAATCAAAATCCGGCACTTCTATTCACTTCTTTGTTGGAACTGCGGACCTCACTGAAGCGACATACAGAAGGTGCGAATGAGTCCCTGCTAACCGGAATGTTTCCGCTCGGGTGGGCTGTTCTCTGCGTGGGAATCTGGACCAGTTACTCAGCTGTGCGTCTGATCTTCTGGCTGTAGAGCCGGATGCACTGAAATATCTCGCCGGATTCCCAACGTTTCTCCTTCCAGACCGTCGCGCAAGAACACCTACAGGTAGTTCAGGAAGTGCTAATTTGCCACATAGACAAGGTCAGTTGCAGGACTTAAATGCTAATTGCATTTGGAAATGTATGTGGTATATAAAGCTACAGAAGAAAATTCTCATTTTGAGCACTCCACAGCTCATTCATTCATTCATTCATTCACTTGTTAATTAACTCAGTTTCTTAAACACACACTATAGATCACCCTATTCATCTCTCTCACTCGCCTACTCTTGTCTATTCACTCACATGTCTATTGAATTCACCATTTATCAATTCGCTTTCTCGTCCAGTTGCCTACGCACCCGATAACTCACCATCTATCCTTCAGTCCATCCAATTACTTGTCCACACATCCACTTTCCACTTGCCAAACTACCGCAAACCGGCGTTAATCCGTGAACTTGCTCATCATCTAACTCACTCAACTTTCCGTTCGCTATCCCGCCACCCGTCCACGTATCCACGTGCCCAATTATCCTTATATTTGATCACCAACCGACTCGTGCACCCATCCTTAATCCGTGCAATTGCCCATCATCTAACTCGCTCAACCATCCGTTCGCTATCCATCCACCCGTTCACGTATCCACTTGCCCAATTATTTTTATATTTGATCACCAACCGACTCATACACCCATCTTTAATCCGTGCACCTGCCCATAATCTAACTCGCTCAACCAACCATTCGCTATCGATTCACCCGTCCACGTATCCACGTGCCCAATTATCCTTATATTTGATTACAAACTACTCGTGCACCCATCTTTAATCCGTGCACTTGCTCATCATCTAACTCTCTCAACCATTCGTTCGCTAACCATCCTATCGTCCATGTATCCACTTTCCCCATTATCATTATATTTGATTACAAACTACTCGTCCCATTTTTAATCCGTGCACTTGCCCATCATCTAACTTTCAACCATCCGTTCGTTATCCATCCACTTGTCCACGTAATTATCCTTATATTTGATCACCAACCGACTTTGCTCATTAACTCATCCACTTGTCCACGTATCCAGTTGCTCAATTATCTTATATTTGATCACCAACCGACTCATGCACCCATCTTTAATCCGTGCACTTGCCCATCATCTAACTCGCTCAACCATCCGTTCGTTATCCATCCACTTGTCCACGTATCCAGTTGCTCAATTATCCTTAAATTTGATCACCAACCGACTCATGCACCCATCTTTAATCCGTCTCATCTAACTCGCTCAACCATCCGTTCGTTATCCATCCACTTGTCCACGTATCCAGTTGCTCAATTATCCACCAACAGACTTATATCTTTAATCCGTTTGATCATCTAACAACCATCCGACCATCCACTTGTCCACGTATCCAGTTGCTCAATTATCCTTATATTTGATCACCAACAGACTCATGCACCCATCTTTAATCCGTGCACTTGCCACTCATCATCTAACTCGCTTTGATCAACCATCCGTTCGTTATCCATCCACTTGTCCACGTATCCAGTTTCTCATCCATCCATTGTCTTATCCAGTTGATCATCCTTAATCACGACTCATGCACCCATCTTTAATCCGTGCACTTGCTCATCATCTAACTCGCTCAACCATCCGTTCGTTATCCATCCACTTGTCCACGTATCCAGTTGCTCAATTATCCTTATATTTGATCACAACCGACTCATGCACCCATCTTTAATCCGTGCACTTGCTCATCATCTAACTCGCTCAACCATCCGTTCGTTATCCATCCACTTGTCCACGTATCCAGTTGCTCAATTATCCTTATATTTGATCACCAACCGACTCATGCACCCTTTAATCCGTGCACTCTTTCTAACTCGCTCCCATCACTATCCATCCACTTGTCATATCCAGTTGCTCAATTATCCATTTTGATCACCAACCGACTCATCCCCATCTTTAATCCGTGCACTTGCTCATCATCTAACTCCAACCATTCGTTCGTTATCCATCCACCCGTCCAATCCTATTGCCTTATCCTTATTTGATCACAACCGACTCTTTCAAACTCTCTCAACCATGCACCCATCTTTAATCCGTGCACTTGCTCATCATCTAACAAGCTCAACCATCCGTTCGCTATCCATCCTATCGTCCACGTATCCTCTTACCCTATTATTCTTATATTTGATCACAACCAACTCGTGCACCCATCTTTAATCCGTACACTTGCTCATCATCTAACTCGCTCAACCATCCATTCTCTATCCATCCTATCGTTCACGCATCCACTTGCCCAATTATTCTTATATTTGATCACAACCGACTCGTGCACCCATCTTCAATCCGTGCACTTGCTCATTATCTAACTCGCTCAACCATTCGTTCGCTATCCATCCATTCGTCCACGTATCCACTTGCCCTATTATCCTTATATTTGATCACAACCGACTCGTGCACCCATCTTTAATCCGTGCACTTGCCCATCATCTAACACGCTTAACCATCCGTTCGCTATCCATTCACTCGTCCACGTATCCACGTGCCCTATTATCCTTATATTTGATCACAACCGACTCCTGCACCCATCTTTAATCCGTACACTTGCTCATCATCTAACTCGCTCAACCATCCGTTCGCTATCCATCCACTCGTCCACGTATCCACTTGCCCTATTATCCTTATATTTGATCACAACCGACTCGTGCACCCATCTTTAATCCGTGCACTTGCTCATCATCTAACTCTCTCAACCATTCGTTCGCTATCCATCCATTCGTCCACGTATCCACTTGCCCTATTATCCTTATATTTGATCACAACCGACTCATGCATCCATCTTCAATCCGTGCATTTGCTCATCATCTAACTCTCTCAACTATTCGTTCGCTATCCATCCATTCGTCCACGTATCCACTTGTCCTATTATCCTTATATTTGATCACAACCGACTCGTTTACCCATCTTTAATCCGTACACTTGCTCATCACCTAACTCGCTCAACCATCCATTCGCTATCCATCCTATCGTCCACGTATCCACTTGCCCTATTATCCTTATATTTGATCACAACCGACTCGTGCACCCATCTTTAATCCGTACACTTGCTCATCATCTAACTCTCTCAACCATTCGTTCGCTATCCATCCTATCATCCACGTATCCACTTGCCCTATTATCCTTATATTTTATCACAACCGACTCGTGCACCCATCTTTAATCCGTACACTTGCCCATCATCTAACTCTCTCAACCATTCGTTCGCTATCCATCCTATCGTCCACGTATCCACTTGCCCTATTATCCTTATATTTGATCACAACCGACTCGTGCACCCATCTTTAATCCATACACTTGCCCATCATCTAACTCTCTCAACCATTCGTTCGCTATCCATCCTATCGTCCACGTATCCACTTGCCCTATTATCCTTATATTTGATCACAACCGACTCGTGCACCCATCTTTAATCCGTGCACTTGCTCATCATCTAACTCTCTCAACCATTCGTCCACGTATCCACTTGCCCTATTATGCTTATATTTGATTACAACCGACTCGTGCACACATTTTTAATCCGTGCACTTAGTCATCAACTAATTCACTAAACCATCCATTCACTCACCATCCACCCGTCCACGTATCCATTTGCCCAATTATCCTTACATTTAATCACCAACCGACTCTTGCACTCACTGTCAATCCACGCACTAGCTCATCAATTAACTCGTTTAACCATCCGTTCGCTAACCATCAACCCTTCCGCGCAGCCACTCTTTCACCCATCATCTATCCCTCCAGTTGTTAACCGTCAACTCAACCACCCATTCTTTCGTCCATCCACTCGCTCACTATTGAACCACTCATTCTCACCTTATCCTTCACTCTAATTCTAATGTAGTAACTCAACATTTCGCGATGTTTCTCGGTTGCTGAATCGATTGCAAGGGCGATAAAGAGCGCATGGAAGCCATGAGGAGATCACGAACTGCAAACTAGTGGCAGTCGTGCAGCGCGCCGCCTTACCTGTAATAGCCCGTCCTGGATTCAAAGCTCGGATCTGCCTTGCACTATTATATTCCAAGGTTGGGCTTTCTTATGTGAAATTCGATCGTCGTCACGTCTTGAGTTTCTTGCTTCAATCTTGAATAAGAATTCAAATCTCATACAACATGTACAGCCGCACCTACTGGAAAATACAGAGATTCATTCCTCTGTGGTCTGTAGATGTAGGCCTATGGTTCGTCCTAATATTACTACTTATTTTCTGCGTCGGACTGTTTTACGTGTGGAAGATACCGATAAAAAATCTCACAACCCTCGATCTGAGAACAAGGCTTTGTAGTTAGCATTTCTGCAGATTCAGCAAAGTACCTACGGATATTTCGGGATCTCTATTTTCTGTACTGTCGGAGTAAGTTCCTGAGGAACAAGAATTATAAATGACCAATTTTCAATGCAAGGACGAATGAAATCAAATTAAAGGAATACATTTTAACGATTGGATTACTTCCCCACTTGTTACATTACAAACGTGCGAGTTGGAAAAAACATGACGCTCAAAATAGCCTACAGTTTAAAAACATAAAAACAAATTCAATAAGTACTGCATTACTAGCACCTAGAATTTTTGACCGTTTTAAATTATAATTTAAAGAGTAGAGTTCGGCGACAAATATCATTCACAGAACAAGAGTGATACACCCAATAAAAATATTTTCGTTAGAAAGAAGGTAAAAAAGTAGAATTTATTGATTTTTTCTATATGAATCTGATTAATCTAATTTAGGACTATATATATATATATATATATATATATATATATATACAGTGAAACCTGTCTAAAGCGGCCATCTGAAGTTACCTTACAAAATGGCCGTTTTATCAGGTGGCCGCTTGATTAAGGTTGCGGTTTTTTATGAATCAGCATGAAAGTACTGAATTTCACTGACTTTTTAGTACTGTGCGCGTACAACAATCGTGCATATTAATGTCAGCCTCTTCCATTCTTGCAACTAGCCTTTTCAAAACTCAATTTCTTCGCCCTCGCACACTTGAACCATTCGTAAACGAAATCGTTCACATTACTAAACACAGATTCTCTCTTATTTTTTGGCCACCATGCATATTTTCCTCCCATTGTTTTAATATTTCATCTTAATTATACCGTGTATTTGTATCCTTCCACATTTGAATATTTCTGCAATTTTTCTCGCAGATGTTCCCTTCTCACTTTCTTCAATCATTTTTCGTCTCACCTCTAAACTTAATACCACTCTAGATTTATTGTTAGACTCAAACCAACGTCACAGTTCCTCTGAATCAACTGAATGAAAAGAAGAAAAATTCGTAAAAGCTGGTCCAAATAGAAAAAGATGGAAAGAGGAGAAAAAATATAAAAAATTCGAATGGTTAACTACTGACCTAAAACATACTGTGACATTTTCGATAGAAAACGTCCGTGTTTCAATCCTTTAAAAACGAATAAGAATTTATAGCTGTGCAGGGTCGGAGTGGAAAGTGACAAAAGAGTCATAAAAGAGTAACCAACTAACCCCAAGATATGGAGGGTGTACTGTCGTACACTTAGCTATTGTCCTCATGATATTGCTTCCTGTCCTCTAAGGCTGGGTTTACACATTGCGATTTTGCAGGAACGATTTTGTGGGACCGATTTTGTGGGACGCCAACAACACATTGGTTTAAATGGAACGGTGTACACATTGCCGCAGAATCGGAGCTTGCAGGATGGGACTACAGCATGCTGCACATGGGTTCAAATGGTGGCGTTTACACAGTGCAATTTTGCAGGATTCCGCACGGGGAGTTTTACAACTACAACTCAAGCATTCAGGTAGTGACGTTCACACAGTTCAGTTGTTATCTGTTTGTTTGTGGCCCTGTGCGTTATGTTCGACACAGATAGATTTATGAATATCGTAATAGTCAGAAGAAAATATTTGTTAATGAAATCATTAGGAAGAAAGATTAAAATTCGCGGAGAAAATTATATATATGGAAACACCCCTAATCCGTTCTGGAACAAAGCGAAATTCACAGACGAAAGCAGATTCAGTATTTTTCTTCAGGTGGAAGATGTGACCAAATACTGAACTCTACTCATGAGGAAAGCCTTATTGGTGTCACTTATGAAGTTCCAATCTGTCTTCGGCAAGTTGACTAAACAACAACATAGTTATATTTGAAATTTATTGAGTTTATTTTGTAAATTTTTATTATATATGTTATACTACAGCCCAAGTAACTGAAATGGTTGACTATTGTGTTCATAATTATTATCTTTGATGTATGGGATACTTTCCTAAAAAGCCGTAACTTTTGTCTTTTTAACTGAGCTTCCTGAACTATATTCTACAGTAACCTTGCATAAATACTGAACGGCTATCTGTAACTCATCATCTTAAATTGGTAAATATCACTTGTTCATCTGCAAACATTATAGAATTTAAAATCTGTGAACCTAATTAAAATGTGTTGTCGAGATTGTTTTGCTGACAATAGGATGACCAGAACTCTTAACGACATTCTGAAACATAGTGCTGTAAAGATGACGATCAAGAGTTCGTCGAAGAAATTGGATATTCGATAAAATTAAAAAAAGAACTTCTTTTCATATTGTTTTATCTAAGTAATTTTAAAATTTAACAAACCCTTCATTGACACAAAAAGAATGAACCCAGGATCTTCTTTCTATTGAATCCTTTACGCAAACTAGCAGCTTGCAGTTTGAATGACTGTCAGACTACAATAACGGACCTTCGGCTGGGCCTTAAATTTATGATCACCCGAACGAGGGATTGCGTTTTTGTGGGAAATGTGTAGACCGATGAAGGTCATCCCGTCAGGCAGGAGGTAATGAAACGGGTCCTGCAAAATTGCAATGTGTAAACCCAGCCTAACCGTCGAAAAAATAGGTCAGACAGTATCCGTGAAAAAAATTTTGTTGGACAGTGACTGTTATAGTCAGGTTCCAATCCAAAGAGACCCCGGCCTCTGGCCGAAGCATGAGGTGGCCGCTAAATAAAGAGACAATTTGTATTGATCTTATGGCAAATCCAATTGGTTCCAGAGAAAATTGGCCTTTTGGCCAGGTGGCCGTTTAAATGAAGTGACCGCAAAGGCAGGTTTCACTGTATATATTGCAGAGATACTGTACTAGCATATAATGGGAAAAATTGGGATAACACTTATTTAAATGCTAGTAATGGAATTAAAGTACTGAAAAATTGCCTCTACTCTAATATCCTGTTCTTAAATACCAATAAAACTACCTATATTCCATATTCTTTAACAACGAAAGGTTTACCTCCACGTATGAATAATTATTACTTAGTAATACATAATATTTCTTGTAATGAATTAACAAATAATTATTGTAATTGCCCACATCTAACACCTTCCACACAAGTTAAATATTTAGGAATTATTATAGACCAGATTTACGTTGGGATAAACAAATTGATTTTATGTGTACAAGTATAAGAAAGACAATTTATAAATTCATAATACTTCGAAATTTTATCACTAAGAAGGCACTGAGAATAATATTTTCAGCTTTCGTACAATCATTAATACAAAATGCTATAATAAACTGGGGTGGAGTAGCATCATCTGTACTTAATCCATTAATTTTATTACACAGAAGATTAATAAAAATTTGTCTAATCAAAAATATGGATTACTCAACAAATTTAATTGATACAGAGTTTAATATATTAAATTTTGAAGAAATTTATAAATATAGTTTACTAACTTAATACCACAGAAATCAAATAAAACATAAGTCTAATCGACATGAATATCGTACTCGAAGACAAAAGTCTACTTTCCCATTAATTGAGCCTAAATGTCATACAAGTGCAGCTTCTAAACTTGGTGCTAGTTTCGGCCCAAGACTTTATAATAAAATTACAAACCATTTTCCTAATTTCAAATATTTTAAAATTAAACTTTTAAAAAAGAAATTTATAAAATTATTCATGATATATAATATTAACAAATCTATTTTTTTACCTTTTTTCTGTCGACTATATTCATGTTTTCATTGAATATCACTGGCTTCTGTCTGATCGTCAATTTATATTAAATGTGTATTTTTCTCTCTTTTTTTCTTTCTTACTTGTTTTTGCCCCTGTGTATTATTTATTGGCTTGCATTAAGTTACTTACTGTATTTAGCAATCTGTCCTTGTAAATTTTAAGTTACATTATTGACTAAGACCACCCCGCATACAAACCACTCCAGTCGATGCACAGCAGTTTCAAATATGACTCGCATTGGCATTCAAGAACAAGAATTAATAAAAATCACTGATCATACCTATGCATCTTCTGAAATCCTATTTACAAATAAATGAAGAGCACCATTCGGAAATCGTGAATAAGTTGAATACACCATGTAGGCCTAAATCAACACGTCCAATATAACATCAATTGAACCACCAACCACATTCAAATTTGAAAATTGTACATTCAATAATTATTCTTTTTAAAATTATTCATGTTTATTTTTTATGTCATCGTCGTTAATTAAAACTTTTCTAACACTTGTGTATATTAGGTTATGTTATAGCTTCTACTATATGATATTATGGATAGTCACGTATCAGATATTGTTTAATATTAAGATTTATTGAAAATCATCTGTTAAGTGACGTTGATTACTGGGATTCGGATAATTGAAGTGGAATGCAACTGTTTTAATAAAAATGAAACTGAATCAACAAGGCCTTCTTGACTAGTAACATTGCCATCGTGTATAGATCGAGAACTTATCGACGAGAAGGCATTGCTAGTAATCATAACTCACTACTGCTATCTAGCATGCATCTAGCGTAATATCTGTAATGTTGAGATGATACAATAATACATTTGAAGACAGTTGTATTTTCGTAAGTCAATTAATATTTTATTGTATTGGAGTACTTCGTTACTTCTAATCTTTATATACTTTCTTCTAATTGTGTAATAGTCAATTAAATCCTACTCGAGTTTTGATTTTCTCTAGATAAATCAAAACCTCTAGTGAGATTACTGTTGAAAAAAGCATGTTGAAGGGTATTGTTTGCAGATTTGTAAGATGTTTGAGTCACCGCAATATAACAAATGTAAGACGTCTTAATTGAGCTTTGTTTTATACTACTGTAGTGTGGGAAAATATGTTTTTAAGTAGAAAACTCTATCAGCGATATATTTTTTTTTTGAAGAGATAAGTGGGTAATTGCAGTGTATGAAATCGTCTAAATACATTCTACGTGAAAAAAACCGTGTTAATAGAATGAGTCAACAAGATATCATCACTTGTTAAGTTTTTGTCTGACTGCTCGCCGTCCGTCAAGTAGCGCGTACATAAACATTATTTATCTTCAAAACACAACCATGCTTTAAAAATCAGCATTTATTGTTTTGATTGGTTTCATTTACTTGAAGGAACAGACTAAAATGTTTAGTCAGTTGTCTCCAGTCTTTTAAATTGGATTTTTGTAACAGAAATTGGGTCCCCACTTAACGTAAAGCAACGATTGTGTCGCCGCCTTTTCGCAGAATATGAAAAAGACAAGTGGTAGAAATGTTTTGAGCAAGTTAAAAATAACAAAGAACAATATTTTTCTAGTGCTATAGTCGTCCACAAGCATTTATGGTTGTCAAGGTCACACACTTTCCCTTCTTCTTACTGCAAACTTACTCACCCTCCTGCCACCCTAATGGGCTGGGGACCGGTTCTACTGTAAAAATCTGAACTTCCTACACTGCAAAAACAAAGCCGAAATTCAGTATCCTGTGTAAGCTTGTGCTGTGCTCTTCTGTGTTATGTGTATAGCTCAGAGTTGTCTAAACTAGTGCTGTGATATTCTGTTTTATATATGTAGACACTTTTTCAAGCATTCAATAAACCGTGGCCGAGTGATTAGTCTCTATGCCTTGCACCGTGGCGACCCGAGTTCGATCCCCGTCTGGATGGTGAACAAAGTAGGCGCGAGGGTTTTTTTTATCGGAGTTCTCCCATTTCCCCTCATCATTGTCATTCCACCAATGTTCCATAATCACCGTCACTCTGCGAGATCCTAAGCCAGGTGTCCAGAACAAATAAAAAGAAATCTGAAAGTTGTAATTTGTGTTTAATAAATACTGTTATGCTTTGAGTATGCTTCACAGTCTAAATATGCGTAGCCAGAAAAAAGAAATCATTTTTTATGTTTACAAATATTTTTAATATCTTTCTAGCAGTGAGTCATCCGCTATTTCTTCCATGTACAATAAAACTCAGAGTTATGGCAACAGCTTTTGGTGTTAGTTTAAACATTTTAAGAAATGTTTGTATTGACGCGATTGAGTCCCTACAAAATAATCCATGCCCATCTTTCCGTTCTCCTAACCGTCTCATAATTCATTTTCCGTTTCATAGTCTCGACAATCATCTAATTTTCCTCTTGATCGTCCCTTCAATCAGTTTACTAGGCCTATTATTAATCTCGTCAATCTTTTTTCTTCCCTTCATTTCACCTATAGCAGTTTCTTCATTAATTTTTCTCTGATCAAATTAATTCAGTTCTGATTGTCCCTTCAGCTATGTCCCTATTAAAATGTTCTCAGCTATCTGTTATTTCATGCCGTCTCGTTAGTCGTTCTACCCTAATAGTCCCGGATTTTATTTTCCTTCCCATTGCCTTAAATCTTTTTATCATCTCTTGTCACTTTCGTCCCAATCATTTAATCACTCCTGATCGTTTTATCATTTACTTTCTCCTGATTATCTCGTGTTACTGGAACACTATTTCATAAGCCTTCTTTCACAAATGACGAGACGCTCGCTAGTAAATTATAAACGACCCATAAGCCTAAAAGGAACTGAGACGATCAAGAATGAATTGACGAGATGAGCACAAGGAAACTTGCGACATTATTTTTTGCAGTGTAACTTGCAAAGGGAAAATTTCGTGAGGAGGATGGGTAAGCGACCGAAACTACGTACGACCTTGAACACTTCAGAAGTCTGTGTTCCACTATAATGTAATAGACAGTGAAACTGACAGAATAATTTCATTATGAGAATGTTTAACTGATTGCAGAGATGCATCAGATGACTTGTCGATCAGTAGCGATAATAGTTCAGATTAATGGAGGGAAACTCCGACTCCGCCTGCAGCACAGCGGTAAGGTTTAGTAACCTCCTACAACGGAGTTTTGTCAGTTGTTAACCTATATAGGGTATTCCACCTTAAGAAAAAAGCATTGGTCTTACGTGTCTTGGCTAGTACGCTGTTACCGCAAGATGCCTTCGTTAGCAGAACGAGTGAGGTATAGTATCTCTATCTCACTCTCTTCCTAATATGTACAGCGTTCAAGCAAGTTTGTCGCACATGATAGGTACGTTGAGTCCGTTGAAATGATAAAAAACCTATTAATGCCACAATGTTGCCTGCAAAAACATACAATATATTTTACATACATTATAACTAGACTTCGGACATTTAGGCCTTTAACCAACTTTCAGACACCTCAACTAGGCTCCGTAATGATCGAAAGTACGCTTTAAAATGTAGTTTTAGGGATCTAAAAAGTTACTGCAATTACAAATAATAGTAATAATAATAATAATAATAATAATAATAATAATAGTAATAATAATAATAATAATAATAATTCATTCATACATAATGTTCTGCCCAAGGGCAAGTATCACTGCTAATCCAACATTCTCCAGTCTTTCCTATTTTCTGCCTTCCTCTTTGTCTCCGCATATGATCCACATATCTTAATGTCGTCTATCATCTGATATCTTCTTCTGCCCCGAACTCTTCTCCCGTTCTCCCGTTCACCATTTCTTCCAGTGCATCCTTCAGAAGTAACTTTCTTCTCAACCAGTGACCCAGCCGATTCCTTTTCCTCTTTGTGATCAGTTTCAGCATCATTCTTTCTTCATCAACTTTTTCCAACACAGCTTCATTTCTTAATCTGTCTGTCCATTTCACACGCTCCATCCTTCTTCATATCCACATTTCAAATGCTTCTATTCGCTTCTCTTCACTTCGTCATAATGTCCATGTTTCTGCCCCATAGAATGCTACACTCCAACCTGTGGAGTAACGGTCAGCGCGTCTGGCCGCGAAACCAGGTGGCCCGGGTTCGAATCCCGGTCGGGGCAAGTTACCTGGTTGAGGTTTTTTCCGGGATTTTCCCTCAACCCAATATGAGCAAATGCTGGGTAACTTTCGGTGCTGGACCCCGGACTCATTTCACCGTCATTATCACCTTCATTTCATTCAGACGCTAAATAACCTAGATGTTGATACAGCGTCGTAAAATAACCCAATAAAATAAAAAGGCTACACTCCATACAAAGCACTTCACTAGTCTCTTCCTTAGTTCTTTCTCCAGAGGTCCTTTTTCTATTAAAAGCTTCCTTTGCCATTGCTATTCTCCTTTTGACTTCTTGACAGCAGCTCATGTTACTGCTTATAGTACATCCCAAGTATTTGACTAATAATAATAATAATAATAATAATAATAATAATAATAATAATAATAATAATAATAAAAACTGTTATTTTATAATACAGACTTAAGATTATGTGCAGCACACGTTTTCCGTTATTAAAGGTTACGGGGCGCTTATAATACAAAATTAAGATTATGTACAGCACACATTTTCCGTTATTAAAAATGTTAAGAAGTGCTTATAATACAAATTTAGGATTACATACAGCACACTTTTTCCATTATTAACTTTACACTATAGCCTAAACAAACAAGAACCTAAGATACATACCTAATGCTTTTGTTGTTTTGCTGACACTTAAATTTTGTGTACCTTTTCAAATAAGCGTGTTTTAACAGTGTGAAATCTTAGCCTCAACTATACCACCCCTACTTGTCTGTTACGTTTTTCAGCGGAGATTTTTGGCAAGAGATCGGAAGACTATTCCATCAATTTAGCTGTTCCTCCGTTATTCGTAAGTTAAATATATGGTAATTTTAGAGGTGTAATACAATTTTAGCATACGAAATCGATCTAGTTCCCAATTAAATTATGGTCTATGAATTAAATGACACTAATTAATTCCCATTTCTCAAGAAAAATACTTATAAATAGTTGCTGGAACAGCCTTCATATGTTCAATGCTATTTACTTAAAGTGAAATCCTGTATAGCTGGTTTAGGTTTTTCCAGGGTTTTTTTCTCAACTCATCAAGAGCAAATGCTGGGTAACTGTCACGCCGGATCGTGGGCTCATTTCACTAGTATTATCACCTTATCACTAGGACGCTGGATAACCACATCAAAGCATCGTAAAATAACCAATAAATAAAATAAAAAATAGAAAACACTGGACGATGTAAGCCACGGAGACGAATATTTTTGTGGTGGTGGTGATGATGGTAGATAGCAGTAGCAGTGTGCGCAGTGTAATAAAATTGCTGTACTTAAATGCACTCACAATGCTGAGAGTATCTATTGCGGACTGGAGGTAGGACCGCCTTTATTTGAGACAGTAACTGAACTTCTTGTTGCATAACTCAAGACACTTGCATAACTTTGGAAATATAGCCGAGAGTAAGAGTCGTTATCGTATGGAGATGTTCGTGACAAAAAGAGAGAACTTGAGGGGCTGGAATATTAGCTTAGCTTGGACCTGTTCATTCACCTTTCTTCGAAATTATAGATGACTTCGATAGAGAGGAAATGCATCGAGAGAAAGTTGCGAACTCATCTCTCTTTCTCTCTCTCTCTCTCTCTTTTCGCTATGACTTATGTAGAGTGAAGGCGTGCCTTCGAAATTAGTAGAGAGAAAACCAGATCAGAGATTGGCTCATGTTGCATACGCCGACTGCAGACCTTTGTGTGGACGAAAGTGGTCCAGTCACTTCCATATTTGCTGTTACTTTGGCTTCTGGCACCGTTATAAAAGAAGGGTGTTATGCTATGCTTTTTTTTTCTTTGCGGAATCCATTGATCCGATATTCCGCCGGCCATTGTCTTTCGCAACGTCGAAGAAAGTAACATATTCAACATTCTCCGTGTCGACAGTTCACAATGCTTCATAAAATTCCATCTTCAAATTAGACACTCCCAGGGATTGTAGAGGCTTTGTTGTCATTGTGTTGGAAGTACACATTAGACGAAGATGTATATCATGTAGCAACAAATAGGAGAACGTTGCTATTTGAATTAATTCAGACTCATAAATCTACCTCTAAACAAACGGCTCCGTCACTTTAACTACACCAGTCATTATTTCTGAGAGTGAATTATATGGACTTTGAAGAAACGGTTGTTTCCGCGGCCTAGGGCAGTTTAACCTCACATCATGTGGGAGATCTTTGAGAATGGCAACAAGCACCTGTAGATATCACAATAGGCAGTTAATAGACATTGAATATAGGTTTGAGGGCTGACCAGCGAATAGGGATTACAAAGAATGGACACTCAGCGAATTTTCCTGTGTTTTGTTTCTCTGTGCGCCAGCGGTTAGTTCCAGTTTCAAGCGCTAGAGGTAGTGTAATCGAGCATACGCTAAGATAATAATTGAGAATAGAGAGTTGAGGCACAGGATCCAAACATCGCCTACCTTATTGCATAATCCAGTAACGCTTTGCTTCAAATAAATTCAAGTGAACAGCTTTTCCTTATTTCTCAGTGACAAACCACTTGTAATAATAATATTTTATATTTCAGATATAATACATTATATTATAAAATTAAGTATCGAATTCGTTTAATATTTGTATAATAATATAATATAGGTATATGGTTTTACTTCTCGTAAGAGTTTTATTTTTCCGTTTTCAGCGCTATCAAATCATTACATATTTTAATTGTTGTTGGGGTCAACGTCTGAACTCTCATTATAAAGGAACTCTAGAGTCTAGACATTGCAGTTAATGAAGGATTTATTATTTTATGGATCCAATTTATTTTATTTGAGTACATAATGTACCTAGATGTATTAATTGTATGTGTTATATTTCCGCTGTGTCGACTGCTAGCTGGTGTGATGTCAGCGCCAACTCTAGGGAGAAAGCAGAATCTGACGCTCTAGCTGGCTTGAAGGCCATTGAAATCAGTCCGGCTACATCAAAGGTACCGACGCGAAGTGTCCATTCTTTAGAATCCCTATTCGCTGGGCTGACTTTGTAGCTCGATTGGTTATGAACTAAAAGAACTCACACTGGAACTAGGTCTAAGGCGAGTCATGTTACGCCTAAAAGGGTTATTCAAAAGTCAAGAAAGATTTGAAAGTGCTCTTTGTAATATGGAAAAGTAAGAATACAGTTTTGGTCATTAAAGAATAGGATATAATGATATAAACCAATTTTAAGAACAGTAATGAAAGGTCAGAACTTGGGACAGTTGAGGATTTAGCAGAGATATTTGATATGTGTAAAAAAAAATTGGAGATATGATCAAAAAGTGTAAGTAAAGTGAATCTGGAAAAGATCGAGAAGTTTAGGGGAGAGAGAAAGTGTATAAGCAGATGTGCAGAATAAAATATAAGTATTTATAGCAAGTGAGAATAGTGACAATGGATTAGGTGTAAGCAGAATAGTGAGAAAGTGGAAGTGAGCGCAAATAGGAATGAGTGAAAATAGTGAGAAAGGGTTAAGAGAAGTGAACAAGTGACAGCATAAAATTAGTACTAACATTTGAGCGTTGGAACAGTAAATGAATAAAAGGTCAAAGAACAAATAGGACAAATAATTCAATATGATAATTTATAGAGAAAAATTGAAATTGAGATTTTAGTGAATAGTAGTTAGAGGAAAAAGGGGGGTGTGTAAGGAGTATACAATATTAGATATATATGAAGATTAATGAACAAATAGAGAATAGCAATTTAAATTTAGGAGAAGTACTGTAGGGGAGATTGACCAAGTAACAAAAAAGGTACATAGTGTAATTAGGAATATTTGTGTAGACGTGTACTGCAAATAATGTGTTATTGTAATAATATGTTAATGGTGGCACCGGATACAGAAATGTGAGGTACACCATTACATGTAAAGAAGTGCTGTGACGAAATATATATCATATCATATCATAAACCAATTTCAGAACATTCGGAAATGGTCGCCATTTCTCTCCTGTTTCATTAGTAGGCCTATCATTAGTAACCTCTCTACTAGAGAATGAATAGCATTCAGAAGAAAACCGTGCGGAATTAGTATACAGCTGACTTCCATTCAGCGCAGTTCAGGTTGTAATGCAGCAATATGTCTTAGAACAACGATTCTTCATTAATGAAATATACAGTATATTACTAAAAAATCGCACAAAAATTGTAGTGCTATATATCCAGTAGTTCACAGGATCAGCAGTTATTACAAGCTAATTCAATAAATTATACTTGCAAGTTGCGAGATTTTATTGCCGAAAGCTGAAGCGCTGAATCACCGCTAAGCAGGCTATTACTTTGAACACCATGTTGGGTCCGATAAGCTGTGCAAAAATATTCAAATTTGTTGTTACAACCGTCAAACTTGTATACAAATGTGATTGAATACATAGACGCTATTTACACATATTAAAAGAAATGGTGAAGTGGATGTTTTTTTATGTATGTATGTATGTATGTATGTATGTATGTATGTATGTATGTATGTATGTATGTATGTATGTATTTACACTGCAAGTGGGCAAGCACCCGGTGGCAGTGGTATATACAATATTAACAATACACAGTAAAATGATAAGCAATACACAATAAAATTTACAATACATAATACAATTTACAACACATATACAATTTTATACACAATACAATAAGAATACACAATACAATTTAACACAATAATAATAAAACATAAAATAAAACAACTAATTTTACAACACAATCTACATAATTATGTTTCTGGTCCTAAGACGGCTAAGGAAGAAACGACTAGGGACTTAATAAATAAATTGAAATATGAATTAGGGGAGTGTAATAGGAAGTTAGATAAGTCAATAGAGGTAATGAAATAGGTAAGGAGTATGGTGGAGGAGGCTAGCTAGGATAGCGAAGTATAATATGTAGAAAATTAGTGAGATCGGAAAATGAAATGTACACAAGAAACAGACATAATAACGAACATATTGGAAGATGGTGTAATATGTTTTAGTAACAAGTATTATTAGAAACAGTGTGTTTTCGATATAGTCTAAGTGAACTGAAAATCAAGAACGGAGTGATAAAAGTGTCAATTTTGAATGAATTAGAAAAGTGTAATAGGAAGTTAAGTAACACGATAGAGATGATGAAAATAGTTGAGGAGTATGGTGGAGGAGGCTAGCTAGGATAGCGAAGTATAATATGTAGAAAATTAGTGAGATCTGAAAATGAAATGTACACAAGAAACAGACATAATAACGAACTTATTGGACAATGGGGTAGTATGTTGTAGTAACAAGTATTATTAGAAACCGTGTGTGTTCGATATAAATGTACCGAAAATCAAGAACAAGGTCGTAAAAGTGTCAATTCTGAATGATCTAAATTAAGTTGTTAGATTTTAAAGGTGGGAATATTGATCAATTTAAATGGAGTTTAAAGGAAATTATAAGAGCGTCAACAAAAGGTATATCTATAATGAATCTAATTGTGGCACCGGAAACAAAAATTGTGAGGTCCACATTACATGGATGTAAATGTTGACATCAAATACATATATATATATAAAGATAAATGGTTTATAGTTGATAGTATATTCAGTATATAGGTTATATTTTGTACGAATAGTTGATAGTAGCACGTATGGGCGAATTCAGAAATGCATATTGAGTGTTAGTTGGAAGGACGGAGGAAAAAACACCTTTGGGGAGGTCGAGACGTAGATGGTAGGATAATATTAAAATGGATTTGAGGGAGGTGGGATATGATGATAGAGATTGGATTAATATTGCACAGGATAGGGACCGATGGTGGGCTTATGTGAGGGCGGCAATAAATCTCCGGGTTCCTTAAAAGCCATAAATAAGTAGGTAAGTATATTCAATTTTTTGTGCAAAGTTTCATATTTGGATTTCTTCATCTTGTCAATCCTTTGGTCAGATAAAAGTTTTAAAACCAGAGATGTCCTAAGGTATTATCTATGGCAAGATGTAAATCATATACATTTTGATTCAAAAAGTGATTTTTCTTGTATAGCAACTTGATTTTATTTTGCAACCATTTCTTCTGAAATAGGGTTTTGTTTTATTGGCAGCGATAGAGTTGGTACGTACCTTTAAGGTGGCATGTTGCGGGATTAACTTTTTAAGTAGACACTGTTTCTTAAACCAGAGATCTGTGCTGGTTTTGTAAAGTTTTAGTTTTGTATTCATGTAGGAATTATACAGTTTTGCCTGACTGGCGTCGATGAATTTGAAAACTATGTTCCGATAAGCTGTGCAATAATATTCAAATTTATTCTTACAACCGCCAAAGTTATCAGTATACAAATGTGATTAAATACACAGATGCTATTTACACATATTGAAAGGTAAATCATTTAGGGCCGTATTTATAGACATTTTTAGCGCGGGTTTTCGGTGGATGATCAGCGTTTTTCGTATTCATAAACCAATGTTAGCGATAGGATATGATTTGAATTCTGTACTAGTAACCAGTGGATAGCCGGGGCTAGCTTAGTACGCTCGTAGCGCTTGCTGCGAAATGTCTATGAATAGCACCCTTAGCTTTTAATATGTGTAAATAGCATCTGTGTATTCAATCACATTTGTAGCTATACTGATAAGTTTGACGGTTGTAAAAATAAATTTTAATATTAGGCTGTTATTTGCCATATAACTTTTCGAAACCTGTTTCCACGCGTACACCTTTTATATTTATGACACATATGGACCTGTCTTTCACTGAGAAAGACACCAGTAAATATTTATCAGTCATTTTCATCACCTACATCAAAAAGTTTAACCCTATGGACCCGTAAATGCGTTTAGATGTATCTTACACTCCACTCGCAGTCAATCAACCAATCAATACATCAATCATCTATCAAAGACATTTGGGACTTCTGTAGTGAAAGTACAGTATTGAGATATTTTTCGTTGTATGCCATTTTTAAATGATTCATCTTGATTACATACTTTTTACACCTTATATCACCTAAGAATTTAGTTATGCTAATAACTTTCAGGTATTAAAATGAAAACTAAGTGGTAAAGTATCCAGTTGACTATTTTCGACCTCGCATCAGCCATCTTCAGAACTAATGAGGTCCTTGTTTTCTCCGGTTTCTTCAGTTGTTTTACTGAGGGTGCGTTTCTTTTTGTTTGATAGTGTGGAGTCAAATAGGGTGTTTATTCTGAAATTTAGTTGTATAATCGAGTATTGAGGATGTGTTGTAGCTATGTCAACTAGATTATTTACCACTTAGTTTTAATTTTTACACCTGAAATTTGTTATCACAACATAAATTCTTATGTTTAAATTATTACAATTTTTCGACAACTTAAATAATGTCAAGTATAGCAGAATTTTCTGTGTACTTGGTAATCGATATTGATACAAAAATTTAAGTTTCTATTTTATATATTTCTGTTTTTAGCTGAATGCACGTTTTAAAAATAATTGGCGTAAATGCCAATAGATAGATTATCGAAGGTAATCTGGACGTAGACTATTAAAAAGGTTCGGCAGCTCGTCGTAGGTTATAGCCGAAGTCCGTGTCTCGACTATTTTCTCGACCTTACAGTAAATTAACATGCGCTCACTTACGTGATATAGGGATCAGTTTCACGCTGAATATAAGCTTAAAACTACACAGGATATCATAATAACATTGACACAATTCAATATTATGTGGAGATTGTAAGTGCTGTGACGTCGTGAGCAACAATTTAGCACTAGTATCTTAATTTTTCTTCAACTTTCACACTCGAGACTACTTCGTTATGTTTTACAGACTCTCTTAAATAACTTTAGCTTGTTATTATATGCATTTTTTTAATACGGGGGAGGCTGCGGAGATCGTTCAGTACTCAAGTACTGCAACCATATGGTATATTTTGTATATTATGCCCAAAGAAGAATAACATGATATTAAACACTTTCGAAGGGTGGATTTTCGGCTCCAAAGATACCACAAAAACAATTCCATAACTGTCACGAAACCTAAACGTACAGTTTCCCTGGAAAATAATGAGACGATTGAATATTCCTAAGTTTCAGATGTAAAACACTGCGCATGATCAGAGACCAGAGCACTGATACACAAGATAACGAATATTGAGTTACTTAAATTCAGGCTATTTGGTTTGTTACTAGCATCGTTCCAGAATTCACTTCAAAAACTGCAAAAATATGATAATATTACGTAAATAAAAGATAAATATATACATAAATCGTGTAGTTAAATCGACAATGGACCTTCATGACTAGATCGACACTCCGCACAGAAAGGAGAACTTTCGTGTCGTTTCAATAGCTCAGACGCTAAGACTTCCGCGTGTTGAGTAGAAGAGAGCGAGTTCGATTCTTAGTCTACATCAACGATTTTTTTGTCTAAATAACGTTGAAATAGCTAAGTAACGTTGAAATAGAGTTTTGCAAAGTCCTCAGATTAAGTGTTAATGATCACAGACAATACAAAATTACAAGTTATAATATTATAAACGTTGATCTAATGAATGCATTTATATACACACATATACAATGTAAATGCATATATATTAAAAACTAACAATTAAAATGAAACTAAAAATATTCCTAAGCCACACAGACAAACTTTTACAAAGGTTTAGAGTCCTTAGGCTATGTCATTTGTTGAGTAATTATTACAATATTTTATTAGTAGCTTTCCCAAATGTGTAATAAATGCACTCGCACGAAACAATTTTTGTTAAAAGTGTGGCTTTGGATTATTTTATTCTCACCCCTTCAGTTGATTTTAACTATTTTATCTACGTGTTTGCAATAGTGTTTAATTTAATGTGCTTTCAACTTTATTCATATTATGATTGAATGAAAAAGCACTGTTGCAGTTATTGACTGATTACATATATTAATACTAATTATTAAATGCATCTGTTAAGTAACCAATTGCAGTATCTTTTGCAAAATCTTGAATGTTTAAGTTGTCAATAATATTTCTGTACTATATAGCCTACTATAAGACGTTAAAAGAATTTTCAATAGATTTGGGATCCTCTACTTTAAAATCACTGGTTTTAATGAAAAAATATTTTCTTTCTTAGGATATCTACAAGTTCAACTTTAATAATATTCCGAATAGCTTTAATTGCATTATCTGAATTTTATACTTTTCTATGCAAATGTATTCTATTTCCCTCTTTCATAATTGAAAAAGAGAAGGATAGCCACCTATGCCCACCGACGCCATCGAAATCGAGACGAATTGTGGGATCAAGTTGTTGACACCTGGGAAGATCTCGCCGGGGATTAGAACTTATTCCACAATCTCGTGACATCCATGCCGGACTGACTTAGAGCTGTAATAGAAGCTGATGGCATGTGGACAAGATTTTAAATTAATAGGTCTCTTTTTGTTTCGAATGATTTTTGTTTGAGGAAGAATACTTTTAACTTCCAAGTAAGATTTATTATTTTTTTGACGAGGTTCAGCCCACTTGTAAGACCCAGAAATTGGGCATAAATTATTCATATTTTTCGACAAATTAGATAGTCGAGGAACTCTGAAGAAATTAATTACACCTCAATAAAAAAAAGTTTTACCTGGGATCGAACACGAGACATTTCGGTTAAGCAGTGGAACCGACACGCTACTATATGAGCTACCGAGACAAGACAGTGACAGCAGCAGTCCAGAATGTAGATCCCTTAGCAGGCATTTGCCATTCGGTACAGAGAAGCAATGATATTTTGTGACCCGAGCTATGTTGTGAAATCGTGGCCTTAAATGGCTGTCTTCTTCGTGATCCTTATTCTGGTCCTTGTCCTTGTTGTGGTCCTTGTAACAATTCTTGCTGTATTTCTCATGTTATGTATCGTTACGTCGATATCGAGTGAACCGCGCTATAGAACTTCAACTTCCGACGACCAAGAGTCGTCTCATTCCTTTTAAGGGTAACTGTACATATCAATTTCAGAGAGAGAAATCGGGTCTCGCACTAGGCGTCAAGAACTGACACCGGCTAATGTTTGTGAATATACAAGAAAAAGTACTGCTGTCAAAAAGAGTGACCGCACTCGTGAACAGAGAATATATTCTAAGTCCACTTTGGATAACGATGATGTTACACGATGCATGCGCTTGTAGAATCGCATTTGAAGCAGTTTCGGAACTGTAGTGTTTAAGCAGGAGTCATTCGTTGTCTGCGTCTTATAGAGGAGCGGTGAAGTGCTATCTTAATGATTCGAAAGTTGTGAGTTCGAGCCTTCTTCAAGTTATCATTTTATTTTATTATTGTTCTTTAGCGATATAAATAATATTCAAGTTAGCTATATATAAAATTTGAACTGATAATGGAAATTACGGGAAAACGGCTGAACGGATTTTAATAAATGACCCGTCATTTTGAAGCTTGGAACCCAAAGTTTTTCAGAAAAATAGTAGTTTTCAGTGAAATTTCAATTTTTCAACATAATTTTCCTATTTCCTAAATTCCATCTGTCGTCACTATTGCATTTCAGAATAAAACAAAACACACTACAATAAACAATATTGCACGAAGGCCGTGATCTGCAAGAATGCTGACATATTTAGAGCTCAAATTAAAAAGGTTATTAAAAACTTCAAGACTTACTAAAAAGAATTTACAGGTCTGATTCTGTGGTGTGTAATTTTCTGAGTACAGCTGTATATTGGATATTAAAAACTACTAAATTTGAGGTGGTTTGATGTCATTATTACCATTAGAAATGAAATATTATTAAAGTTAACGCCATGCTGTGATTATTTTTCATTAATTATACATATCGACCCTTACAAGTAATTATTAACATTGTAACTCACTTTCTTCCATTTTTCAGGAGAAGCAAATGAAGTTTTAAAATGATCGTGTAAATTAGTGTATACAGATAGTAACAATAAGATTTTACATACGATTGGAAAGGTTTAGAGCTACATTGGTAGTACTAGAAGAAAAAGAAACAAACTAAGACCATATTAACTAGCATAACTTAAAACCATAAAAAATTGACTTACAATGTTAGTATTTGGGAAGGGCCATATTAATGCTATATTGATAATATGAAATTGAAACGTTTTGGGGTTATATAAGTAGATGTAGAGAATATCTTAAATTAGATCTTGAGTTTTATAATATACCCTACTGATTGGCGGCTATATAGTATATATAGTGTATGTTACTGAAAACTATAAAACTTAGGTAAGATAATAATATTGTTATTAAAAACCAAATATTTTCATAGTTATTAATTAAGTGGGCTTGGGTCTTTTTCATATACTGTATTTATAAATGCGTGACTCTCTTCAGTATTGGCTCGAGAGAGCGCAAAAATTAGAGTTCCTAAGAAAAGACCAAAAGGTATTACTTAAGTTACTGATAAAATATAAGAGACCTACAAGATTTTGTAGTCTTCCGGTCATTTCAGCATGATCTCTTAGCAGGATAAAATGATTCTACCCTCTACATTTCAAGGTAGTTTACGAAACATGCAGGAGCTATACCAAGATGCTATGTCTATAGTTCGAAAGCACAGCAAACCTGACATTTTTTTAACTTTCAGCTACAATCCGCAGTGACCTGAAATAGCTATTACTTTACTCCCACATGAAAAACCGACTGATCGTCCTGACATTGTTACTTGCGTTTTAGCGTTCAAACTAAAAAACTAAAGGTGGATAGGTTCAAGATAAAGTATTTGTCATAAAAAAACATTCAGAGGGAGTATGTTTCATTATTATGGAAGCAAATAACTTTAAGAATGTCTGGTATTCTTAATTGAAAATAAATCTGAAAAATTTTTATTTGAATGTCTAATGAACTTAGTTTGCAGCATCTGCTGCCCAAGCCACTAGTATTTTATATTCTGTTTAATGTTATTAATGCATAATACTAGTTCTGCATCAAGTAGCTTAGCGGTATGTTCCTGCCGCTTACATTGTTGATGCATATCTGACATGCTTTCAGTATCCGGCATTGTGGAGTTAGTCACTTGGATGACGTCGTCTAGAACTGTGGTATGCAACCTTTCTTTCCCCTGTATCTCTATAAGTTATAGCCTATACTTTTCCACTCAAGCTTGTATCCCCGAAGTTGTTATGCTTAATTCAAATTCTGCATAACTGTATCCAAACTAAATTAAACTCAACAATATAACTTATCAATTATTAAATCACCCAGTATTGAACTATAAAAAAGAGAATCATGTTATTAAATAAATAATAATTAAAGGAACAACGTTTCAGACATCGCAGAAAAGAAAAATTATCTTACATTATTAACTTCAGTGGTTGTGAGATGCTTGAGGATGTTTTCTGCACGCCAGCTCCTCGATTCTTGGCAGAATAATCGTGAATGCGAATGCCAGAGGTGAATTTTGATTCAAACGATTTCGTGTTTCGTTTTGATTGTCAATGAATTTTATTTTCAGTGAACTATCAACGGACTTGCGCTACCTTATTGTAATCATTAACGGGATCAGTGGCGGATTGTTAGGAACGCTCCAGTTAGTACTCTAGGGTAAATTTAATAATATACAATACATTACTGTGGCCTACTCCATATGACATAAAGAACATTATGAATTAAAAGGTATGCGAAATTAAATATTATTTTACGTACTACTTTTGAAGAAAAAATGTAGTGCATTAACATAAAAACTGTGTAGGATGCTAAATATAATTTTACCCTTTCAGTTAAATTTTATACTAAATCCGCCAAAATAATCCCGAAACATTTTTCCTGAAAGAAACAATTGATTCAAATTCAGTTCGCCTATGTGGAATTTTTTTCTTGAACTGATAAAACAAACCGTAGGACTCACGCAACAATTTTTCTGTTACGTATAATTTTATGGAAGTTGGATGGAGTTTAAGCTTTTCTATGAACATAAAATTTGTAGTTTTTCGTTTTCAAAATAGCGTTATTGTGGAATAAAATTATTAGAATAGAAATAATAGTGTCAAGAGCAAACATGTCCCAAAATTATTTATCGAATTTGTTTAATAAATATCCCATTTTAGATCATGTCCTAGTGATATTAGTGCGAAATTTCTTCCTATCAAACCGTTCTGTAAGATCCAGATGGTACTTCCTCTCTTATTTTTCTAGACCCAGCAATGGTGCAGTTCTAAACAAAAATATTGCTCTGGCTCTGGGATTTCGGTAGCAGTTATCTTCGTTGTCGTCATCATCATCATCATCATCATCATCACCATCATTTCGGCAGGAATATTTATGGAATGTCAGACGAAAATACATGAGTTTGAATGTAGATTTAGAGGTAGGTCTGCTGAGTAGAGTCCGCAATGAAATTGTTTAAGTAGGAGTAAAATATAATTTTTTATAAATGCAAAATTTGACGATATATGAAGATCATAAAAGTGCCCTGGAGCCGCCCGGCTTCGATAAATTGTACCTTGGGCCTCCATGCCTGAAATACACCCCTGATACTCAGTCTTCACTGCCGTAGACGAAATAAGGGACCGCAATTATTACTTACTTACTTATTTACTTACTTACTTACTTACTTACTTACTTACTTACTTACTTACTTACTTACTTACTTACTTACTTACTTACTTACTTACTTACTTACTTACTGGCTTTTAAGGAACCCGGAGGTTCATTGCCGTCCTTACATAAGCCCGCCATTGGTCCCTATCCTGAGCAAGATTAATCCAGTCTCTATCATCATATCCCACCTCCCACAAATCCATTTTAATATTATCTTCCCATCTACGTCTCGCCTCCCCGAAGGTCTTTTTCCCTCCGGCTTCCCAACTAACAGTCTATATGCATTTCTGGATTCGCCCATACATGCTACATGCCATGCCCATCTCAAACGTCTGGATTTAATGTTCCTAATTATGTCAGGTGAAGAATACAATGCGTGCAGCTCTGCGTTGTGTAACTTTCTCCATTCTCCTGTAATCTCATCCCTCTTAGCCCCAAATAATTTCCTAAGAACCTTATTCTCAAACACCCTTAATCTCAGTTCCTCTCTCAAAGTGAAAGTCCAAGTT